>OX421411.1:2542500-2978658 GCA_949126875.1 Lochmaea capreae | reverse complement strand
AAATAGAAATACAAAAAAATATTCTAATTTCCCAATAAATTAACGACAAAAAAATAAGGAATACACCACACACACTTTTTCGAAGTTTTGAAATTCCAATCTTTTTCAAGCAAAATACGGATATTTTGTATACAACAGATATCACACAGTTGTAAATCAAGTCTTAAAAAGATCCGTATTATTGCTTCAACTTCAACATTCCCGGTTTAATTTTCTATATGAGCACAGCTCCCATTTCCTGACGATTTTTATTTTCGCTCTGGTCAGGCCATAGTTTTAACACCAATTCAATCAAGTATTTATTTCCTCTATTTTCCCACACCAACCATCAGTGTTTACGACCAGTGCCTATCAAACGATTCCGATTTTCAGACCCTTTTATCATCCAGATAAATGGTTAGAGGTGGGAACTTAATAGGTATTTCCTGATAAATTGCTGATTCTGTGCCAGTTTTACT
Organism: Lochmaea capreae; assembly: GCA_949126875.1. Classification (NCBI taxonomy): domain Eukaryota; kingdom Metazoa; phylum Arthropoda; class Insecta; order Coleoptera; family Chrysomelidae; genus Lochmaea; species Lochmaea capreae. Next base: position 2,978,200 of record OX421411.1, on the reverse strand, counting down.
GGAACATTGGCCACAGTAACAATAATTTAGTTTATGCGGTGAGAGCAAATTATTTTTGTTAGATTCACTAAAACCACTCGAAGTTTTCAAAATGTTTGTAAAATCTGTATTTTGGTGCTAAAAACTCAATAAACTACACCACACAACCCCCAACTGCAGAAGAGCTACTGCTTCGTCATGGAGGTCCTTTTGACCATTTGCCTCTTTGTTTTATTTTTATACTGCCCTTCTCGTACAACCTCAAATGCGTAGCAGTAGATTAGATTCAAAATCAGGTTCAAATTCAGTAGTGGTTGCCCTCAGTAGGAGTAAGAGACATTTGAAGACAGTTACCGGCACCCTTAGGAAACAGCTGCTCAAAATGGGCAAAGTTAGTGAACCTATGTGCAGGAAATTTGAACTCTATGATGAAACACCAACTCACATACTCTGCTTCTGCGAGAATTACATGGATTCTGACGGAAGCACTTTGAAGAGGAAATAATACAACCATGACAACTACTGAAAATACCTCCAGTCAAACTAGTGGCCTACATATAAGACACAAAGCTTCTGGAATGGAATATTCAGTTCAAGTGTTGAGCACAACACAATCGAATGAATGATGGCCCTCAGTAGGTAATGAAGAAGATCGTCTGTAAGGCGAGACCTTTCTTTGCTCTTGATGCAATAAAAATGTTTGCCCGCGCAAATATGTTGATCCAAACATTGAAAAAACTCTTTTTGCCAGTACTGGTTTTTAATTTTGATAATCACATAGTCTATCAACAGTTTATGCTCCCCCTACTTCAAATAGCAAAACCCTAGTTGGAAAGCTTCGAAGAATTGCCACCAAGTGTAATGCTTAAAAATTATACAGGGTGTATCCGTAATTACCAAATTAATCATCAAATAAAGTGTCGCTTTTTGCTTGGCAAACTTTTTTTTCCATAATTTCCATCTCCTTTCTTTGTTACCACATCAAATGCAAAACGCTGAATTCGGATATCCAGTTGATCCCGAAATCGATAGGGTGGGGCTTTTTTGGTGTATCAGATTTTTTTTTAAATTTACTTCGGGATAATTGCGTTAATTAGAGCTTTTATTTTTAAGTGCTATCAGCTGATTTATTTCTCATCTGAAAATTGGGGAGTTAAACGATGCTCTGTAAAGTTAATTGCTACATTTAGAATGGAACAATTCAGATACTTATTTATGTTGTATTTAATTGATTCAAATTTTATATTGTCACTCAACCAGGAGTAATACCACAAGAGAGTGGCAGATTGTCGAAAACCTTCCACCAGTAGGTATGGAAAATTATGTTCCATCTATTTTCATAGTCGTGTGATATTCGCTACATTATTGTTCGACATTAAAAACGTTATTATTATTATCAGTTGTGAAACTCTTGGGACAATCAATCATATTAATACTATTCATATTCCAAATTATATTTATATGTCAGCTTATATGAGTTGGAGAGAAAGGGAGAGAGGAAGAGGGAGATAGTCAGAGAGGAAGAGAGGAAGCGAGGGAGAGAGAGAGAGAGAGAGAGAGAGAGAGAGAGAGGGTGAGAGAGGGAGAGAAATGGAGAGAGGAAGAGGGAGAGAGGAAGAGAGGGAGAGGGAGGGATGGAGTTGGCAGTTAGGTTAGGTTAGGTTGGGCAGTTATGTCAAAGGTTTTCGTTATATTTTCCTTTTTTTTGGTTATTCGGTAGGCGAAAAACTGTTATGTGTCACTCATACAGAAAACGCTTTAGCAGCCCTTAACTATCAACTGCCTTCGTTTCGCTACGCTCGCGCTCATGCATCTAATAGTTTAGGGCTGATAAAGCTCATTTTCGTCCCTTGTGACACAGTAGACTATTGGACATATAGTTTTTGAATTTGATTTAAAATTTGTTACCCCTTCTACGCTAAACCCTTGTGATGACAATAAAAAACGAGGGTTTGTAGTAAACAATTTATGACAGCCGGATTTCCTTGTTGCACAAGCTTCTTACCCTAAAAATATGCATGTCAAACTCATTCCCAAGATTCATGAATGAAAATTACCTCCTTCAACTTTATTTTAATATATTTTTTGTGCAGGAATCCCAAAACTTGGAAATTATACAGAAAGAGTAGAAAACAACGTAAAAGATCAGTAAAATATACATAAAATAATCTAAATCCGTTTTCCATAAAATCGAAACTGCTTTTTAATGGTAGCGGTTAGAGGTAAATTAACCATTTAAAAACTTTTGTATTTGAATAAACGGAAAAATCTCCTCCTGAAAGTTTTCTCATAAGAAACTTATAGGTATCCAGTCGAAAGAAGGCAAGGTATAAACAGCTTTTAACTATATAAGTAGAAGTATTAAAAAGCTAATAAAGAGTTTTGCTCCACTGAGATTTGAGAAATTATTGGAGAAAATTTATTACTTTCGTGGTAGATTATATCTAAACCTAGCCGTTTTATAACACAGTCAATATTTCATAATTAAGAAAATGATATTTTAAAATTAATAAACTTTATGACCATTTATGGCTCCAGAATATTTATTATCACAAAAAGCGAAGTTATTTATTGGTACATAATTTGGCTCGGGAAACTAATGTGCAAATGTTTCAGCCCACACCACGTGAAATATTTTATTTTTGGTCCCAGTGAATAGCCAGGACAGGTACTAGAACAACCATACTCATGCTTTTTTATTTTATGTAAAAGTCCACGTTCTCTGAAAATATAATGCCCCTTGTATAATTTAAATAAATAGTTATTTGTATGCTTAGACTGCGAAAGCTATCCAAAGGTGTTTTGTTTTTGCAGAACAACGCCCCTGCACACAAATCTCATGTTTCCATGCAAAAAATGCGTGATTTAGGGTTTGAATTACTAGAACACCCCCCTTATTCACCAGATTTGGCTCCGTCCGACTATTATCTCTTTCCTCAACTGAAAAAAAGTTGAAAATCAATCTGCCTACTTCACTAGTTGTACCGTACCCAGCAGTTATCTCTGGGACAGATTGAGGCCACGAAATCGTACTGAACCTAACCCTCCCTAACCATTCTTTTTTGATAATGACTCCAAAGCAGGAGTCGAGACGTCGAGAAAACAATTTTTCTGAACCCTAGTAGTCAACAAATTGATTGTGTCAATTTCTATACGACTCCTGATGGTGTGAAATGTTGTGGCACTTACTGTTTATTGTTCATTAAATAATTATAGAATATTGTACAGAAAAACCATCAAATCTTTAGAGTTTCAGACTCCTCCAGAGTTTTGATTTCTTATTAATTAACAAAACCCCAAAGCTTGGAGAAAACAGTGAATAAAAACTTTTGATAAATGCTCCCTCAAAATTATCTAATATATTCATTCAATTTAGTTTTTTTTTTAAATAAAATCAAAAACGTGTCCGATTTTGACCGTACTATATTTGTGACAATATGATTAATTATTCCCAACGGAATAACCGTCGAACTATAGTCACCCAACTTCAGCTCTATATCACGTCTTTTTCTTACTTTCCCAGAGTTGCTAAAAAACCCACCAGGGAAATTATTTCCAAACTTTTTCATATTTTCGGAAACTATTTCTATTAAATTCGAACAACTCCAGTGATTCAGAAGTTATGAAAGCTTCTATTAAAGTTTCAAAGTAAAGTATTGGTATTTAATAAAAAACAAACAAAATCTATTGAACTTTTGTCCTCATAATATACAAAGTATACAAAAAGACTATCCCGTCTTATTCAAAACGTTTTCAACAAGGGAAAAATTAAAAATAATTTATTATAAGAGAATGAAGGAAAGTTTGGAACTCTACACCAACCCTACACTCTCAACTAAAGCATCAATCCAAAATAACAGTGATTGATGATTTGGAAAAAAACATCTAGTTAAGTTTTTATAAAGAAATAAAAAATTCAACTGAAATCATAATTTTTTTCTATAACGGTATGATGGAAGTGCAAAATCTTGTTTAAAATTGAATGGTTAACTAGTAGAAGTTTCAAGAAAAGTAGAGCAAAACGAATATAACCTTGAACTTATAGACAAACGAATATGTTATACCTTACCCTGCCCAAAGCTGGACAGGAGCATAATATGTGCTCCACAGTTTCGTCCTCCAAATTACAGAACCGACAATCCGATGTTTGAACCAGACTCATCTTCTTTAGGTGGTAATTTAGTCCGCCCAGGTAGCTATGACTGATCTATGCTTTCTGCAATGCCAAAAAATGGTTCAGGTCCGATAAATAGATACTAAAGGAGCTACTAGTCTCTGAGACTTTCCTCGGGAACTGAGTAGAAGAAATAGAGCACAATATAACTTTTGGGTCTTCCCAATAAACATAAATTTGTAATTTTATCAGTACTTTTAATAGAATATAATATTGGCCGATACTTTCCACAATTCTGTTGCATTGACAAAACGTTTTCACTACACTTACTAAACAATATCATGGACGGGCTATTGAATAATGCTATCTGGGTTTATCATAACACCAGCATTACAATTATTCACGAGTTGCAACACTGTATGGTTAAGTTCAAAGATAAAACAAGGTTTATTACTTTATTTTACTTTTATCTATACTAAGAGCATTGGACTTGAGTTGTTCTTTATGAAGGAAAGCGCTATAAAGTAGAGTCGACAAACATACTTATTACTGGATGATTGAATTGATCCAGAACCGTCCCCTGGGATGTTATTACCTGACGTTTTATTACGAGAGAATGGTTTTGTTTTGGTCTAACTAGGTCTGAATGCAATTCTGATTTATTTGCAATTTATTCAAAGTGGTATTATCAGATGAAATAATACTTTTATTAACTCAAAAAACTATTGTAAAATAATTCGGATCAGTCCTACTGACATGTACTGAAATAAGTTGGAAAACGTCGCGTTTGATCTACAGATGCACGTTCCACGTATTTTCTTTATTTTGTTGTTCATTTTTATAGAGATATTTTCGTTGAATTGGCACGAACGTGAAACATGTATTCTATGACATTCTATGAGCTCCCGAAATGTTTTACGTTACACGATAAACGAAATAAGAAATACAAGAAAATGTATTGTGAAAATAAATGGATCTGTAAAACAACGTTGCTGTACAGGATGTGCCAGGGGCTCGTAACAAAAATCGTTAATAGTTTTCCATATTTGGTTTCAAATTCTTTCGGTTTTTTGTTTGTGGGTATTTTATGGGAACTTTTGATTGAAATATACTCTCAACATTGGTCTTTTCTACGTAGGGTGTAGCTTCTTCCCAGTTCTACCAACAGTTGCTAAATTGGTGTTACATAAAGTAGCATAAAGTGTACAGTCTCTGCGATTCTAGTCCTCCCAAATTAAACATAATCCTGGCTAGAGCTACCACCCTGTACTTAGCCATATTGGTCACGTATGTAGTGGGCTTTGTAAATTGAAGTTTGGTATCAACAATTACAATTTCCCAGCTCATGTCAAGCTCTACTTACATGAACAGGTCATCTACGTAAGCCATCGTCTGTACCACTACGCCACTTACCTCTATCCATTCCTCCTCCCCCATGCTCTCCCAATATACCGCCTCCCCTAGTTTTTTTTCCAACTTATTCAGAACTTCCTCGTTCTTCTAGCATCTAAACACATGTTGCTACTGACCTTTTTTATAGAACAAATGTTGAAATTTAGTGGGTTTTGAAGTACGATGGTGTCGAAAATTTAAGAATGGAGAAGAGAGGACGAATGATAAGTCACGACCAGGTGCATTGATTACTGCATCAACAGACAGGAATGTGGCATGTGTGGAAGGCCTGATTAGAGAAAATCGTCGAATTTCAATCAGAGCAATTTCAGAAAATGTTGGTGTGAGTATAGGATCTGTCCATAGTATCGTACACAAACTAGGTTACAGCAAAGTTTGTGCGCAATGGGTTCCTCGTCTTTTGTCTGAGGACCAAAAAAAGCTTGCGAATGGACTTGTCTTTGCAACACCTCACGGAATACAGTCAAAATGGTAATGACTTTCTCTCGTCAATAGTTGCTGGCGATGAATCTTGGTGTCATTATTTTGAACCATCCAGTAAGCTGTCATCGATGCAATGGAAACACGCAAATTCTCCGCCACCAAAGAAGTTCAAAGTTCAACCTTCTGCAGGCAAGGTGATGTTGACATTTTTTTTCGACCATGAAGGACCCTTGCTGATAGAGTTTACAGAACCTAGAGTGCATATCAACGCAAACCTGTATAATGAAACTTTGAACAAGCTCCATCAAGCAATAAGAAGAAAACGTCCAGGGAAGCTTTCACGTGGTGTTATTCTGCTTCACGATAATGCTCGGCCTCATGTTGCCAACGTAGTGAAAGAAAATCTGCAACGAAGAAATGGAGGATATTAGAGCATTAGTCCTGATTTATCGCCTTGAGATTTTCACATCTTTGGGCCACTAAAAAAGGCGTTAAAAGGTAACCGTTTTCAGTCGGACGCAGAAGTACAAAACGCTGTGAAAGAATTCTTCCAGCAGCAGCCACAAGAATTCTATAAGCAGGGTATACATCGGATGGTGATTCAGTGGGATATGTGCCTCAATTGTAGTGGTAGTTATTTGTAACTGTACTTGTCAATAAATTTTTCCTGGACCAAAGATGGGTTTCAATTGAACTATCTTGTAGTTTAAGTTGATTTGTCATAAATATCGTACAACCCCTTGTGTTATATAATATGTACGATATATCTTTTTAAGTAAAATGAAAAGATAATCACATTATAGATATTTTAATCAAGTATCTAAGTCTGCATAAATTGGAAAACCCAAGTTATTTATAGTGAAGCAGAATATCGACATTAAAGAAGTTGTGGGGTGGAGAGTTGCTAATGGAGTTGTGAATTTTTGATTGCTTTTGGGAAATGGGGGTAGGTTTTTGGTGTATAAACCGGTTATAAAAGAATACAAAATAACATGACACTATCAAAATTTGACAAAGTTCTTTCATTCGGTGCTTTTAGAAAGGTGGATTTTGAGGATAAACTAACAAACTTTCAATCAATGACTGTTAGGTAACTGAAACTTTTATATATAAAAAAGAATCAATGTGTTTGTGGAGATTGCAAACAATACATTTTAAAGTCGAATCTTTGCTTTTTCATTACAGTTTCTTGAATGTGCATGTGACAATTTGTGCTTTACAGAGAAAAATATACCCGTACGAACGCATTAAACATTTCCAGCATTCAACTGGAGATAAAGTGAATCATTATGTTACAAGATATCGAACGCCATTCTATAACAAAACAACATTACCAACATAAACTTCTTGAGGAGATAAATTTCCCTTAAAGGCAAAGACTGATGTATAAAACAGTTAGAAGTTCGAGGTGAATCTCTATACGCTCTGTGAATACAGTGGCATTACTTCAAGGGCTTCAACTACATTTCATTTTAAATTTTAAATAACCTATTGTGACTTGACTGTAATAGTTAGAAGTATACCCTAGCTCCATACATAAATACAGGTCTTATGATTGTTTTGTGGATCCTTATTTTTGTCTTCTTACTTATTAATTTCAAAATAGTGGCGGAAGAAGAATGTAGATTAAGTGACATGGAAGAAAAAACCTCCATCCACAAACTTGTGAATTGCACTGGAAGGTGGACAGGTCACTAGGAGACATCTCCTTTATACCGGTGGTGTAGGCCAAGACTCACCGAACACACACTCTCTTATTGACGATAACTCCGGGCACTCGCATAAGACATGCCTGACTGAGTCATCTTCCTCTTCATACATCCTGCATAGTGGTGTGTCCACTAGCCCCATTGTATGGAGGTGTTTCCTTAATTGACAGTGGCCAGTCAGAGATCCTACCGTTAAACGTAGGTTTTTCCTGGTCATCGCCAAATAATTTTTTCACTCCAGCTTCTCAGGGTCTCCCAGGGTGATCCTGGCAAGACTGCATCCAAGAAATCTTAGGCCATCCGCTTCCCTGGCTAAAGAATCGGCAATACGGTTACCTTTGCTCCTGACGCGCCCCTTAACCCACCTCAGGATAATATCTACCGAGGCTTTAGCTAAATCTCGATGGCACTCGAATACTTTCCCTGATGACACATTAAGTTGAAGCCTACAGATATCCTAAAGTTCCTGATGGAAATAGGAACAAAGTAGAAGTATGGGGACACAATAGATCTTTTAGGTCTCAGTGAAAGTCACCCCATCATACATATTTATTAATTTACTTTTTAGCAGTTTTTCACTGACAAGGAATGCTCTATTTTTTGCTGCCAAGTTGAATAGCGTCGCCGGCAAAGCTTGGTTTACCATTACGTTCGATAAAAAGTGATTACAAACTGTTGGAAGACAAATTTATACATATTTTTGGATTATACGAAGAAAAAATTCATTCGGAAATAAGCTTGAGGGGAATTCACATTTTTGTCTCAAAATAATGATAACGTACGACTCAGAACTCTAGCTTCTATTTGATTTCATCTTTATGCTTTTACAATTTCGTTTGCTCCATTAACAGGCATTTCGTGGCTTTTGGAATGAATACAATTCCCACTGGAAATTGCCAAGCCAACAGATCTAATGAAATTAAGTGTCATCTGTGCGGAAATAACCAGAAAATACGATCAAACATTAATTAATGAACTGAGTTTTTTGGATTTTGTACTAAGATAAGTGCAAATGACAAAAACTGTATTTCTTCAACTGGGTGCATTAGATAGTGTACAGGGAGACTGAAAATAAATTTCTGTTTTCAAACAATGTAAAAGCAAGTTGTAAGCTTGCCAAATATATTACAGCATATACCTGCAGATTTATATTATAAAAACCGAGTGAGAGTGAGGTCAGGCGATTGTGGAGATCAGAAATAATTGTGGATGACTAGATCTGCAGATGACATTGTTTGACACCAATGGGAGCGAGTGAATATCATCATCCCATCCTGCAGGCACGATTTGGTTCTAAAACAAATGATGGCACTGGGGCTGGTATCAACGGAACTAGAAAAAAAAACATTCCCCAGGTTTGATCGACGTACGTCTGTGTTTCAAACAGAGACGAATATTTACTAATAGCCAGGCTCTGCTTACAGCTAACAGCAATCCAACCACTAAGTGTGAAGAATCTCTTGATAGAACGAAAGAACACAGTGCTGGGACGTGAAGGAATTGCAGGAGATGAATTGGATGAAGGAGACTTCATAGGTTTTGTGGAATCACAAAGGATTGCATTAGACGGGATATCCGGAGCTGGCAAGAACACCGATTCAAATGGTCGTTGATAGAAGGTTGACATAGTGCTGAATCCTGTTGGAATCACTGCTAGAGGACGACAGTACGCATCTTCAAAAAAATATGGGTCAATTATCCCATTTGTTAACATTGTGTATCACACTGTAACTTTTTTTTGAATGCAGCTGTTTATGCTCACTGCAACACGGAGATTTTTGTTGATTTACATTTCATTTATTTCCTGTATAGTAAACAAATCGACGTTTACCATAAAAAAAAGTGATATTTCATTACAAACAAAACTATAAAGTGGTTTCTATTCAGTAGCAATAAAAATTATTCAAACGTCAATAACTGTATACGCGTTTTTCCCACACGTTCTACATCAATTAACTTGATATAAAAGTTTTATGCAGTCAGCGCGAATTCACAACATGAAATGCTATCTTGAATTAACTCGTGCGGGATTTATCGATGGACAATTAAAAACCACCAGTTTTATCTGTCCCAGCTATGTTCCAGTCGTGTTGGTTTTAGATAAACATTTTTTGTCACTGTTCACTGGCCGCTATTTATATCCCATACAATTTTAATAAATATTTCCACCTACGAGGATGTATTGATATCTAGTTAGCCTAGACCAGTTCCATGCATGAACAAAATATTGCGTTACCATAGCAACGAACAATAACTTATTAGAAATGTCAGTGTGAAGTTTGACGTCAAAAAAGTAAACCAGAGTTACGCAATAAATTAAAAGAAAAAAGATGTCCACCGAAATTGTGAAAATCGAAAAATTTGAGTATCGAGCCATCATCAAGTAGCTGTATTTAAAAGGGTTAAGAGGTAAGCAGATTTACGAAGATATGCTTAATACCCTTGGTGATCAATGTCCTTCGTATGCGACCGTGAAAAATTGGACTGCAAGCTTCAAAAGAGGTAAATTTTTCATTGAAGATGATGACCGTTCGGGGAGGCCAGTTTCTGTGTCAGTCCCTGGAAATATCGATGCAGTTCATGACATGATTTTATCAGAACGTCGAATTGGGCTAAAACGGATAGTTCACGTCAATTTGGATATGAGGAAAATTGCTGCAAAATGGATCCCCAAATGTTTGAATGTTGACCAAAAGCGTGCAAGGGTAGAAGCATTGCGTTCGATCTGTGCTCGATTTGAAAACGATGTAGACTTCTTAAACCGAATTGTTACTATGAATGAGACTTGGGTACATTTCTACGATACAGAAACAAAGCAACAATCGATGGAATGGCGACACTCTGGTTCTCCAAGAATTGAGAAGTTTCGTGTCTAAAAATCTGCTGGAAAAGTTCTTGCTTCAGTTTTTTGGGATTGCCATGGAGTAATCATGATTGATTTTTTGGATAAGGGTAGAAAAATAACTGGAGATTACTATTCGACATTACTGACCACTCTACGGGAAAAAATTAAAGAGAAAAGACGCGGAAAGCTATCCAAAGGTGTTTTGTTTTTGCAGGACAACGCCCCTGTACACAAATCTCATGTTCCATGCAAAAAATTCGTGTTTCAGTGTTTGAATTACTAAAACACCACCCTTATTCACCAGATTCGGCTATTCGACTATCATCTTTTTCCTCAACTGGAAAAAAGTTTCAAAGGTCGTTAATTTTCTTCCAACGAGGAGGTAATAAAAGCTGTGGAGGTCTGGTTAGAATTTTTCAATATATCCTCGTATATAAATTTTGACAAAGAAGCGACTGCCTTTACTACTTTATTCAATTCCATCGCAATTTCACCACAAAATACCCTTTTCCTCTAAACTTTATTTAAGGAAATTTTAAAGAGCTTGGAAGGACAACACTTTCATCTTTTCCATCATCCTTATTATCTTATGGTAAATAGACTGTTCCAGTATTAATTTATACGACTTACCCACTGAATATTAAATGCTCTTATTCTTGGATTCTTTGCTAAGTTAAGAAATAATAGCTCCTTAAAAGTATCATGATAACAACACAATGACGATGAGAAGAGTTGATTTCTGATGCTGCCAGATAAAGTATCGATTAAATTTTATGATAGTGTGCAAAATCATAGAGCAAGGACAAAACTAGTGTAGTGGTAGTGGTGCAAAAGTGAGTTCTGGAGCGAAGAAAGGGATTCGCAGAACAATGCACTTCCAAATACAGGAGAAGGTAAGGTTCTATGTGAGTGGAGCCTTCTCTACTCCATTCCAGGATCTGCTTATTTTTGGAACTCGAAAGGGTTATATATGAACGCCTTCGAGTGAGAGAGCCCCGGTATGTCTGCCCAGTACGTGAAAGTTTTCCTCTCCGCTCAAGTAGCTATGGCTGATCTAGCAGCGCTTTCCGCATTCCGTAACGCCAAAAAATGGTTCAGGTTCGGTAAATAGAGACTCTGATTCCTTTTTTGCCAGAGTGTCGCTGCTCTTCACCCCTCGACGCCCCGGCACCCAGGTCAAAATGCCTGTACGCAAGAGTAGGGAGTCTAAGTATAGTATATATAGTAAGAGCAATCACGGAAATAATGATAAAATAATTACCAGAAAGAGAACTACAACAGGTAGTAAGGAAAAGCCGGCCACCTGCAGTTACGTCTACTTAAGACAGTTAAAGGTGTCCAGATCGGATAAGTTTGGTTGGTGGGCGAACCTGCAGGGCTAAGCAAAGAGTGGTTAGGTTAGTTAAAGAGAAAATCCTGTGAAGTTGAATCCAACAACTAGGGACCATTTACTTAGATTTTATGAAGATTTCATCTCCTCCCTAAACTACTCCTAGTGATGAAATTATGTTTACTATACCAGCAGTGTGTATTTGAACTGATAAATATCCTTTATCCTTTTTTATATTTTCGCAGGTTCTATAGCTGGCTGGTTTCCACAGTTTTAGAGCACCTTTTGAAGACAGTTCCAAGTCTCAAGATCGGATAAGAGTAGTTCTGGTTGGTGGGCTATCCCGCAGGGCTCCGAAATTAGTGGCTGCTCACTCAGTTAGAGAGGAAATCCTATGTAGCTGAATCCAACAATTTCGGACAACTTCCCTAGGATTTATGAAGATTTCACGTCCTTCCAAAGCTACTCCTGGTGTTCAAATTATGTTTACTGCTGGTTGCATTAGAACCAAACAATATTCTTTATCCCTTTCCATTCTTCGCAAGTCCGGATCTTGCTGATTTTAGAGTTCTTTTTGTTGCCAAGCTCTTTACGTATAGGTCGAGTGGTTAAAGGTCTACTCTATTGATCTTCGTGGAATGGTTTTTTCAGTTAGTTATTAATTTTTTTTAAATAATATATTAATTAGCTTTGTATGTTCAAGCGTTTATCAATTTAAAACAATAAATTATAATCATCTTGAAGCTACCTGATCATAATTCCCAAATTATTCAGTGAATCGTATTGACTTTATGTTAATTAACGTCACAGTTCACAAAACACGTCAAGTCAGAGTAATTTTCTCAAAACTAGTGGACCGTTAAATACAATCAAAGTGTTTTTCAGCTTAACATTTAATCCATGCATTGTGTAATCTTCCCGTTTTTAATTAAACTGCACCGAAATTCAGAAGTTGTAAAGTCACACTTCTGAAATTGTCTCTACACTCTAAAAATAGAGTTAGTATAGTGCATCTTGTAATTTGATCAATGGACTGTGTACTGAAACACTTTTATATATACTTTCGCTCAGATACTTTAGATTACAAAAGGACTGGGATTGGCTGAAGTGAACGGTGTATGAATAAAAGATTTACATTTAGTTATTTGCCACTTTCGAGTTCTGTTCCTTTGTAAACAATAGCGATTAATCTTTCAAAAGGCTCCGTGGCTTTTCAAGATAATGAAATTATTTGATTTTAGACTTAAATAGTTTTATACGAAATTAAAATCCCAAAAAAGATCACTTGAGATCCCATCCGGGTGTCTCGTCAGCTTCTCCGATGACGCGGCGAAATTCAATCAAATTCCGAATTGGCAATGGCGTCTCGCAATTTGTGACGCAGTCGACTGTGGTTTCCTGTGTTACGCCTGAAGCAGCGGCGAGGCTTCTTCGCCCTTCCGTTTCCTGTTAAACAGGTGATTTCCTATTTAAAGGGGTTGCATATCTTATATCTCACGCAGAGAGGGTGAAATGTCCGTCAAGATGAAGAGCACTAAAAGGGTGGGCGTGAATCATTGATTGAGGTTTCGTCAAATGGATTGTTTAATTAGAAAACTGAGTCATCTTAATTTGTTACTTGCAACAGTGTGTCGAAATATTCAGAATAATTTTAGAAAGATAGAGAGAGAAAATACGATGTAACGTTAATATGGCAAATCTATAATATAAACAAAGTCACCCAACATATACTTTAATTAATATAAATGTACTTGCACGTTATAAAAGTTCGTTTGACTCAGTTCATTCGTTTGCTGCTGTCAATCAGGACGTTTTGTCACTGCAATCTTCGTAAATATTGAAATTTGTAGGTCGCAAGAGCATTCTGAATCTAGAGATTACAATTGCAAATAAAATAACGTGAGAGGTTGTCATCAACTCTTTGTACGGTGAACCATTCAATTAAATAGAGCAAATGCAAGAGAAGTAAACGTCAGTGTAACGTCAGTGCGCTCGACTTCCGTTCCATGCGATTTGCGCATCTAACCAATGATGGAATGGCAATCGTCCGCGCCTATGTGTATATTGGACAATTCAATAACAGAAAAGATGCGAGAAAGACATACATAACCACTGACATCCAGGCTCTGCTTAAAGCTATCAGTAACCCAACAACTAGGTCTAGACTGGTAAAAAACTGTAAAGAATCCCTCACAAACTGGCAAGAGACAACAAAGTGTCTCTAATATGGGTGCCGGCACATGAAGGGATTGCAGATAATAAAATGGCTGACCAGTTAGCTAAAGAATGCTCTAAAGGAGACTTCATGGGTCCGGAAGATTGCATAAGAGGGGAAATCGGGAACTGGCAAATGGAGGTCGATACAAGGGCACCTCCATACGATCATTACAACTACTGAGAATCCCTCCAGTCAAACTAGTGGCCTACATAGAAGACACAAAGCTTCTGGAATGGAATGAATGACATACATCACTGCCTACCTTTTCCTCGCCTAATGCACCCATCCTATGTGAATAGCGCCTAACAGAGTCAAACAAGAAGCCTGACCTGTGTTAGTATCCTTTTTGCTCAGTCTCCCACATCTCACAATATCTATTATTAACGCACTACATGAACGATTTTGTCACCTTCTTTCACGTTAAATAAGTTTTAACTCGAAACTTCTCAACAAAGTAAAAGCTACTTGGTAACTTGACTTCGTCCCGTACAAACTATCGCTGTTCTCGAGAATATTTAATAACACAACAATACAATTTAAGCAACTTTAATACTTAAATCACCGCAAACTTTTTCAAGTTTGGCTGTTATGTAGTGCATGTGTGCAGATCACACGGATATGTCTGCATTATCTGCACTTGCTTCGCGTACTTAGCAGAAGTAATTCAATTTGACATGATGGAATACATCAATGAACTTTTAGTTGAAGTTTACCTGTTAGGACCGGTTTATCAATAGCAATTTATCCGTCAGTTAATGCCTAACTACCAGTTATTTTGGAAAGGTCGGTTTATCAACAACAGGATAACTTTATCCGGCAGATAAAATGTCAAATATTTATCTGTCAGGCCCGGTTTATCAATAGCAATTTATCCGTCAGTTAATGCCTAACTACCAGTTATTTTGGAAAGGTCGGTTTATCAACGACAGGATAACTTTATCTGGCAGATAAAATGTCAAATATTTATCTGTCAGTTTCAACTGGCGGATGGTCGATATTCACATACTTGCCAACTGCACAGCAATTCAGAATCCTAGGGCACAGCACCTGGGAGACTACTGGATAGAAGAGGGACAGTTACCTAAGTTGAAGCCTGCAGATATCCTAAAATTCCTCGGGGAAATAGGACTAAAGGAGCTACTAGTCTCTGAGACTTTCCTCAGGAACTAAGTAGAAGTAAGGGGGCACAATAGATCTTTTAGGTCTCAGTGAATGTTACCCCAAAAGACATACATACATACATACATACATGGTCGATATCTGGAGGTTAAGGTCTATTACATAACCTCACTTTATTCGGTAAAGTTGTTTTGTTTTGATTTCGTTGTGGTGTTGTGTCAAATTTACTTGGGTTTTGAGCAAAGTAAAAAATGGAAAGTACTAGTACTACTAAGAAGAGAGGATGCAATTTCACAGCAGAGGAGACAAATTTGCTTCTAAAAATTGCAAATTCTTGTTCTGCAAACTTATTCGTTACATAACTCTTCATATTCATTATGGGTATTTATTAATGGAGTTATCAGATATCTGGTATTCGCATAGCCACTATCTCTAACTGAAAGTGCATTACCAAATTCATTATTTTCGAATCTAGCTTTTAAATTGGAGTTGTCGAATACATGTTGGTCATGGGAAGCACCAGGCCAGCCTGCAACTGTAACCAGTATCTTCAGATTCACAGAAGAGACAGTCTGGACAGTCTATTTCTAAAATTTTCTGCACGAGGTCCTAATAGTGACAGAACAGTCTCTTTTGTAATCCTAAATATTGCATGAAAATCCTGGTCATCCCACTTTTCCTAGTTGTCCACTCTTTCCCTAACTGTATAAGGCCTTCTTTCGTACTCAAGAACTTGCACAATATCCTTGTTGCTATCCAGAATATAATCATTCAGAAAATTCATATTTATCAACAACCAAAAACTCTTGAAGAAAGAAAAATAAAAACACATAAACCTTTGGATAAACATTCACCAATAACCTAACAAAAATATCAATTTATGTGACATGACCTTGTTCTTGTAACAACCAATGAGATTGCTTACATTCATTCGTCAGCACTGCCAACTTTCATTATCTGTCAGTTAACAAACTAGAGAATAAAAGCGAGTTGATAAACCGCTTCCAAACAAACTGGAACTTTATCTGCTAGTTACTTTTATCCAACGGATACTTAACTGATAGATAATATTGGCTATTGATAAACCGGGCCTTCAGTGAAACAATTCGGCATTGAAAAAGCTCGTTTGGGATTTAATTCAAGTGCCTAGGCACCATTTCCAAGTTTTCCACTCAAATTCCAGAACTAGTTCAACTGGGGATGACCTTTTGCGGACCTCCATTCAAATTGGTGTTCTTTTTGTAACAAGTTCCGAAGTTTTTCGCTTATGTAATCCTTTGAAGTCTCCTTTAGAGCCTCCTTAAGCTAATTGGCAAATTCATCACCCACAATCTCCTCACGTAAAAATGAAGCAATTTAATTTGGTTGGAATGCGAGATATAAACTTTTTCATAAGATTAGCGATGTATCCAATCTTTCTAAATTTGCTACGAAACCAAAACATAATCTAAATCTTGAAGGAGTTTTCGCTCTCTTTATATGTTGTCAACAACTTGTAAAAATCTCCAAGCTCGAAGGGAATTTCGGAAAATAAGGGGGAAATATTATATTAATTTTCAACAAGAGACTTTTCTCGAACATTCCTTTTCTCGTGGAAAAAAAGAAAGCATAATTGAAACGGGGCTGCCTTATTAAATCCAAGTGTATTATTTCAAAACTTCTTCAAATTATTACATGATAAAATAAAATGTCAATAGATGAATAAATAAAAGCCAGAGGCGTACGTTCTTGACTGTTACTGTATGTTACTACAAGACTATTGCTGATAGTGAGTGAGGTTATGTGTAGTTCTTGCCTTGGAGACCACAAAAATCATTATCCGCCACTATGTTTACAGACGAGTCAAGAATATGCCTTCATAGCGATTGACGACGAGTGAAAGTTTGGAGAGAAAATAGAGGACGAGTTCAGCCGGGTAAAGTTCTAAAAAGTTTGTTCATATGAGGGTGGGGGTATCATGGTTTAGATGGCAATATGAATGGTCTAATATATCAAAATAATATCATTAATGGCATTGTACACAATCACCATGTGAAATATTAGTATTTTTCACATTGGATGTACGAATTAATTAAAAATCTAAATAATAATTTTATTTTTTCTCAACATAACATCATCAACTTTTTTCCATGCGTGTAGTTCTATTCCCATATCCCATGACTATTTCATGAATAAAACTATCCCTCAGAATAATAATGTTCTTTGATGTAGTAGAGGTCAAATGTTAGTTGACAGTTCAGGATATTAACTTATAGTATACACTAGGAAAACTGATCAAATTTAAAAATGCTCTAGCAGTGATGATGGTAAAATGGAAGAAAGAGCTTTGGCTGACAGCAATTGCTGCAAAAATGGAAATATTTTTATGATAAACCAGTTGAAACACACGTTTTATTGTTTAATATAAAAAAGGTTGTATTAATTTTCCAACTTTTCTCAACTCACATCAACGTCAGCAGTCTCTAAAATAATACAAATGTTTTTTGCCAAAAAAAGTAGAGTAAACCTGTGAACTTAGCCTCATTGACATTTAAGAATATTCCAATATTCTCGTTAAGTATTTAAAATTCGAAAACTGTAGTTCGAAACTAAAGTAGTTCTTGCGATTGCTTAATGACCGATTTTAGTATCAGAAATCGCTTTTTGAAATGTAAGCGAGCACATTCAGCTATCTAGCAGTTCTCAGTCTATAATACCAGATGTCAATTTGTGTTGAACGATGTAAAGAAGAGAAATTCCATTAAAATGAAGTTAAATCGATAACTGTTACTTCTGATAATTTTCAAGTGATTTGTATAGAAAGAGTTGATTTATTCCATTCTTAAATCATTCCAAATTTCCCATTAAAATATCGTTGGTAAAGATATACACTGGATAATACCAAAGCAAAATATTTTCTTAATATACCTTTGAGACATTGAAGTTTTTAAAATAAATGAAAATGTAATTTGTCTTGTTTTTTTGTCAATCTAACGACAATTGCAAAACGCTTCCACGCTAGTTTCATTAATTGTTTGTAACAGAAAACACTCTTCTCGAGGGTAACTCTAATTTTAATTTGGCGCAGTCAGTAGGATGAAGGCTTTGTAATAATAGGTAATTTATACCCATCCGTTTGTCGATAAATCTCAGTTTATACGGTTCGCAGTTAATCTGGTCAAAGAGCAATATACCTAATGAAATTCCTGTGAAATTTTGTGAGAGAGCTTAATAATCAAATTACCTTTTTTTTTAATTTCCATCCAGAATCCGGACGAGGTATTGGATATTGAACACATCAATATAAAACTGTCTATTTTTTTTTTGTTAATCACATTTTTGCGAGATAATAACGATAATAATAGATATTAGATTTCTATCTGTAGAGAAGGGAGAGTGAGCTAGGCCCACAGCACTTAGGCAACACGTGACCCATTGTACATCCTCCCGAGGAGTTGTCTTTCTAGGTCATCGTCCACCCTGTCCTTTCCAGGAAGATGGAAAGGTCACTAGGAGACATCTTCTTTATATCGGCAGGTGTAGGCCAAGACTCACCGAACACACACTCTCTTATTGACGATAACTCCGGGCATTCGCATAAGACATGCTTGACAGATTCGTCTTCCTGTTCACACACCCTGCCTAGAGGTGTGTCCACTAGCCCCATTGTATGGAGGTGTTTCCTTTATTGACAGTGGCCAGTCAGAGATCCTACCGTTAAACGTAGGTCCTCGCTAAATATTTTTTCAACTCCAGGTTCCCAGGGTCGCCCAGGGTGATCCTGGCAATACTTCATCCCTTGATTTCATCCCATATCATTGGAGATTGAGCATTGGTGTAACGTTTAGCTAGTTCCGCAATTGTCGAATTCGTCAGGCCGTAGGTGTCACCAGGTCCAAGAATCCTTAGTTTAGCCGATTCCCTGGCTAAAGAATCAGCAATGCGGTTACCTGTCGTGCCCCTTAACCCACCTCAAGATAATATTATCTACCGAGGCGTTAGCTAAATCTCCATGGCACTCTAATACTACTACTAGCCCTGATGTAACACGTTGTCTGTTCTAGGATAGGAGAGCTTGTTTGCTAGGACTTATTTATTTAGTTAGTAACTACCGCACAAGATCGCTATCTGACTGGGTATAGATGATTATGTAACAGTCTTAGGTTTCCTGTCAACTATCACATATTTCGTGTCATCTGTCAATTGCCATCTGTCAGTTGTCTCGTGCCAAGGTCAAGAGTGGAGTGAAGGGGAGTTATCTTTGGTTGCTGCCCTAGTATATCCAATTTGAACACGTTTTATGACGTGTTTTGAGGTTCTTTGAGATGTAGAATCTAAATTCCTCTGGAAATAAATTGTATTCTTTGTGGCTAACAAATGAGAAAACTCGATCAAATGGAAATGTATTATGGTGAGGGCCGAATGAAATATTGCGACGGATTTTGTAGAATTTAATTTGAGATTATGGGCCGTGGAAATATAGAGTAGAGATTTGAGATCGTCATTGATAATATCTTGGGCTGTGAGTAGTTGCTCAGATTTGAAGGAACAGTATATGTGGGCGTCATCTGCATAGTGGCGAAGAGATGATTTTCGAACATCAGTGTGATATATAATGAGAAAAGTGTAAACGTCTCAATATTGATCCTTGATTTTCTAATTTAACTTCTTGGGTGTGATAGTACTATAGAAGTAATTGTAGTTTTCTACTTCAAATAATTGTTCATTTTTTCACCTGAATACAAATACACAATATTGCGTTTTACCAAAAAGTATGTTACATCGTTTTATTCCAAATAGAGTGTCAATCAATTTTCAGTGAAAATATACAGGGGGTGTATTTGAAAACAGAAAGGGGAAGGTGGCTACCAAAGCACTGTTAAGTTTCTGATACGTCATTAGGAAGGAATTTTGAAGCCACTCACAACAGTTTTTACAGTATTGGATTATCTTTCAATTGCCTGTTAACGGTATTATACAGGGTTTCCAGAAACTCTCCTGCCAAACGGAAACTACAGTTGCTAGCGGTGATTTTCAGTCGATTTAGCTCAAATTACCTTAATCCGAAAATACTTCCTAAGGGAGCTACAGCCCTTTGAAGAAGACGACCTAAGATGAGTTTTCTTAAAATTATTCAAAAATACCGTTACTTAAAATATTTAAACTGGGTATAATCAATAAATAGTTACAAACCAGTCGTTCGCTGTAAATAAATTTTTTTCGGATCCATCACAAGCCTGTCAGTCGGTTTATTCTTCGAATGAAGAATATGCTGACATGCATTTAGTTTATGGGGAAGTACAATGTAACGCTTGTGCAGCAGAACGAAGATATGCGGAAAAATTTCCAAACGGAAGGCATCCAGCAAAGATTTAGTATAAATGTTTGGATAGGTGTAATCGGTAATCAGCTTCTGGGACCCGTAGAGGTTCCTAGCCGTTTAACAGGACAAGAACTTCTTAATTTCCTACAAAATTTTTCACCTGATTTAATGATGATTCGAAATAATTTATGGTTAATTGGCCCCCAAGATCTCCAGATTTAAGTCCCTGTGATTTTTGTATTTGGGGTTATTAAAAATCATTAGTCTATGCTGTTCCAATAGAAACATTTGTAATGAAATTAGAAACAATACAGGAATTTTTGCAAAAATCGACTTAAAATCACCTCTAGTAACTGTAGTTTCCGGTTGGCAGGAGAGTTTCTGGACACCCTGTACATATATATAATATAAATTACAATTCCAAATAAATAATAAAATTGAAATGGATTAAATAGTTTTTATGTTATTAATAACTCTATTTTATACTTTCATTATTAAAATGTTTTTAGAGAGTGGGTAACGTATGATTATTATTGAGCTACGTAATTATTTATATTATTTATTATTATTCGGGGCTGCGTTACAAAAACTTTTCCAATTTTAATTTGCCAGTGATATTGTAGGATTTTATAATTTAATTTGAATATTAAGTTTATAACAACAATGAAAATGATCATGTCGAATATATTTAATGTGATTAAGGTAGAATTTATACATTATAATTAGTATTATATGTAAATATTTTCATTTAACGGCAATAATAAACACCATGCGTTGGTGAAAATTCGTTTAATCACTTTCAACCAGTTGCGAAAATATTAGATAATGTTGAAATCATTCTGTTGCTATTTTTATTGTTTATTGAAAATTTGATAGACTTATCTTGGGAACTAAGTGTATGGAAGGAGGCAAAATAGATTTTTTAAGATGATCAAATATAAGCAAAATCACAGAGTCACACAATTATAGTGAAAAATAAGAAAAAGTGTGAAAATATTGGATTTTTCGAAATTCTTTTAACCATAACTTCAAATATGTAGTTTTGATCGCATTTTTATGGTGATTTTCGGATTCTGCGGGGTCAAATTAGTAAATATCCGTGATCAAAAGTAAGGGCAAACATACGGTTTGGATTTTGAAATTTTGAATAATTGTAAGTGTTGACCATGAAAACCTGGAAATACCAGTAATTATAGAAAATTTAATGCTGAATTGAATGGAGTTGACTAGAATATAATACGAGGTCCGGTTTGGAAGTTATAATCGAAATAATCGAAGCATGTCAATATGCGAGATTTTTCAAAGTCCAAAATTGTGCACGGTTACACTAGAAAAATCGTAGAGACCTTAATAGTTGGAATACAGAGTTGAAATTTGGAATGGATACTCTCAAATAGTGGTAGAATATAAAAAAAAATCAGGAGACTCGTATGTATAAAATTGTGAATACAGGGTTATCCTAAAGTGGAAATAGTGTTTAAAACTTGTCTACTGTTTTTCTATGGCTCCATATAAATTTTATTAATTCATCTTTTGTTTAAATTGGATACGACAAAATTAGATTTGAAACAATAATAAAGTAAAATACTTATCATCCTATCTGCGTAAACTCAACGACTGTTATATATATGCTTTATCTGTAATGTCCTTTGAAGTCATCCTATTTTCCTTCCTCGTAATTTATTACCTATCTCGACATCACCAAAATATTACGATGGTATATTCACTCCGGATAATGTGGAAGCACTAATTACTCTGCGAGGATGACGTCGTGATTTTCATCCATCTTCCAGAAACGTTTTCCTTACCTTTAATCCTTTGAATTTTCTCCAAAGGATTATAACAGATATTAATGCTGATGCTTGTAAAGTATAAGTGAAATTGAGGTTATTTTTGTTGAAGAAAATACAAAAAATAAAATATTTGAATATTAAAATTTTCCATGAAAAGTCTACTCAAGCTAATCTGGATTAAATCCCAATAAAAAATACCTGAAGTAAATTTACGTATACACTGAATAATTTCAAGGGATTCACCTTCCCAATTAATCAGAAATTGAACAGTTGGTATAATAAATTATAGAGAAGAGATGGTTTTTTTTTTAAATTGCTGTAATCTTTACAAATTGCTTTCCTTAAGAAAAAATTGAATGGTTTGCGTCGGTATTACCGAGAGAAATAATTAATTCCTTTATATTGGAAAACGTGAGAAAATATATTGAAAGAAAAATCTACCGAAAAAAAACAACCTTAATTATCAAAACTGCGAAGCTGGTCAGTTTTGTATTGTCTAGGGCTAGTTGTACAATCCGAGTTCAAGCCAAGCTCAAATTTAAACCTAGCTTGAAAGACATATTCTGTTGTACAATTAATGCCCATATTCCCTGTATACCAATAAGGCTCAGGATATGAAGTTTACTCCAGAGCATTAAGCCTAAGGATTAAGTGGGGAATGGGAAACAATACCAGCGTGGTTCAAACAGAACTGGCTGGTATCTCAATTGCCACAAAAGAACTAACCAGAAAAGGAATTTCTGGCAAAAACATAACAATCTGCACTGATAGCAGACAAGCCTTATTAGCCTTGAACAGACAACGTGTTATATCGGGACTAGTACTAGAATGCCACCAAGATTTAACTAACGCCTCGACAGATAACAATATTATCCTGAGGTGGGTTAAAGGGCACGACAGGAGTAAAGGAAATCGCATTGCCGATTCTTTAGCCAGGGAAGCGGCTGGACTAAAAATTTTAGGACCCAGTGACACCTACGGCCTAACGACTTCGACAATTGCGGAACTAGCCAAACGTTACACCCATGCTCAATCCCTTAAGAGATGGGATGGAATCAAAGGATGCAGTTTTGCCAGGATCACCCTGGGCGACCCTGGGAAGCTGGCGGCGAAGAAATATTTGGCGATGAACCTACGTTTAACAGTAGGATTATTGACTGGCCACTGTCAACTAAGGAAACATCTCGTTACTATGGGGTTAATGGACACACCTCTATGCAGGATGGGTGAACAGGAAGATGAATCTGTCGGGCATGTTTTATGCGAGTGTCCAGAGTTATCGCCAATAAGAGAGTGTGTGTTCGGTGAGTATTGGCCTACACCTGCCGATATAAAGGAGATGTCTCCTAGAGACCTGTCCCGCTTCCTGGGAAGGACAGGATGGACGATAACCTAGGAGGACAACTCCTCGGGAGGATGTACAATGGGTCACATGTGGCCTAAGTGCTGTGAGCCTACACTCACCCTCCCTACTCTACAGATACAGAAGGGTTAAGCTCGCTCAACACTTCAGTTTTGTATGCACTACATCCACAAACGTTGTTAAGCTCGCTTAACTTTAAGCGGTCAAATTTGGCGGCTTTTTATTTTAAAGCAAGGCTTTTTTTAGACATAATAACAATGACCTCACATTTTATTATTTGTTTTGTCCAGATACATTATTGTACTATAAATGTGAAGGTTTGTGAATAATCTAAATTCTGAACATTTGTGTCGTTTCGCATTCCATTAAAAGGAATGTGAATTTGATGAATAATCATGGAAATTGAAGTTGAAATCATGCTGGAAGACGATAATGATATATTAGATATTATTGATTTTGGATTCCCACGAAGTCGTTTTAGGAGGTCCAACTATGTTAAGGAGATGGATGATATGGCCTTCTGTAGAAGATTCAGACTGACTAAGCCTACAACACTATATATGCTGGAGATCATAGAAGATGCTTTAGAATTCGAAAACGATTTGTAAATACAATTTGAACACATTTATCGTGATTACGGAGCTTCGCTTAAAAGAGAATACGGGCCTAAAGCTTATCCTTAAACCCAGTTTAACTTGACATGTTTGATGTTTGTATTTAAGCGGTTGATTTTTTCGACTTAAAGCGAGTTTAAGGTTACTTAACCTCAAAAAACAAACAATATTAAATTAAATACATTCATGTTTATATAATATGGTGGTCTTTCAGATATTTTTTAACATTTGCTTCTATTAATGGTTCACGATCGTAATCCATTTCTAAATAAACTTTTATCACTCTTGATTGGGATTAGACGTTAAAGGATTACGAGAAAACCCCAGAACTATTAAGTATAAAATCTTAACTGTCTTTAAATATGAAAGGTAACGATAATATTTATAAAAAATTAGTGTTGATCTTCTTAAATTACAGAACACTTAGTTTGTC
Organism: Lochmaea capreae; assembly: GCA_949126875.1. Classification (NCBI taxonomy): domain Eukaryota; kingdom Metazoa; phylum Arthropoda; class Insecta; order Coleoptera; family Chrysomelidae; genus Lochmaea; species Lochmaea capreae. The sequence continues at coordinate 2,953,545 of OX421411.1, read as the reverse complement.
TCAATTGTGAGATAATGCGCATCAGTACAGACTACCAACCTAACAATTTTTTTCTGAGTCGAGCTTTGTTCAGCTCTCCCAAAATCTGACATGTACAACTGTCAATGTTTATTAAGCTTAGTTCATAGGTAAGGGCGGCTTATCTAAGCCTGTACTGAAGCTTTGATTGTACAACCCCTAGCCTTATTTTCAATACTACAAAACGCATACATGAATAAATCATGAATTGAGCTAACTGATGTCGAAAAAATAATTATTCATATTCAACACATAAAGTTTTTTGTTTTTCAAAAACAGTAACCGTTCAACTAAGGAGCAACAACTACTTTCCGTGCAATATGCACCGCCGGATATTGAATTACACTCCAAAGTCAAACGGGGTTGGTATATCTACAAGATATTTTAAAACCAACCATTCTGGTATTCGATTAGAAGAGACAACACAACTTGTAGACCGGTTTCGGCGTATTTACGCCATATCAGTACAAGGTATGTGCTGTCCGTCCGAGAGTCTCTAATCCCGGACTGAAGAATACACTTCAATCACAATCAATAGATGTCTTCCAGTAACGGAAATGTAAAGATTGTGACAGTAGCGACATCTTCACTTCCAATCGCAAACCAAAATCCTAAATTTTTAACAAGTCACGCGGACTCGAAACAATAAAGCTTATTACAGTTTCCTGTAATATTGTCGTATTTAATAAAGTGATTTATCAACAGATGTCGAAAGAATAATTATTTATATTAATAAATTTTTAAAAAATTATTTTTTTTTCTTTTATTAAATACGACAATATTTAATAAAAGCTTTATTAAGGTAACTCTTCACATATTTTTTTATAACAATTTTTTTTATAGAAACTCGAAGCGAACAGCAAGTAAAATAAGAAAAAAAACTCTTCTATGCGACCTATTTAAACATACTAAAGTTGGTAATATATCTTACAATTGTTGACGTGTAGTCTGAGAGAAAAAATAAATTAGTTTTCCTATCTATAAGTGAGAATAGCGTGTCGCTGCTCGCTTTTTTTCATGACTGCTAGACAAAGAAAGAAATGTCTTTTTAATTGATTGTAACAAAGTAAGTTTCTGAAAGTAAAGAATCCTCAATGAGTGTTTTCGACTAGCTGGAAGACAAAAAGTTTTCAATAATAAATCTTGAAAGAAGATAGGTCAATAATTTTATCCAAGTTTTAACTTTGTAATTACAGGATGGATCTGGAAGAGGCTTAATACAAACTTGTATAGGAAATTAAGCTGCTCGAGCAAAATTAAACCTTTGGTAGGAGAGCTTGGAAAAAAACGAAAACCAGATGATGCGTTTGAGTGAGTGGTTGGCAAGATTACCACCTTAATTTCACTTGATTTTTTCTTCAATAATAACGAAAAAATGTACATAGTTGATAACGCCACAAATATTAAAGCTATTAAATAAACAAACTAATTTATATTGTGTATTTTATCTAAGAGTTTTCTGTATAGAGTATATTTACTAAACTTTGAGATAATAAATCATTATTAATAAATCTCATACGCGCTTCAGGAAATTGCACAACGGAAATTTTATCCATAGATATTAATCCTTATGATTCTGATTAAACATAGTTAAAACCAATGGTGGGTGTTGAGGTTTTTTTTGCAGGATGTCATAATTAATTTAGTAGTGAACTAACAACAAACTGCTATCTCAGATATGTAGAGATATATTTGTCATTAAATATAGTATGTGTATAAAGCACTAAAACACACTGATTATTAGTTAATTATAACTGAATATAAAAATTCAGATGAAATATATAACCATCAACCATTCTGAATCATTTCAAAGTGTTTGAATTAAATTTCATTATTCTAGATGATTCTGGAATATTAAAGAACATTCTAGATGATGCTAGATCACCTCATATCAACAATTTTGAAAATTAGATCGTTCTGGAAAATTCTAGAACATTTTGCGACCACCCGGTAATAATGTCCAATAACCGGTTTTTTTCTCTTCTTTTTAACTCCTATGTACACAAAATCCGTATAAACTTTTTAGGTAGGCAATGATTATTACATTTTCCATGTACTGAGGGCACATACAAATTAGGTACTTCCCATAAGACTTGAAATCGTATGCTTTTTGGACAATTGTTGACAGGGGCGCCGAAACTTTTTAAAACCGGGTGTTGAGTTCTTATAGCCAACCCCCCCCTTCACCCATTGCTGTCTTATCGAATCTTAATCTTATTTCGAAGATCGAAATGTATTAAAAATTGCAATGTTTTTGACAAATATAAAGGGTACATAGAGAAAAAATTTTTCGGTTGCATTTGTAACAAATAGACGTTTTTTATTGCAGTAAAGTCCACAAATTACATCTTTTGATAGAGCAAACACATCAGTGCGTTGTGTATTTCTCACAATGAATTCATCCATGAGTTTGTCCATATCAATTTTATCTGCAGATTCATGATAAATGTTCAAAATTGCTACATGATTCAGTCATTTCTGACCCATAGTAGAGCGCAAATAAGATTTCAGCCTTTTTAAAGTCGAAAAACTCCTCTCATTCGTACAAGAAGATGCTGGTATCGTCATTAATAATTTGACGAATCGAACGAATTCAGGGACAAGACTTTTGCACCATGAATTTTGTCGCAAAAATGCCACAATGTCTCCCATACTCTTTAATTGAACTGCTTTTCTGCGAGCCAAATCTAACAAAGTATTTCGATCGCCAACTAGAGGATCTTTTTTGAAATCATTCTGATAGAATTCGACTATTTCATCTATACGAGAATCCTCGCCCAACACAAAAGCTTCAAGAGAACGATAAAACTTGGCAGAATCTGTCCCGAATCTGATTTTGAGAGACGAAAGAACTTGATCGTGTGGTGACAAGTGTAACAAGCCACCTTGTCGAGCGCGTGCAAGTGAGATAGAGAACATTTTCTCTCATTTCGCAGCATTCATGATCGTTGCTGTCACTGCAGCGCCAGTGGGCGCTTTTTTCGAATATCGCGTGAAAATTTCCCGTGTTGAATTCCACACGGGGAATTTCCACGCGTGTTGAGCTCTAAACACACACAACAGGTCTTCCGGCGCCCCTGATTGTTGACTTTTATTGGTGAAAAACCCGTTTACTTTCATATAATACATATGATTTTTTCCTCAAAAAAGTTACCTATTTTGCTAAGTACGCCATTGAATTTCATGAATTGTTAACAAACGGTTGCCAGTGAGTAGATATACATAGAGACTTAGCCTAATTGACCAGTGTATAAGCTAGGTATTATAAATTGTCATGTAGTTTCACGATAACTCTTAATATAAAATAATATGAGCGGAAATTTACCCTGATATTTGAAATTGGCAGCAAAAAATCAAGAAAGGTAAAACATAATAAATATAGTTTAAAAAAACTAATAAAACACGCTTTTAAAGAATGTTGGACTAAAAAGTTAAAAATAATTTTAAAAATTAAATTATGACAATAGTACGTAAACAATACTAGTTTAATTGAGGGAAAAGCGTGGGGCGCTTGATATACGATAAGCACAAAGCGCTGTGCATAGGTACTAAAAAAAATTTAGGTACTTATGATACATAATCTAAAGATATAGAAAAGGCAAAAACATTTTTGAAAAAAAAATGCAGATACGCCACTGCATACTCAAGATATTCAGTTTTTAAACCTTAAATCAAAAGAACTACTTCGATAAATTTACTAGTAGGTAATAATGAGAATCAAGTTAAAAATATATTTACGGCAAAAAAACTAGAAGCAAATTCACAGCAAACTATTAAAATATGTTTCGACTCAAGGTCACTGAAAGATAACGATAAATTGAGTTAATAAATTGATACGCTATAATTACTGAATGTCGACATCGAATTCGTTCGGTGCCAGAAGCCGCGGAGAGTTACATACAGACATACAAACAAACATACAAGTGAAGCTAATAAAAAGCGTGTAAAAATTGGACAATCCAAGTATATTTCAATATAACACATGGGCTGAAAAGTCCTGGGCCTAACAAAGAAAACAAGGTTTTTTTGTATGAAATTAGTCGTTGGGAGCCAAATCTGGCGAATACGATGGATGTGACCTCTATGATGAAAAACCTACTCACATACTCTGCTGCTGAAAGAACTTACATGGACTCAGACAGAAGCAGTTTGGAGAGGAACTACTGAAAATCCCTCCAGTCAAACTAGTGGTCTATATAGGAGACACAAAGATTCTGGAATGGAAGTAGATAACAAGGGAAATGGTACAAACATTCAGTTTAAGGGCCTGGGCTGTTGAGCACAACCCAATCAAATGAATGAATGAATGTATTGATTTAACTCGGTTCTGAAATTGTACATGGATATTTCAAAAAAACATTTGCCCTTTGTTTTGTTTAAAGTACAAAGTTCATGTTATTTTGAACTGAATTTACTATCAATGGAAATACAGATCGTAGAATAGGCAAACAAATCGCAATGCGCTGTTGTCAAATAGGGAATTCAAGTTCAGAAATGGAATTACGTCTCTGAATTTTCTCCTTGTTTAATTAAAAACAGGCGGGTTAATTGTCGAAGGAATTAAGAGTTATAGTAGGTGAACGGGGCATTTTGCCAACAAATGAATGTGTTAATTTATGTCCCTGCTGGTAGAGTCGTTTTGAAATTGAAAAATAAATGTGTTCCATCTATACAGCGGAAATATACAGGAAAATCATAAAATTTTGACAAAGTTAACGATATAGAAGTATTAAAGAAAATTTGATCAAATAATTGCTGTAGTGTAACAGTGTGCGGGGTGATTCATTAACTGTGGCGACCAGGAATAATTTGGGGAAAAAAATCTTATAAGAAGATCTGATGTAAAAGAATGTTTTTGAGTCCACAGGTTTTCGCTACAAACAAACAAACATAAGTGAAGCTAATATACGTGTGTTGATAACAACACTCTTTTTTTTTTTTAAATCAGCAACTAGAGGGAGCTATGTAACACCTATCTAGATTTATGATTTTTTCTCATAAATTTCAAATAAAATGCTATAACTCTAATCTGTCAAAACCACGAACTGATATCTCTTGTCATTCCAAAGATATTGGCGTTTTTTGGTGACTGTTGAAATTTGTTTCTGGAATCTATCTTTATCACTTCCATTGCGTGTAGTAGCAGAACTAGTCTATAGATGACGAGAGAAGACCTCTCCAAAATTCAAAGACTAGCCTGTATAAGCATTACAGAAGCAATGAGAACATGCCCAACGGCAGACGGCTCAAATGCAATGGAAGGAACTGGGATAGGAGTGTACGGGCCAGGAACCAAACACTTTGAAAGCTTAAGGAAAACCTCAAGTATCTTTCAAGCGGAAATTCACGCCATAAGAAAGTGTGCCCAGTTCAATATTAACAAAGGATATAGAAGGCAAAAGAATATCATAATGTCGGATAGTCAAGCAGTTTTTGTGTAATCAGTTTCAAAATGGTGTGGGAATACTCAATGAACTAGGCGAGAACAATATAGTAACCTTACTGTGGATTCCAGAACACACTGGAATAGAAGGAAATCAAATAGCAGATGGGCTAGCAAAGAGGGGCCTTTTGGAGGCGGGAATCCTTTTTCGGTTCAGCCTTAATTTAATATTGGAACAAATAGGCAAAGCCGAAGAAAATACTTGTCGCCACCCTTAATGAACCACCCTAAATACCCCGATAAAACATTTATTACTTCACTCCTCTAAGTTAACTTATTTGGCGTTCGTTTTACAGGAAATCCTTTCAATTGTGGACAATCTTACACCCTTAGATTTGCACCTTTTTAACGTCTTTAGTTCACTGAATATCTTCTTCCCACTGCATGAAAACTAGAACGGTCACAACCACTTTTTTAGTTTCACTTGTTGAGACTTTGCCTTTCACTATAGAATTTAAAGCCATGACTCAATATTAATAAAACCCAGTTTAACTCCACAACACTTTCAGTGACGATCTTTACTTATCGATACACCTTTAGCAGCTGATGAATTCAGCCGCTGTTCGTTGCGTACTAAAACCTTGCATCGTTTCCTGCATATATCAAGCTGTAACTATTAATGCTTAAGGTTCGTTTAGATATCCCAGCTGTAGATCTGGAAACATGAAGAGCGAGACCGCGTCTCACAATTTTGATGCTGGGAGTCATTATGAGAAAAAAGACGGACAGTTTTTGCTGATTCAAACATGACAAAGTGTATGGGATGGGAAATAGAAGCACGGTATGATAAAGCAATAAGTGGACGACTGTGTGAATGAAAATAAAACGAAAACGTATTTTACACAAGAATAAAAGTGATGTTTCTGACTCCTCTGCCACAGATATTGATAGATTGGGTATTTTTAACAGCAAAATCAGTAAAGAATCTGACGGAACTGTGCTGGCTGGACGTACAATTTGCAATGTTCTAACTTTGTCTTTGTTTCACCGAGACGTGCCGTTCACTAATGAAACAGACAAGTGATTGACAACTCCGCAATCCAATGTGCAATTTGACTGAATTTTTGACCATCTGGACAACATATTTATTTGTATCCTGAAAAATTATTATTGACATTTGTCAGTTTTGATCATTTTATGAATTATTTTTTATCCAAGCAGACGCTTTTGCAAATTATGTAGTTTGCTTAAATTTCAAAGTACAGGGTGATCCTAGCAGGAATCAAAAATGTTAAAATAAAGTAATAAAGAGAAATGTCGTTAGTTCTTAGGTCAGGACTGTATGGAGGATGGTCCAATGATGGGACATTTTCTTGCTTTAAGAGCTCATTAATTGTTCGAGTTGTGTGGGACATGCGATTACTTCCGGCGAACAAATCAACAAAGAATTAACAGTAACAATTCTTTTGAGACAAATTTTGCCACCATCTTGTTGGAAACATTTCGAGAACGGATAATTTTCATCCATTTTAGTTTACCTTGGAACACCCAAACAGCCTACTGACGTATATCTTGTGGCATGTCGAACTTCTTGGATTGACGTTTTCCTGGGTGACTGCCGTTGTTGGTGGACCAGTTACCTGGTCGTCGCTAAGATTATTTTGTCCACGTTTAAATTATCAATATATCAATTTTATTAGGATTGTTATTATTTTAACAGGAGTGACTGTTTAATCAGTAACATTAGGTGCAATTCTGTAAGCAAATGTTAAATTTTAACGTATGGTTGAAAATTAGACGATCTTCTAACTCCATTTTACTATTCTGTACGCATAATAATCTTTAAAATATGAACGGAGAACTCTTAATTGGACATCAAATCTGTTAAAATTCAAAGCCTAATCTTGACTATGTATAGATTAAAACATTTCTAACAGCGCAAACTTCGTCAAATATAACGGCTTGTTGTTAATTTTCAACCACTTCTTATAGAATTGACCCTATTGTGCGTATACAGGGTGGTCAATAAGTAATATATTGATGGTGGCAACGTTGAAATGTAAAAAAACGTTTTTCTCAGTAAATTTTGGATATACGAACGTGAAAATTTGAAAGCTGATGTAACTGTGAGCTTAACTTTTTCATTATTCATGCTATAGCGTTTTTAATTACACTGATATTATGGATCGTATACAGGTAAACTATTTTCAAAAAAGCATGTCAAAGAATACACCAGATTACATTGAACTCGTGCAATGTAATATAATATTTCTGATGATGTTAATTCCGTTTTTGAAGTTTTGTACCGAACCTTTGTGAGAAGATTTATCTAATGCACAATAATCTATCTACGAGGATGTATTAATATCTAGTTAGCCTAGACCAGTTCCAACGAATAATAACTTATTAGAAGTGTCAGTGTGAAGTTTGACGCCAAAAAAGTAAACCAGAGTTATGCAATAAATTAAAAGAAAAAAGATGTCCACCGAAATTGTGAAAATCGAAAAATTGCGAGTATCAAGACATCATCAAGTACCTGTATTTAAAAGGGTTAAGAGTTAAGCAGATTTACGAAGATACGCTTAATACCCTTGGTGATCAATGTGTCCTTCGTATGCGACAGTGAAAAAAAACGATGTAGACTTCTTAAACCGAATTGTTACTATGGATGAGACTTGAGTACATTTCTACGATCCAGAAACAAAGCAACAATCGATAGAATGGCGACTCTCTGGTTCTCCAAGACCTAAGAAGTTTCGTGTCCAAAAATCTGCTGGAAAAGTTTTTGCTTCAGTTTTTCGGGATTGCCATGAGGTAATCATGATTGATTTTTTGGATAAGGGTAGAGCAATAACTGGAGATTACCATTCGACATTACTGACCACTCTACGGGAAAAAATTAAAGAGAAAAGACGCGGAAAGCTATCCAAAGGTGTTTTGTTTTTGCAGGACAACGACCCTGCACACAAATCTCATGTTGCCATACAAAAAATTCGTGATTTAGGATTTTGAATTACTAGAACACCCACCTTATTCACCAAATTTGGCTCCGTCCGACTATCATCTCTTTCCTCAGCTGAAAAAAAGTTTAAAAGGTCGTAAATTTTCTTCCAACGAGGAGGTAATAAAAGCTGTGGAGGTCTGGTTTGCAGAGCAAGAAGAAACATTTTTTTTTAAAGGTCGAGAGACGTTGCAGGTTCGCTAGCTTTGCAATCCGTTGAAGGATAAATATTTTTGATTCAATCAGTCGAAAAAAAAAATAAATCTCCATGAAATCTGACAAATTCAACAATGACGAACCGCAGAAATGTATAATAATAATTATACTAAACAATTTGTGAATTAATAATTTTCCTAACACAATTTTAAACAAATTATGTTTCACAAAGTGACGCTGTTAACGAGTAAAATACTAATTTTGTTTTAAATTGAATCAAATTTTGTTGTTTAAAAATTAAACCAAAAATTAAAACCGCAAATGATTAATGAAAACATGGGATTTACTATAAAAAGTAACAATTACCCATTGGTGTAACTAGAAAATCGTTCTTTTACAGACCAAACCCCTCAATATTTTAAATTTACTTTACTTCTAAAGGGCCCTGCTAAACTCCTTGCGGGGCAAACGCCTCGACGTAGCAATCTCCACAGTCGTCCAGGAATTTGACTCGCGCTTTTCCTACTCGGTAAACAATGTAGATACCATTAACTTAAAATCCTCCCCAGAACAGTTCTTGACTGGTCTGGGACTGTCTACAAAAACTATTAACCCTGGCTAACCATAATAGAGTTACTCTTAAGTACGTCCCGGAGCACAAGGGCTTTGTAGGAAATGAAAAGGCAGACATCCTAGCAAAAATAGGGTCTGAGACTGCATTCACTGGTTCTGAACCAGTATTTGGGATATCTAAAACTGCTGCAGGTGGTTGTACATCTCTGTGGACTCAAACTAAACATCAGTCGTACTGCAGACACGTGCCAAAACAGGAACACAGCAAACTCCTGGTCAAAAAACCCTCGGAATACTAAACCTTAGCAGGGGCCAGATAAGGATAGTTACGGGTTTACTCACCGGTTACTGTACTCTAAGGAAGCACATGCATACAATCGGCATATATAGGGAGGAACTTATCTGTCGGTTATGCATGGAAGAGGAGGAAACAGCGTCCCACATTATCTTCGATAGTGAAGCATTATCTCATTGGAGATATAGACTCCTAGGATTAGAAAATTCAAGGAAGGATTTCTCCAAGGAGGACCTAGTGAAAAGACTGTTGAGCCTGATAAGGTCTCTTCACATAAACGGCACAACCAAGAGCACAAAAAGCCTAAAAGATGAGGTGCCGAGGACTCTAAAGCAGCACGCGCACTGAATCGGAATAGAGCCGTCGGAACCGAAAAGAGGTATCGGAAACTTTTGAAATACAAGTAAACATACGATAGCCCACGCATTGTTCAAGACCGACCGGCGCAGAACGATCGGATCGGAAAAGAAACGAAGACAATCGCTGGAGCGGGCAACTTTTTCCGTTGAAGTTTTGTAGTAGAGCGTTTAATTGATAGGTTTGTTAGTTCTTGCACGCAGTTGTCAGTATACATTATACATCATTTTCATGTTTCCAATAAACACTCATAGGTACGTTAAATATATCAATTCTAGGGTAATAAAATAATAAAATATAGCTTTGCGCTACCCGAAGCAACCACATGAATGAAGTAACCCAACTATCACGGGATATGCGATGTTTTTTGGAATTGACGATTGGCCGATTGCCGGCTTCACTTGGCGCACAGGGTTGCAGTTCCATAGACATGACGTCAGGTGTTATAGCTTTTCGAAAATTAGTATTTTGGTTTCTAATTGGAAGTAGACATTCGAAAATATTTGAAAAACTTTTCATTATCTCCAAGCAGATTAGGGAAGATGTTATGAAATTCTCCATATACTTCTCTTTTGAGATGTATTTTATGAACCCAGAACCTTGGCTTTAGTTTTTGCTCGATTTCGTTCAGTTCAGTTCAGTTCGTTCAGTTTGCATCAGTTCAGTTCAGTTCGTTCAGTTTGCATCAGCTCAGTTTGATTGGTCAATTTTGACAAACTATTGGATCGTGGGATGTCTACTTAGGAGTTTTGGGTTCAATAAATTATGGAACATCCACTTTCCAAATTTTCTTTCATTTTTTCTAGCATCCAATTAATTATTGTAATAGTTCTGTCTGCTTTTCCCTTACCTGTGTAATTGAGTGTCATATCATCGCAATATTTTTAGAATCTCCATTTCTGTTTGTATAACGAGATCAATAAATAAAAGAAACAAATTGAAACTGTATTTTACGAAACGTAAACAAGATTTGCAATTCCTAGTTATGGAAATTTATTGGGAAGAAAGTTATAAAATCTGACAGAGCTATAAATTGTAATCAAAAATTTCTTTTCGATATATTTGTGAAGCAATTTCTCAAATCAATAGTTTGAATGCGATCTCAGGATTAATTGGAAAGAAACAAAAAAATTAATGTGTCACTACAAAAGGTTTTTAAGAAAATAGAAGTAGTGGATCCAGCGATTCATGAATTTATGGGATGGGAATATTTTATTTGACAACAAAATACCATGGTTATCTACCCTAAAGTCCCAACACATGTCATAGAAAGAAAAACTTTTGTGGACACCAAAATATAAGAGTTTCAAGATAATGTAAAATTTGAAAATATTGATTTTATGAAATTTTAAACGCAGGACTGTAAATGCTTTTCTTTAAATCTTAGTTATCAGTTTTTAGTGATTGGTTGTATAGGTGTATATTGTGAAATATAAACTGGTAAATATAATAAGTATATTATTGTATATAGATACTCAAACCTTTATCAATAATTATAATATTAAATCAAATCATTCGTTTCACGCATTTCATTCAAAATTGGAATTATTTAAGCTTTGTCGAACCGGAAAACCAATCATATGAACACCAAAATAGGGCGGAAAATATTGTTTTGCAGCCTAAGGGCGGAAAACTCAACACCACGATTTTCAAAGTTTTTCACTGTTACTTGAACATATTTTTTTTTAATTAAACGCCAGTGTACGTTCTTCAAACGTCAGTAAATCTGTCATTTTATGTAGGCGACCGTAAAGTTTCATTTTTCCTCCGCCGGGCTTTAGTTTTCACTTTTCCGTCAGCGGAGGGAAAAGTGTTATCATAGCAACATAGATAGAAACAAGAAAACAAGCATCAACAACTCAAGATTTATTAAACTAAAACTTTTATTTATCATTCAAATGAATATTGAATGTACAATGCGAAATTGTTGCATTTTGAAAATTAAACCCGCGCAATACCGTTGTAGCATCTTGTTGTGAATTTAGAGTAGCGTTTACAACTGTTGAAGTTACCGAGGATTTTAGTGATGGGGATTCAGTGCAATTTTTGTCAATTTCATCGATATTTTGTCTCAGGTTTAATATTTTGCTAGCTGTGTCATTTTTATTTCGAAGAGATTCTTCTATATAGCCCTCAGCTACTCCAGTTGATTTACAACCCCCATGTCTCTTCAAAGATTCAATATTTCCTCCACCATTGAATACCGAGACCAGAGAGTTGAGGATTTCCACTTCTTCTCTTTTAGCAGATAGTTAAAATAAGCTAGAAGGTCATTATCCGAATATTTGCTGACACCTTTCGTATCGCGTATCAATAAAATGCCGATAGGCAACAGAATATTCTTTTTTCTTATTTTTTTGTATAGAAATAATTTTTTGGTCCCTATCTGACACAACGAAAAAATTTGACAACTAGACAATCAATAATATTTTGAAGTTTAAGACTACAAAACTTTGTTGTCAAATTTTATTAAGGTCCATTCATAGTAGATCACACCTCTGGTAAAACGTGAAATAAAATATTTTATTTTATGACATTCTAACGATATGTAGTCCACTAGAAACGGAATCCAGTGAAGTGCACGTTCCAGGAAGGGTTTTTATTGGGATAGCGCTTTTTTTCGCTTATTCTGGAAATGTTGTTAATAAAAACGCGTTTGTTGTTACTTTTTTGTGTATGATTATTTTTGTTTTCAAAATATGTATAACTCAGTTTGGTGATTTTGTGTATTGAAGTGTGTATCGATTAACAACCATTCCAAAGATAAATCATAAGAAAACCTGGATAAAAACTTATGATGCTATCCTGATAACGCAGGTAATTGATTATTGGAAATTTCTCTTTCTAACATTGGTAACCAAATTTGACTACATTCGACTGAAATACTAGCTACACATTTATCTGAATTTAGTTGTATTAAAGCACTTTCTTTGATTTTTCGTCTTTTATTATTGGGCTCTTTCAATATTATTTTTGTCGAATCCCATTGAATTTTATGCCCCTCTTTCCAAGCATGTTTGCAAATACCTTACTCCCTATCTTTGATATACTTTTTATGTTCATTTATTCGGACTTTCAATGGTCTTGATGTTTCACCTAAATAGAATTTGTCGCATTCACAAGATATCTGATATATGCAGTTTTTTGAAGATTGTTCTTAATTTTTTGGTTTCATTTTTGTTAGTATAGATCTCAACGTATTGTTAGATTTGAAGCTAGTTCGAATATTGAATTGATTACCAATTTTCTTAATTCTTTCTGATAAACCCTTAACATACGGTATTGTCAAGTTTTTAAAAATTATGTTAGCTGAATTATTAATATCTTCTGTAAGTTCCTTGTGGCATTACTTATTCTTTTTTCTTATTTTTTTGGGAATCAAACCACAATAATGTTTTTTATTTTTTATTTCGACGTTTCAGTAGCGTGCCAGCTACCGTTGTCAAGATTAACTAGTATAGAAATATAATTTTTTTGGTCCCTATCTGACACAACGAAAAAATTTAACTAGTTATAAAAAATAAAAAATAAAAAACATTATTGTGGTTTGATTCCCAAAAAAATAAGAAAAAATGAATTAGTAATATTATTGTTGACAGTGTCCTACTCACCGACACCCATCTAAACCGCCTTGCGAACCCAATTATCTTTAAAAATGATGACTATCAAAAAGAGACGTTTTTGCATTAATTTGTAGACATTTGAAGAAAAAACAGTATATTTTATTTGGAGGAAATAGTAGTTTGTACAACTAGTGCGCAAAGCGTCACTTTTCCCACGAGCGCAGAAGTTTGTGGCACGAGCCGTAAGGCGAGTACAAGCTGTACACAATATTTTTTCTACAACCACATTTATTAATGAAATAAAAACAGAAATTTATATACTTAGGTATTTTATTAAAACTTTGAACAGAAAGAACATACAAAATGAAAATTTAATATAGAAAAATCAGTTGAGTGTATGTTTAATAGTGAACAATTAATAAATAAATAATCAAATAAACAGTTAACTTATTTTTTGAATTTAAAATTTTTACACCCAGAAATTCACTAAGTATAATAAATATGTTGAATTGTCAAAAAAAGGTTGACAGGTCATAGGTAGCTTTGTTTGACATTTCGGTGCGGAAAAGTGCCATAGCGTGTACTTTTCGCATTACTTTTCCAACAGTTATCAAAAGAATTAAGAAAAGGCCTGCATTGCGTATAAAAATGTGTGTAGAAAAGCGTGTTTTGCATAGTGGTTGTAGGAAAAGTTACTTTTCATGACTTGCTCTCTATTGCACACGAGCGCGTCATGAAAAGTATCACTTTTCCTCCGTATAAAATAGTATACTATTGTTTCAATAGGCAATATTATAAAAGACACATATTTTTAATTTAAACTTTAAAATCGGTAAACGTAGCCAAAGATTTTTCTGTAATTAATTTCACACCGAACAAATATTGGGGAAAGAATTTTCAACATCCTTTTAATCGTTTTTTTTATTTTTATTCTGCAATTTATTATCAAAGAAGATCAAAAATTTCATTATTTATGGCCGTTTCACGCCCAGTGGACCGGCGCCGATTTTATCCCCGAATTAACGTGAAACTAAATTGAAATTTTTCCCGAAAAGAAAAAGCCTTTAGAGATGACAAAAAAAATAAAACAACAGACCAGCGTTTTGTGCGAGACTGGAAGTAAAACTGGTTCATTTTATTTTACCATTTTCAGTACTTATTTGACTGCATTTTTGTGGAAATAAATATTGAAACAAGAAGATTTTCTTTCTGAAATTAGTTCACGGTTTGTGTATTGAAAGTTCATTTTTTATTAGTTGATATTCTACAGTTTTAAGTATGGAATGCCTCAATTATCTTGGAAATGCTATAACTTGCGCAAGCTCAGCGGAATGTTACATTAAACACCTACTTTGCCGCCGTCCTGTCGACCCCAGCGGCTGCCAGCTGACATTTAATAACTAAATTCCGTCTAACGGAGCTTATTTTTTCAAGAATTCCGGACGAGTCCCCAGTTCCATTTAATTTCAGACTTACAAACCCAAGAAAATAAATGGAATTATGAACACATTTAAATATGATGATATCCTTTCATTTTGTATTTGAAGAAGGGAAAGGAAATATAATCATTGCATTCACCCTTCCCTTTAAAATACAATTAAATAATAATTAATCAAATTGCGGACGGAATTCTTCCAAAAAAAAACGTTTAACGGAATTTAATCGTGAAACATGTGTTATATTAACACATGGGCTGAAAAGTCCCGGGCCTGACACATAGATGGCGCTTATTTTATTGCAATCGCCTGTTTTTCAGTTAGTACTAACCTTAAAAAGACAGCTGTAAAAATTTTATGATATTCTATTCATTAGTTCGTGCTAAAAGAGAGACATTTTTGAAAATAGAATGAAGAATAGTATGTACCTGTCATTCGTTATCACTGATTGAACTAGGCAAGGAAAACTCATTTTGACCTGGGTGCCGGGGCATCGAAGAGTGGGGGCCAACGAGAAGGCCAACACTCTGGCAAAAAGGGAATCAGAGTCTCTATTTATCGGACCTGAACCATTTTATGGCATTGCAGAAAGCAGTGCTAGATCATCCATAGCTACTTGGGCGGAGAGGAAAACCTTCACGTACTGGGCAGACCTCGGTATGTGGGGTGAATTGTAATCCCTAGGGGTCAGTCACAATAGACCCAACGGGGGTGGAGGTGGCGAGAACATAAAACTTAAAACATAAAACCTAAGCTAGCACTGATTGAAAAAATTGTATTATATTAAATAAAATTGGATACAATTTTGATATTAAGAAACCTGAACCATAAATATTAATCGTTTGTGGTATTAAGCATGTTTTTATTTAAACGCAGGAAATATATACATAAGTATTTTTTGTTCCCTAACAAAAAGTTATTTCTACAAGCCAACAACTTATTCAATTTGAATAGAAAAGCAAAAAAATATCCGAAGCGACAACTTTTATTGAATAACGGATTCGAATTCAAAAGATATATTGAAATTAAAATTAGTATATTTTTGTTAGTGAATGGGATTCTGTTCGAGATGCATTTTCTTAATCAAAATTTATGCTGAAAACTTTTTCGTGACGGAAATATTAATTCTGAAACATATTCAGAATTCCTATTGCAGATAGATTATTAATAAAATAGAAATTATTGTAAAAGTCAAGAATTTTTCTCGTTACGTCATAACTCATAAACATCAATAAGACAGTTTTGATCAGCGGCGCATCATTGTTAGAGGGTTCGGCATGTATTTCTGGTGATCTAAACATTCGTGACTTTTACTGTATCAATTTACGTGGTATGTTATTAAATTATAATGTAAAACAAATAGGTCCGGTTGATTTTGATACTTTTTTTCCAAATTCGACTTGGCATTTAGTGGTAGAGTGCCGGACTTGTATTGATTTATACAGGGTGTATTCGATCCACTCTCACTTGTCCGTAAAACATGAATCTTTTATACACTGTGTCCGTAAAGTATGGAACAAATTCATTTTTAGCTAAACAGGCCATTTTAAGAAATAATCCTGAAACACGTCGATTTTTGATTTCAATTTACCGTATTTTAAAATAATATTCTAATATACAGGGTGAATTACTTTCGAGTAATGACGTCACCGTCATTTTTTTTAAATGGAACACCCCTATTTTGTCTCAATTTTCGGATTACTCTAGCTGAGCTGATTCCAAAAATGTATCACATGTTGATTCCAATTAGTACAGGGTGGACAAACATACAATAGTTTTGTGTGTGCTTATAAAGTAACGCGTAACATTCTTTATTAGTTAAATTAACAATATTATCAAAAATACTTATTGTCTAGCGGACAGAATATGATGAAATACATGACTTTATAAATGTTCGAACTGCAGCCCTTGCTGTATTTGACAGTAACCCAAACGGTGTACAAATTCTTGTTGAACCTTGTTTATTGTGTCTTGAGAAATATTGTTTATTGCTGTCCGAATTCTCTCTTTTAATTCTTGAATATTAGCTGGTTTCGTTTGATACACAACATTCTTCAGATGGCCCTACGTAAAATAACCCAAAGGATTGAAATCTGGTGACCTCGCTGTCCATTCAATAGGTCCACGTCTACCAATCCACCTGTTCGGAAAAATTTCATCTAGGTACCTTCTAACATCTACAGCATAATGTGGAGGTGCACCAGCCTGTTGAAACCATAAACTTTCATCAAAACCTCCAGGATTACTTTATGAGCACACACAAAACTATTGTATTTTTGTCCACCCTGTACCAATTGAAATCAACATGTGATACATTTTTGGAATCAGCTCAGCTAGAGTAATCCGGAAATTGAGACAAAATGAGGGTGTTCTATTTAAAAAAAATGACGGTGACATCATTACTCGAAAGTAATTCACCCTGTATATTAGATTATTATTTTAAAATACGGTAAATTAAAATAAAAAATCGACGTGTTTCAGGATTATTTCTTAAAATGGCCTGTTTAGCTAAAAATGAATTTGTTCCATACTTTACGGACACAGTGTATACGGTAAATTTGATAAAAAGTCAATAAAAATCTGTAAAAATGAAAGTGATATTGAAAAATATCAATAAAAGTCGTTTCTTGGTATTTACGAATATCGAAAAATGCACGTTTTATGACGTTTGCCTTATGATGTATGAATTGAATCAAAAATTGAAATCCTCTTCCTCGTAAATCCTTTATATCCGGTTGAATTATGTTCAGACGCCTAGAAGTTGTTCTTGTCTATATTCGGATTCGGCATTACAGAGTTTTATTGCGAGAAAGGATTACTGTCATAGATTCACAAAGATGCAAAAATGATAATAAACCCAACATTATTTTTGGCTGTTGTTTGTGAGTAAAGTAATAAATGTGTTATGAAAATGGATATTTCAGGAAAGTAAAAATAAAAAATTTAAAGCTATATTTAATATTTATCTTAGAGAACAGAACTGGAAAATAGTTTCTCCACGATCATCGCAGAATTTGCAAGTTTTGGAATCCAATTTGATTACAGAATGCTGGAATTCTCTCTCTTGAGATCGAAGAAATATTCTGCAGCATCTCTGCCTCCATGCAAATTAAATGTATTTACATTCTCTCTCTTGTGATAGAAAAATATTCTCTCACAATAATAACAATAATAACATTAGCCTTAACGCACTTTTTTGTCATAAGTGGCAAAATTTGAGTAAGTGTCAAACTGTACAACTATAACAATTAGTACAAAATAAAATGTTTCTTGTATTACTGAGTGTTTACCTAATATAATAGTGATTGAGTTCTGTACTATACGTTATATATTTTGTTCATTCCCATTTAAAAATATACAGGGTTGGGATAAAGTATGGAACCAAGTAAATATGTTTTAAACAAAAAGAACAATATTTATAAAAATTTGCAGGTAAGTGCAATGGAACAAAATGCATCTGATGTACATTTTTTTGTTAATAATATACTTCCGGTTTAATCGGAAATGCCATCAACTTTTTTAATTTAAATGGGGCACCCTATATATTTTTATAGATATTGAAAGAGCTTGTGATTTTGAGTTCATACATAATGAGTTTAGTGTAAACAAATTTGTAAAAACGAGGAATATAGCACTTTAATCAACCTCCTTTAGAGTTTTTTGCATTAGAGCAAAAAACTATTTAGATAAACTAATTGATGTTGTTTGTATGCATAGTAATAAATAAACGAGTACTGTTTCGTACGTCTTTTGTTCTCCAAGTGTCAAATTCTAATTGACGGAAATAAATTTTACAATTTGGAATGGTTCAATTAGGTGAATGGTGATCGTGTTAGAACTCATGAAGAAGTGTGTTATATTTTTGATAATTTGCATCCGGAGAGAAATCCTATAACACGCTTAACAGTAACTAAAACATTACAACGTTTTAATACAACTGGGATGGTAAAAAATTTGTTAAAACCTGGAAGACCGCGGACTGCAACGAACGAAACTGTTAAACAAAATATTGCAATCGATTTAGAAGAATCACCTCAAACTTCCACCACAAATTTGGCACTAAACCATGGTATCACTCGAAGTTCTGTAGGAAAGATATTAAAAAGTGAAAAGTATCATCCGTATAAGGTACAGTTGGTTCAAGAATTGTCAGACGATGATTTTGACCGACGGCTGGAATTTTGCGTACGGCTAATGGACATCTGTAATGTCGACGACAATTTTGCTTATAACATAGTTTTTTCAGATGAGGCCACTTTTTGTTTAAATGGAACAGTTAATTGCCATAACTCAAGGTATTGGTCAAATGAGGATCCTCATTGGATTCATGAAGCACATACCCAGCATCCACAGAAGTTAAATGTTTGGATGGGAATTGTCGAAAATAGGCTTATAGGCCCATTTTTTATCGACGGAAACTTGAATGGTGACAAGTATTTGGATCTACTAAATAACGAAATTATTCCTGCACTTCAACAGAATGGGCAATTACCACAAAATGTTTGGTTTCAACAAGATGGAACTATGATAGACGGGTTAGGGATTTTCTGGATGCGAATTTTTCAAATCGATGTTTTGGACGTAGAGGATTCATAGAGTGGCCTCGTCGTTCTCCGGATCCTAGCCCGCTAGATTTTTTCTTTGGTTTTATCTAAAATAACGTGTTTACGTTAGACGACCAACAAACTTACAGGAATTGAGACAAATAATTATTGATGAATGTGAACTAATACGTGAAGTCTTGGAAAGAGTGACTCAAGAATTTATTAATAGCATGGCATATTGTCAGCATGTAAACGGCGAGCATTTTGAACATTTGAAGTAATTTTGTTTCTCATTATTCTAAAATAATGAAATGTACACCTATTGTACAACTAACAGTGAGTTATTCCTCGTTTTTATAAAAATTTTTACACTAAACTCAGTATGTATGAAGTCAAAATAACAAGCTCTTTCAAAATCTGTAAAAATATATAGGGTGTCCCATTTAAATTAAAGAAGTTGATGGCATTTCTGGTTAAACCAGAAGTATATTATTAACAAAAAAATCTACATCAGATGCATTTTGTTCCATTGCACTTACCTGCAAATTTTCATAAATATCGTTCTTTTTGTTTAAAACATATTTACTTGGTTCCATACTTTATCCCAACCCCGTATATTTAAAAACTTTGATCGTGGAAAAAGTATAGTCTGCTACTCGGATAGAATGAAAATTCGTGATGCACGTGGTTCCTCACGCTCGCCTTCCACTCGCATTGAATTTTCATTCCAACTTTGTTATAGAATATACTATTCTAAAATCAAAAAAATGTTATTTCATGTAATCTCCCAATTTTTATCAGAATAAAAGTTTTCTTTGAGAAGAATGTTACTAAGAATTATACAGTGTGTACATAAAGTAACGTAACCAGCCACGTTGTGTGATTTTTTGTGGGGGAAAATGGATTGGTCACCGTCTGACCGTCACTGCCTATCAAAGGGGTACAATTAAATTATTAAAGAAGGGTCATTTATTTGTAAAGATTTTCATTTTCCATGCGCTTATGGATCAAGTAATTTGTCATAAAAATTCACCTGTACCCCTTTTGTTGCGCCAATGTTTTAGAATGAACAGTCTTTTCGTTTACAAATCTAAATAATTATATTCCAAGTTCATTTCAATTATTAATAAGTTTGTTTTTACTCTTCAAAAGTTATTTTTGTGTTTACGTTTTTGTTCCAATGAATATTTTAAATATAAGGAGAACGATCAATGGAAAATTATTAATTAAACAATGCGAAATACCGGTTAATGAAGCCGGTGTGCTTTGTTTTATTTCCTTTCCAACAAAAAAAGTTTCGAAACATTATTAAAACAGATTATTTGAAAAGTATCTTTGTAAATTGTTTGCTTGTTTAACTCAAAGCTCAACAATATAATTTAATATAAAATTGGCTGCAATAAAACCCACGTAAATATGACCCATTTGAAAGTGACACCCTAAAAAGAGATTGATCTTTAGCCTTGGTCGATATACGACTGTGTTTCAAGCAGAGACGATTGCCGCTATAGCTTGTATTGATGAAAACATCAGAAGAGGATAAAAATATTCACTGACAGACAGGCTCTACTTAAAGCTATCGGAAATCCAACAACTAGGTCTAGACTGGTAAAAAATTGAAAAGAATCCCTCAACAGGATGACAAGAGACAACAAAGTGTCTCTAATATGGATACCGGCACTTCAGGGGAATGCAGGTGATGAAATGGCTGACCAGTTAGCTAAAGGAGGCTCTAAAGGAGACTTCATAGGTCCTGAACCTTTTTGTGGAATCACAAAAGATAGGGACCACTAACTCAAATGGAGGTCGACACAAGGGCACCTCCATACAAAGTTTACAAGGTAGACAAGGAACTTTGAAACTGAGTAAGAAACATTTACCGACCTGGTGAAACATCTGCACAAAATGGGCAAAGGTAGTGAACCTATGTGCAGGAAATGTGATCTTCATGATGAAACACCTACTGACATCCTCTGTTTATGCGAGAACTTACATGGATTCAGACGGAAGCACTTTGGAGAGGAAACTATACAACCATTACAACTACTGAAAATCTCTCCAGTCAAACTAGTGGCCTACATAGAAGACACAAAGCTTCTGGATAACATGGGAAATGGTACAAATATTCAGTTCAAGTGCCTGGGCTGTTGACCACAACCCAATCGAATGAATGACACCCGGTATAAAAATCATTGGACATAATTATGAAAGTTGTTCGACAAAATAAAGAAAAAATTTCCTTTCAAATCCAATTTTCTACAGTGTCCCAATTGAATAACGACACTACCACTTTCTTAAACATTTTGGTAGTCAACAAATCAATGTCGTTCAGCAAATCCGTGTCGTGTAATCGATAACGTTATTATTGGGTAATTTTCCGTTAAAATGACATAAGTTCCCGGCAAATGGGATCAAAAGTTGGGAATAATGACCGAGGCACGTACGTCGTTAGGACGAAATGTTGCCGCTGCTCACCGGTTTACCTCCCGATGCTTATTATGTATAATTAACAAGTTTGGTGCAAGAAAATACCTGGTACGTGCTTTAATGCATCCACTTTACAGACGGTAAAAGTAAAATAAGATCTGAATAATAATTTTATTAACAATACTGCTCACAAAATATTGTATACGTTGAAAATTAAGAACTGTTTTATTCCCCAAGGTCTTGTCTGTAAAGTCGCGTTCACACTATCAGTTGGCAAAGCGTAGCGTAGACGCGACCGTAGGCACGTGCCAATAAGCCAACCGTGTGCCAATGAAAATCGCTGAAGTGTCAGTCTCTTTCAAAAGAAGCCATGAGAACGGAATTTTGTTTTGAATTGGTGCGGATGAAGCTGGTAGGGCTATTGGTATAATTGAGGCAGGTCGTTTTCAAAAAGAAGTTGCAGAAAGAAGTTGCAGCATCCATGTAGATACATAGTCACTAGAAGTATGAAAGAAAGACCTATATGTAGACGACCAAGGATTACCACAACCGCACAAGATCATTAGATGATTTTATTTACCTGTAGAGTAAAGAAAGTTTCACAATATATCGTTGACTTGGCATCTGGCCTTAAGGATTTAGTAATTAAAGTTTATAAATCCCTCATTGTACAGTAAATCTAAAATTACCAAAAAAATTGTCAAAAAGTACTAGGTTTTTCTGTCAATGACTTTAATTAATGAAGTTTTAGGTTTCTCGCCAAAAATTCCAAGTTTCCCGCCAAAATTTCAGGTTTCCCGCTAAAAATTTCAGGTTTTCCGTTAAGAATTTCAAGTTTCCCGTTCAAATTATAGGTTTTCCGTCTAAATTTTTGGAGGAAAACCTGAAATTTGTGCAGGAAACCCTAAATTTGAGCGGGAAACTTGAAATTCTTAACGGAAAACCTGAAATTTTCAGCGGGCAACCTGAAATTTGAGCAGGAGACTTGAAATTCTTAATGGGAAACCTAAAATATTTAGCAATAAACCTGATATTTTAGCGGAAAACTTGAAATTCTTAACGGGAAACCTGAAATTTTTAGCGTTCAACCTGAAATTTTAGTAGGAAACTTGGAAGTTTTGGCGAGAAACCTAAAACTTCATTAATTAATATGCGGTCTTGACTATGAAAAACTGAAAATATTTACACGGTGTACTATTTAAAAAAATATGTTAATAATTTATTTTGGAGAAGCGCTGCACCCTGTATACTTCTAATCAACTTATGCAGATGGTCTGGATTATTTGAAAAAACGTTTATTCAACCTACTCATGATCTATGCCTGTGACTAAAACAAAAAACTGGCAGTAAATACAAAAATATATACAGTGCTATTCAAAAGTCCCCTCCCCCACTCGTATCTTTTGAACGGCTACACTTACATTAATAAAATTTGGAGCGTGAAAATAAAGTGTTGTAAACTTCTCTACGAATGGTAACAGGTGACGTAATAGTAATAGATGACGTCACAGTGCCAATCTGGCCAATAATTTTAAATAGGACCTTATGGCAAGTGATATCTCGTTTGAAAGGCATTGACATTGGCTACATAGCCATATTAATTTTGTTTGGGTTTAAACTAATTTTGACGGATAAATTAAATAAATACCAAAATTATTATTTCACATTTAAATATTGAAGATTTTTCAGTCCTCCTCTGGTTAGTTGTCAAAAAAATTGACGTTTTTAATTTAATAGTATTTGTTGCTTTGCAGAGTTTTTCTAAATAGCTTAAATATTCAATTTTATTATTGTTTAACGAGAAGTTTAAGAGTTTACATAGGCAAAATGGTACGTACTCAAGCCGATAAAGTAGCAGCTATCTTAATAATTGGTGAATCTGGAAAGAATCTCCATGAAGCGGAACGTTTATTTAATGAGAGATACCCAGATCGCCCTATCTCGTGAACGTATTTGAGAGAGCTTCTTCACAAGTTTGAAGCAACAGGTAGTGTTCAAGATACCAAACGATCTGGTCGACCAACATTAAGTGATGATACAAAAATTGATATAGTTGCTGAAATGGTAGTAACATTTCGAACACTTGCTATAAGAATCCTTTGTTGATATTTAATTAATTAAATTTAAAAAAATTATTTCAATAATTTTGGTATTTATTTAATTTATCCGTCAATATTAGTTTAAACCCAAACAAAATTAATATGGCTATGTAGCCAATGTCAATGCCTTTCAAACGAGATATCACTTGCCATAACGTCCTATTTAAAATTATTGGCCAGAGCGGCACTGTGACATCATCTATTACTATTACGTCACCAATTACCATTACCCTTAGCCATTTTCAGCAACGCATTATAGCAGGTAATTTTGCCCAACTGAATTGTCTCCAAAAATAATATGAGAAACCCTCTTCATAGCTTTAAGCAAGAACAATTAGCTTTTGTGTTTTTATTCATCATGTACTTGAATCAACGTGTGATGATACATTTTTGGTATCAACGTAGAAAAGGAAATTGGAAAAAAATGGAAGCTGAAACAATTTATATGCAATTTTTTGATTATAAATGATAATACATAACACTTCTAAACGATAAGAGTTAGAAATAATAACAGAAATACGTTATCAAAGTTAGTTATACAAATAACACATCCACTGAACATCTGCATATTACTTATAACAAAACAACGAAAACAAACTTATCATATTTCGAACGAATGCGTTTTGTAGTTAATTTAGTTCGAACTAACTTCGAGTATGTTTGCATTAGACAAACCTTATTGTAATACTAGTTTTAATGAACTTATTTTAACTTTGGTAGAATTAATAGTTTTGATTTATTTCTATGCGAAAGTTGGCTTTCAAACTAATCAAACAATCAAAGGTCAAAGCTACAAAAATTTAAGGTCGTCGGATGGAAAAATGTCGAGAAAAAGATATTTAGAGTGTCATACGAGACAAGATAGAACGAAACTTCCAAAAACCTCGCCTTGAAAAAAATATATATCCCGTCTCGTAACAGGTTGTCTCGTCTGGCGGCCTATTCTTAAACAGTAATATTTTTTTCGCATGCGAGATTATACTTTTGTCAATCAAGAATGTATACAAAAAAGTACAAACTCGCTGTCACTGTTTGAGAATAGACCGCCTGGTAATCAACTGTCTCGTATTGCAACCAGTTTTACAGTCTCGTAATCAGCTGTTTCCTACCGTAACCAATAGTATCGTCTAGTAACCAATTGTCTCGAGTCGTAACCACTTGTATCTTTTAACCAGTTGTCTATCACCAAAGAACGTTATTATAGAAAAAGTTAATTAACTCAACAGTAATTCTGAATATTATAATCAATAAAATAAATAGGCCAGGGTAAAAATAATAAACAGTGGAAAAAAATAATAGAAGGATGAAACCCATTGGAAAAGGGGGAGGATATTTTAAAAATGAAAGGAAAAATAATTTACAGGCGATCTGAGTTCGGGAAGGGGGAAGGGTGAGTTTTTAAGGTTGAAAAACGGTTTATCTCGATTTCCGGCAAAACTACAAGTTCTATGGAAAAAAATCAAATAGCAAAGTTGTAGGTAATAAAAAGATCTACAACTTTTGTTCTCACATTTTTTTCACATAACCTCAAATATATGTGGTAAATTCAAAAAACGCAAGTTTTTGGTTTTTTATTTTTATCTTCTACAAAAAAATATTATTTTTGATGAAATTTGGTGAAAACTTACCTTTTTATGTCCCAAATACACTGTAGTTTATTTGATTTGAAATATTTATTTTTTCACCTTATTTTGACTTAATATCGAAAAAACACCCTAATTTTCAGTCGAAAATTCACCCGTCAAAATATCCGCTTTTTTCAAAAACTTGGTGTGCTTTCTGTTCGTTGAAATCTCTACTTTCCGATGGTGTGAAAAAAAATATATTACCATAGTAAATCTTCTCAGAAAATGCAAGAAATCGAACAAAACTCGAATTCGAAAATTTCTTCAATTCCATTTTTATAGAATTTCATTTGAAAAATGTGACTGCTGCAATTTTTTTTAATTAAAAATTTGATTTATTAATTTTCAATCACATTCATCGGAAAGTTTAGATTTCAACGAGCAGAAAGCAAAATAAAGTGAAAAAAAAAAATATTTCAAATCAAATAAATTACAGTGTATTTGAAACATAAAAATGTAACTTTTCACCAAATATCGCGAAAAAAAAATATTTTTTTGTAAAAGAAAAATAAAAAACCAAAAACTTGCGTTTTTTTTAAATTTTCCACAAAAATTTTGAGGTTATGTGAAAAAGTATGAATACAAAAGTTGTAGATTTTTTTATTACCTACAACTTTGTCATTCAACTTTTTTCCATAGGACTTGTAGTTTTGCCGGAAATCGAGATAAACCGTTTGTCACCCTTAAAAACTCACCCCTTCCCCTTCCCGACCTCAAATCGCCCGTAAATTATGTTTCCTATCATTTTTATAATATCCTTCTCCTTGTCCAACGGATTCCATTCTAAAAGTCGTTAATAGTTAATAGTATATGAAAGAAGAATAAAGACAATTATGTAATATGAACATTTTTTTACAGGTTATGGTTCAGTATCTCCCCGTACAACTTGGGGTAAGCTGGTTACCATCATATACGCCCTAATAGGAATCCCGTTAATGCTGCTCTACCTTTCGGCTACGGGTGATGTATTGGCAAGAAGCTTCAGAAGACTCTATGGTAAAATGTGCAGGGTATCTCCGAAAAAATTGCAGTGTCCTTGCTCCAATACAGTTCGCGTTCCAGTAACATTATGTTTGGTTATTGTGTTTGCGTATATTTGTACTGGCGCCGTTTTATTCCATAGATTAGAAAATTGGTCACTTCTAGAAGGTAAGCGGTTCAATTATTTTCCCAACAACAATTGTAACCACTCTCGATTCAAAAGCATGTTTACTAATAGCCTAAACCTTGCTTGTTGACGCATTTTTCTTACCCTCAGTGTTTTATAACCTACGTAACTTCAAAACGAAAGATTCAATTCGAATGACGAGCTAGAGAGTACTTGACACATATGTACATACACAAGTTCTAGAATCTCAGATCTTTTGAATTTTCAGGTAGCTACTTCTGTTTCACAAGCCTGGGAACAATAGGATTCGGAGACCTTCTACCTGGCCAAGGAGCAGAAGAGGTATCGCTGTGTGCTTGCTCTGCTTATATTTTAACTGGTATGGCTCTTGTAGCTATGTGTTTCAGCTTAGTTCAAGACGAAGTATTGACTCTGCTAAGATATATTGGAGCGACTTGCACGAAAAATGATTTGAGGCTTAAAGAAGAAGAGACATCTTGACAAAGACCTACAACAGAAGGTGCTGCTCCTGTTAAAACTATTCCAGTGAGAAAAGCTCCGACATCATTACAACATAATAGTTTACCAAGAAAGATTAATTTCCAGAGGAATACTCCTGGACGAAGGTCTACTGGCATGGGTGAGTAAGTTACTTACAAAAATAATTACTGTTCTGTCACCATAAATCTCTAACTTTGCTTTGTATTTTCCAGGAGCAGAACCTCTTGTAGAGTATTTCGTACCAAGAAGCGTTAGTGAATTCGATCTCTCGTTGGCGTCTGGTGACACCCCTATAAACAATACGTTCCTTCCTCTAACCGTGCGAATACCACGAAAGATGTTTCCAAAACAAAAGGAAAAAGTGGTCACTTTTGAAGATGAAATGGCGGCTCGTCTGAAGAAGAATCCCGAATTTCAAGACGTTTTCATGTGACACAAGGGATAGCAATTAGAAATCGGAGGAGGTGGATCAAGATCCAGTGATTCCGGAGGTGAATACATCACCAAATTGAGTGATTTAGCGGGGAAAACTAGTGATCTTAGTGAACTAAGCGAACTTAGTGCTGCTATTAACGATTTTAATAACGCTAAAAAGGATATTAAACAGTTTAAGAACTTCAAGATTTGTGAAGACTTGCAAAAATGTGAAGAAGGATGTTCTTGCAACGCGGAGGCAGATTGTGACATTTGTAAAGTTTTGGATTTTACTATGAAAAAAGACAAATTATAGTCTTGGTTGAAGTGAAGTCAGATTTGTTTGATTCTTAAATGATGTCATTAATTGGATTTGATGATAATTAAAAATATGTACCATTATTAAGTATATAGTGCTTAATTTCAAAAATTGGTTTACCACCCCTAAATTTTTCCATTTTGTCAATTAAACAGTCTTAAGGGGTTCAATTTTTTTTTTGAGGTAATTAAATCAAATATGATTTCCACATAATTATACCATCGAATATAGACGTCTATAGGAAAGCGGAAAATGATATAAGGATTGAGGAGTCCAGTCTATTTACTTTTCGAAATACAGGGTGTTGAAGTTATGAAAAATTAACTGTTTTAATTTTATAACTTTAAAATGGATTAAAATATTGATTTGACATTTGGCAGGTTGTTTTTAAATGTAAAAGGGTTTATTTTGATGAAAAAACATGTTTCAATTCTTGATCCAGTGGTGTACATTTGGGAGAATATGTCACCTTTCCCCTCCCATTTTTTACGCCACTGGCACTTGAGGCTATTTTATTTTGTATTCCTCAACGGTTTTCACGTGAAAAACACATATCCATTTCAAAGTCATCAAATTAAAACATTTAATTGTTCATAACTTCAACACCCTGTATTTCGAAAAGTAAATAGGCCGGACCCCTCAAACCTTATATCATTTTTTCCAATTTTAGGAGAGGCACATGCAAACGTCGTGTCATTTGAAAACACCCTGTATTTACCAAAATTGACCCAAACTGGATTAGAAAAATGCACTTTTGATAGATCAACCATTGAAGAGTTCAGTGCAGTATATAATCTATTTTGCAGGGGTTCAGATTAGTAGATAACAAAATGTTAAGTATTTTTTAATGGGACACCCTGTATATTTTGTTTTTTTTCCACTTTTTCTCACTTAAATAATACAAGAGAAGTTCAATTTTTAAAAAGGCTTCATTTATATCGCTTTACCACATTTTACTCCATCCTGAAGTAGAAATTATGAGGAATAGAAATAAAATATGTCAAATTGAATGAAAAATGATTGGAAAAGAAAAAAAAGTCATACATTATACATTGCCTAGTGTACTGTACTCTCTTTCGGTTATTTTATTAAAAGTTATTGTGCTTTTTTTCATACACCTATTAAGACAAATTGAAATCTTTTTTCACTGAAAATTTTTTGACAGATTTGTACACTTTAACTTGTCAGTCTTTACTTACTGATGCGTTAGAAAAGGGGTAAATCATGATATACTTTGTGGAAAACTTTCACCCAATATTTATTTAGTTAAAATTTTTTATTTTCAAATCTTTACTACTAACTTTTTTTTTAATTATTACCAGCACTAATTTTAACTGTTTTTTCAGTGTATTAATGAAGGAATATTTAATTAACATAAATTTAATTATCAACTACATTTCACTTATCACATATTACCCAATAAACTGTTCAAAAATGTTGATATTTTAAGGTATACTGTTTATACAGGGAGTTTCTAAATTCATGCGACAAAATTCAGAAGGTGATTGTTCGTATGAAATTAGAATGGGCATTTCTTATAACAAAAGTTCCTCAGCAAACTCCTTTCAGAGATATCACCCTTAAAAGGTGGAATCAAAAATTGAGTTTATTTTTTTTTTCTAAAATTTCAGTAAAGCTAGAAACTGTAATTTTCGTGCACTCGCAAAAGACTAACCACTGGTATTTTTTCAATATTTCTGTTACATTACACAGGGGTGAAATTAGCAACCAATTTTTTTTTCGAGATGAAGTTTTATTAAATAAAATTAAAATTAATATTCTTGTTTTATTTGAAAAAATTTTTTGTTTTTAAATTTTTCACCAAAACCAATAGTTGCAGAGAGAAAAAAAAAGCACCATAATATATAATTTTTGTTAATAAATTGAGTGGAAAACAGTAAAGATGAAAAATTTAATACGATTCATAATTTTTTTCTCTGCAGCTATTGGTTTTGGGAGAAAAAATTAAGGAATAAAAAAAATTTGTAAATAAAACAAGGATTTCAAGTTAAATTTCATTTCATAAAACTTCAACTTGAAAAAAAGTTTAGAAGAAAAATAAAAACTCAATTTTAGTCAGCACCTATTAAGGGTGATATCACGGAAAAGGGGTGGGCTGAAGAAATTTTGTTATAGGAAAGACCCATATCTTAATTTTACACGAGTAATCACCTCCTGAATTTTGTCACATGAATTTATAAACACCCTGTATTTTAAAAAATATAATGGAATTTTGGTACATTTTCACGTGTAAAATTGTATTCTGAAAAATAATATTCTAGAAAATATTTTTTCCAGTTTTGTATGATAAAATACGTTGTAGTGTATAATTTAAGATTTTAATATTACCATAAAAAGTGTTTACAGGACCAAATTGTTTTGTACAAATTTTTAAGTTAAAAATAAGCATTGTTTTTCCATTCAATAATAAAAATTTCCGGAGTAAAATCCATCTTAAGTTTGCAGAAAGTAAACTTAATACAGAAACACCAATAATGATTAAAGTAATGAAACAGTTTTACATGCAGCAAATTTTTTTCCATCGACAGACTAATGTTTTTAGATATTTTTGTCAATAAAAAGTTTTTTTATTACTATAATACAACTTAATATTTAAAAAAAAGTAATATTTTATTTTTCGTACAAGATATTTTAGAGTATTTTCCGAAAGGAACAACGAAATATTCAAAAAGTAGACGTGACACTTACATTTTGAAGTTCTTGGCGAAAGATTCATCCCAGTACCATTTGAACTCCACCATGTTTCCATCAACCAGCATTTTTTTTGAAGCACTAAAAACCGAAGTGATCGAACCATTCCATTAACCGACCGGCGATTTGCCACCACATTTATCTCTTAGTCAAAGGCATACATCACATACATTTTCCTATGATACAGACTCTAAGTCAACTATGTTAGAGCAACCTGTGTTTATCAAGTAACTCACCTATCTATATAAACCAGTATCAAGCCTTATTATTTAAAATAACGTTGTATAGAATGTTAGTATAGAAAAGTCTGAGAATAAAAAAAATGTTTTATAGTTTAAAATTGCTAAAATATTAACTCTACTCATAGGCAGTAGCAAGATTAAGATATTATTATACCTAATTTTGAAGATAACTTGTTAACCAGAGTTGTCTTAATAATCTGGGCACAAAAATTGTCTAATGTGAAATAATAATCTTGCCTGGGCAAGTTAAGTGAGATAAAAATGATTTTGTAGTGGTAAAGTTTCGAAAATATTTACAAAAAGTGCTAGTCTTGATTCTAGGTACCATAGGAAATGTACGTGATCACATATTCTAATATTATAATACAGGCATACATCAATTTGAAAATTTTTGTATCAGAAATTTATGATGTAACAGTATACACCATTATATATGGACTATATAAAAATTTGTAAAATGTTAAGAGCTGGAAACACCCAAAAATCTCGTTGTTCTCTTGCAGAGTTGTCACTTCTAAGTTGTCTGGAACATGCTGTTTTACCTAGGGAACTTTGGGAGTGTTTTCAAATTTCAAAAATAATAATTTTTTAATAAAATGGTAATTTAAGTAAATGTTTTAAATCAATTAATAAAATTTTAGGTTACTCAAAATGTTTCTTAATCTGATTTTCAAAG
The DNA here is from genome assembly GCA_949126875.1 of Lochmaea capreae. Classification (NCBI taxonomy): domain Eukaryota; kingdom Metazoa; phylum Arthropoda; class Insecta; order Coleoptera; family Chrysomelidae; genus Lochmaea; species Lochmaea capreae. The sequence continues at coordinate 2,922,096 of OX421411.1, read as the reverse complement.
AAATTATCTTTTTAAGCAATTTAATAAATTTTATTTTTGGTATTTAATAATAAATGTTTTAAATTGGAAAAAAAAAAATTTTATTCTTGTTTTCATAAACTCAAAACTATTTAAATTTCAAATTGTGTTTACTACTTAAATGATTAAAAAATTTGTTCACAGAATGCTGCTACGCTGAAAAAAGTTCACCTGAAAAAAAAAGGAATACAAACAAAGATATCCTCTTGCTGGGGTGTTTCCAATATTCAATATATTCATAAAATTAATAAAATTGAAACAACCTATACGAAAAATGGTAAATAGAAAAATCATTTCGGGCATACTTTTTGAATAACAAAAATAAAAAGTGTATTTATAAAATAAAAAAATTAGTCTTTGAATTTTAATTCATTCCTATCTAACACTGAACTTGACAGAGTAAATTTTTTTAAACTAATTCTTGTAATTTCTCAGCCTTTAATATGAAAAAAAATATATTTATTCAATTTATTCTCACAAATATTTCTATTTTTGTTATTCGTCATAACAGGCACCTACCTTTAGGCAAATCGCTTTTTTTAACCAAAACGAACGATAAAATCTGTAAAAAAAAACAAATTTTATTCAATCTGACATCTGTCAATTTTAATTTAATAAATGTTGATGATGTAAACTTGTTTTACGAAACTGTCGATTATATTTTCAATACCTATAGTTTGTTTTGAAAAACGGGTGAACAGATCAAAATTTTTTTGTCGACTTGGCAGCATCTGATTACTTCAATTATACAGGGTGTTTCTAAATGCATGCGACAAAATTCAGGTGATTGCTCGTATGAAATTAAGAGAGGTCTTTCCTATAACAAAATTTCCTCAGCCCACCCCTTTCCGAGATATCACATCGCATCTCATGAATTTAGAAACACCCTGTATGTCAACAATCACCTAAACATCTGTAATTAGATAAAAAAAATCCACAAACAATACGAAAAATATTCATTTTATCATCAACAACGAAAAAACACCTTTCAATTTATACACCTGCAATTTATTCCAGTTCCAAAACGTGTTAATTCTTTTTATAACTCCTAAAAATATAAACAAAGACCTTCTTGCAGTCTGTGTACTCAAGAAGAACAAAATAATTTTTTTTAACTTCATTATTTTCTTTAAAATAAATTTTTTAAGCCGCAAAAATGTTTTTAAAATAAAAAATTTATGGTAAAAATATTTAAATGTTCTAAATAATTATTGACAAGCCTCTATATAGTAACAAAAGAAACATGTTTCACAACAATTCCAATTCTATTGACAATTTGTTATAAACAAATTTTGACTACCATTATATTTCTTTAAATCCAAACCATTTGTAATGATGTACTTAAAATTTTGTTTCATATTTTTATAAACCAACCTCAAAATGTCTTAATATTCTGTTATATATAGCTGTTTTTTTAATTTATTAGATTGGAAAAAAGGTAATGCTTATCTAGAATTTGCTTATAACAGATTAAGTTAATAGAAAATTGTCTCCTCTTTGAAAATCTGTTTTCAGATTTCGATTACCTTTCACAATTCCAAAGTTATTCACGAAAAACTAGTTAAACCCTTTTTTTATTTCAATTTGCTTATTATATACGTAAGAAAAATATCAAATCTCATTTTAAAACCACATAACAATTCAAAATTCATAGTACAAAAGTATAGAAATGCCTAAACATTGTTAAATCCAATAAAATATATTACCTGATTCATTAAAAATATGCGTATTCACAGTATAAAGCACTATTAACAAATATACCTTCAAATCGTTGGTTCTTTGTTAAGGTATCGTAAATCGCTATTTTTATCAGCGAAGAAAAAAACTTGGGCGGTTCGGTGTTGACTGTATTTTCATTGGCGCTGAGTGTCACTTGATTATATTATGACAAATTACTTAGTCAAGGCTAGAGAAGAATTTGTATATGAAATTTATTGCTCGTATTAGTTGTACAGGGTGGATGAAAATATTATTCGGATGATGGAAATATATTTTATTGATTATTCTGAATAATATTCTTAAGATTTTAAATAATGCTGTACTTGTTATGATGCATTACTTTTTTATTTTATAAAACTGGGAATTTTAGTATAGTTAAAATTTGATATTATATTTTACGTAAAAATAATATAGTCAATAGGAAAATTGATATCGTTTATATAGACCAAAAAAAATAGTTTATTGTGCAACCAGTGGGGAACGTACAACTTTTCTCACGAGAGCTGTGGAACATACGATAGTTTATTGTGCAACAAGTGAGAAAAGTACTTTCCCACATGTTGCACACTATACTTTTTGTAAAAAAAGAGATATTTAGGAGTTTTCTTGAAACCAACGTCATTATAAACATCTTTCAAATAATTAATAGTAATTGGTGGTGTTTTTCGTATGACACAGATGTATTCGGTAATTAGCTGTTGCCAGATCGACAAAAAATATAAGATTTGGATAATTTTGGTGATTTGATACAATTTTTGTTTCAATTATGTTATTTATCTTAAAATAAAATTAAAGTTTTTGTAGATCGTTGAAAATTTAGAGAATTTGGAAATTTTGTGTTAGTTATGACATTTATTTTGTAAAATACCTATCTGTTTATGGTTATTGAAACACAAAAATTTTACTATATAGAAAGTATAATCTACAGTTTCATAAAAAAGGTTTACATCTTGAAGATTTATATTAAATTATTATTGACAGATGGAAATATGAATTTTAATATTTCTCTCGACTTTTATTATGAAACAATATTAAATTTTGTCACTTTTGTTAGATTTTTTTTACAGATTTTAACGCTTGCTTTTGTTAAAAAAAATGCGATTTGCCTAAAGGTAGGTTAAGTTGGATTATACGTTTCAATAATAAAAGTATCTAAAAAAAAATAGTTTATAGATGGAAAAAAAGGTGTCCATGTAGGCAATATCTTGATTGAGAAATGTTTCAAATTAAGGAAAGGTTTTATTACTTTACTGCATACAGTTCTTGACGGATCTGGTATAATATAAAAGGTGTTTCTATATCTTGCTTTTAAAAACTGAGCTTTTTTTTCAAACATTTTGATGTTTTTTTCTTCTCAATTCTTCCCAGGGCTAATCGATTTATTTTTCACTTGAAAATATAATAAATATTCAAGGATTTGAAGGTAATCTAGTGTTAAATTGAGAGTACATTTTATTACAGATAATCTCAGAAAAAAGAGGGGGCTTAAAATTTTTTTAAATATATCAAAGGGTGATAATTGAGGGGTTGGAGAAGTTCGAAATTTTTCATTAAAAAGACAACCAAGGAAATATAATGCTTATAAATTGAAAAACATATTTTAAATTCATGCTCGACTAGCTACTTTTTCGTTATTAACTACTGGGGTGGCGTTAAATGTTCGATTTTAAAGTTTTTATTAAAAACAAAAAATTTGCCAACAAAAACATAACATTACAACCTTCACAAATTAAATTTCCATCGTCAGGGTTTAATTAATTTTATATAAATACACTAAATATTAAGAAATTTTGAAAAATAAAAATCAGGAAAATAAAATTGTAAAGATAAATAGCACACCCCACATTAAATTGTATTAAATTTTTTTATTTTATTTCCATTGTACATAAATTGTAAATAAAAACTACAATATCGAACTTATTTGTAATAAACAATATAATAATTATTATTAAGTTTAAATTGTGTCTTATTTAATAAATTTACAAATGTTTCCTGCGTTCACACATGGTGGTCCAAAAATAATTGTACAAAGGAGTACTCTACGATCTCCACTCCAAAATATTTCGAATAAGATGTTGATATTAAGAGAGATACATACAACTACATTTTTAGAACATAATATGATTAAATACCTCTAAAACCGTTAATATTTTCAGGGATACTCACAAATATACCTTTTTTTTTTGTTGAAACGATGTGGCTTCAATATTTTTTCATAAATAATCATTACAAAATTATGATTTCTCATATTCAAAAACCCTCACCGTCAAATTTTTGTGCATTCTAAAAAACACAAATTAAAATTTCACGTTTAACACCCTGTATCTCTCTTAATATCAACATTTTATTGAAGCTAATTGGTTTAAATCGAAATATTTTGAAGTGTGAATGTACAATTATTCAACCACTAGCTGTGTATATTTCTTCAAATAAAACCCAATTTCATAAAATCCTCTGTAGATATCCCAGATATTTGGCATAAGTTTATTACGTAACAATGATTTCAGGAGAAAAGGTCCTGCCGATCTCTTGACACTCCCGTCCTTTGCATTTTCCAATATTTTCCAAAAGTTTTAAGTAGGTATGTTTAGTTCCAGTAGTCAAAGTATTGGCTATATTTTCCAGTTCAAACGGGTCTACAGTTAAATTGTAGGCTTCTAAAAAGTCCTAGAAGTATATAAAATGTATAGTTGTGAGTAAAATTAGTTTGCACTGTTTCACAATAAAATAACAGTATCTTTGAGGATTAAAAAGGCGAAAAGATAAAAAAGGCATAAATCATTTCTAGTCTTGACCTACCCACAAGCGAACAATTGATTCTCATTGGCGGAATGTAGCTTCCGATTGGTCTATGGAAAATTTACTTGAATTGTTAGTCCACATGGACTGTTAACGTCCCAGGGTGGGCTTAGTTAATTTCTGTTATTTAAGAGATTTTATATTAAGGCATAAAATATGTTGAATCTTCATGAAGAAATGCATATTTTTACATTTCTTGAACATGTAAATATTGTAAAATAATTTCACTAGTGTCAGCAGAGTGCCGAATGAATATGAGTAGGACAAAAAAAGGGAAGCAGACAAGAAATGTAAATAAATAAGCCAGATTTCAAAATTAGGACTAGCCATGAAATATTTAACATTTAACAAATTAACAAATACGTACCTCTTGGTCATCAAAACTACAAAATTTGAAATGCACAGCATCTTTCAATTCAATTATACAAGAGTAGGTATTATTTCTTGAATCTTGACATTTACACCATTGGTCCAATGTACATTGCTGGAAAAATGAAATTTTGTAGAACATTTTGAAGTAAGTATGGAAATATTTCGCGATTTTAATTTCTCTTTGCTATCTTCTTTAATGCTTGGAAATATCGACTTAAAATTCTTATCTGTATGTAAAATGTTCCCCTAAATCCAGTGGAGGAGACTAGAACGTTCTATCTCACCAATTAGTTGAGTTATGGGTACATGAAATTTCAGAAAGTGGATTTTCGAAAATGTTCACTACTTTCACATTTATTATTGACAAGACGGAAACCCTTGAAGTTATGCTTTTGACATTTTTTTTCCCATTTAGATATTCTTTTGCAAATACACTCCTGGAATTTCAGTTCAAAATTCATAGTTTTGTAGTATTTACGAGCCTTTTTATTTGTGTTAACAATGTGTTTTTTCGAAAATTTCATAACACTATTTGAATGCTAAAGAATAATTATATCAAAAAACTGACTAGGGCATCTATTTTCCCGCATCAGATAACCCCCAGTTAAAAATTTGCCAGCCAATTCCATGTCGCAAAATTTTTTTTTGTAGAGAATTTTGAAGCAAGGGGTAGGTATGGAAATATTTCGCGATTTAAATTTCTCTCTGCTATCTCACTTAATGCTTGGAAATATCGACTAAAAATTCATATCTGTATATAAAATGTTCCCCTAAATCCAGTGGAGGAGACTAGAACGTTCTATCTCACCAATTAGTTGAGTTATGGGTACATGAAATTTCAAAAAGTGGATTTTCGAAAATTTTCACTACTTTCACATTTATTATTGACAAGACGGAAACCCTTGAAGGTATGCTTTTGACATTTTTTTTTCCCGTTTAGATATTCTTTTGCAAATACTCTCCTGGAATTTCAGTTCAAAATTCATAGTTTTGTGGTATTTACAAGCCTTTTTATGATGAAAATGTGTTTTTTCGAAAATTTCATTACACTATTTGAATGCTAAAGAATGATTTTATCAAAAAACTGACTATGGCATCTATTTTCCCGCATCAGAAAACCCCCAGTTACGAATTTGCAGCCAATTAAATGTCGCAAAATTTTTTTTTGCAGAAAATTTATCTACTTACCGTTAAATTTGGATCATACGTCCACGGGCATCTAGTATCTATCATCTCTTCATCACCCTCTCCCCAATATTCAATAAGTATAGTTTTAACAAAGGAATTAGACTCTTCTGCAAACAATTGCTCTTTAAAACTCTTCCCATCCATATCTATTGGTACATCAACCTCCGCTAAATCTAAAATGGTAGGAGCGATATCTATCGAAGATATTGGAAATGCTTCTAACGATTTCACTGGTACATTAGGGCCCCTTATTATAAAGGGAACTCGAACGTCTGTTTGATAAGGCTGTCTTTTATCCCAAGGTTGACTAAATTGGCCTAAAAATAATAACAAATTGTATTGAACTGTCGTGTTTATGATAGGCGAGAGAAATATTATTATATGTTTGGTCCAGATAGTGGTAGGGGGACAGAATTTATGCTTAGCTTAAGAAGGAAGAGGAAAACACGGTTGGGTTAGGTTATATTAGAAATGGAGTGGCTCTTTGTCCTATCGCACTGCGACCTTTGCAGATCTACTGTGGTCCTTCCTATTTTTAGGGTTCGATATCTAGCTTCATTCTTTTTGTTGGACCTATTATCCTGGATACCGCCTCCCTTGCGTAGATATCGTCTTCTTCCTGGCAAAACCTACATAGGCTGTCATTTGCTAGGCCAAGCTTGCCTTTGGATACCTCTGCACTCCAATCTGCAGTGTCTTGGGACACCAGAGTTAGATGGATTGGAGGTAATCCAAATAGAAGGCGGAACTTGATCTATTCTCACCTATGTGATATCCATGATCCGATGTAAAGATTATATACGTTTCGTCTAATAATTTTAACAACTCCAACTTAGCTACAACTTTTTCTACTAGCTCATCAACTGCTAATAATGATTCCAGTCTGTGCTGCTGTACCTGATCTAAGATTGTAACATCTTCTGGTAAATATTCCGGCGGCATCCGAATTAACCAGTGCTTCTAAAACAAAAAAACGGTAGTCTAATAAGGAATTACTGAAAAATATAAAAACTCACGTCTAATCCCGAGTGATTGAAAGAAGGATTTCGCACAGCTTTGATTCCTGCGTACTTATTTTCATGTCTTTTTGCAGGAGTAAATGGAGCATGAGGTGCCGGTGGGGTTATTGTCATAAAAAACGGTCTATCAGTTGCTCTCTGCTCCAAAAATTTTAATGAGAATTCCGACAGGGAATCTGTCAAATATTTGTCACTAGAAAAATATTTTGTTCCATTAACTGAGAGCGTGTAGTTATAGTAAACAGAGTTTCCTTTTAAGCCTATCCACCAGTCATATCCTTCTGGAATGTGCTCAACTCCTCCAGCTTCTTCAGAGCCGTACTAAAAATTTAATAGCAATAATAAAATATGGAAGTAAGTAGAAATTCCAGAATACCTGATTCAAATATTTTCCAGAGTAGTATGTAACGTATTTCTTTTCCTTTTTCAAAATAGATGCGATACTATAAGGCTCATGTGAGTTCTGCCATAACGTACTTGAACAGTTTCCACTTAATGAATTATTGACAACCCCTGTGTTATGGGCAAATTTTCCTGTCAAAATTGTACTTCTACTTGGACAGCAAACAGGAGTATTTACATGCTGAAAACCAACGATAAGATTCTGTTATATTTTTTTACTACAATTGATAAACACATTTTTTTATTCCATATACATTGGCTTCTTTTTTCACTTACAGCATTTTCAAACGTCTTTCCCTCATTAGCAACCAAATTAATTGTATTTTTCATTGGGATCTAAAAATAATATAGTCAGAAGACAGTAATGAATCTTTAGAAAAATATTTACCATTCCGTTTAACAATAAATCCTGATCATCTGTTATAACCAGTACAATATTTGGGTCTCCATATAAACACGGATTTAGTGTAGCGAGTATAAAAAATTGAAACCAAAAGAACACCATATTTTCTGAAATAAATTTTTTTTAAAATTTATATACAACCCATTAAAAATGACATGTAGGATTACTCTCTTCTTATATAGAGGTCCATATAAGACAAAAAATAAAAAATACACAAAAAAAAGAGCTCGGAGATATAAATATACAGGGTGTCCCAAAAATCTTAGAAGATGAAAGAGGGACTGAAAATAATGTACGTAATTTTAAATTTGTAGTTTTTTACTAAATTCAGAAGAAAGCTCAGGTAAATCCAGGAAATCCTCTGAATAAAATTATACAGAGCCCTGTATATTTTCACAACTATGTTTATAGTTTGAACTATGCTGTAGTTTATGTACAATATTTGTTCCATATTGCCATCTAGCGAGGATTTGAGGAACTTCTTAATAACGATTCACATAACCCACAAAATTACTGAATTGAAAACACAAAATACATACCTTTGAAATTCACACGATTATCATTTAGTGAAAATGAAAATCATCTGGTATTATTGCAAGAAAAACAACTAAAAAATATACCTCTTATTATACAACAAACAGATAAAATATATCTAATCTTTGCAATATGAACTTCGAGCTGAATCAGGTTCACATTACAGTAGTGGTTAAGGATTATTTCTTTAGATGACGCCATCTAGTAGTAGCTGCCATTTTTAGTCCATTTTGGGGGGAAATTTTCTTATTATTTGTAAATGATTAAATTTTTTTTTATAATATATTAAAATAAAAGAAATCTACATAGAACCCCAAGAGTTGATATCAATTTTTTTTTAGTAAAATAAAATTGTTTTAACCTGATGAATCAGATCAGAACATTGAGATAAAGTTGTTCAATTATTGACCTGTCATGGGTTTCCAATAAGTGTGAAAAGTAACTAATAATATTAACGACTGGATGTGGATTTATTAAAAATACTTTTTCATTTGGTAGTATTTTACTTGAAATATCGGTAACAATAAATTGTAATGAATCATGCTAAAAAGCTACTTATATAAAAATGGCAGTGCATTTCACATTTAAGAATATTTATTCTATGGAAAGTCAAACATTATATTTATATAGTGTACGAAAAACACAACTGAAATATCTCAATTCATATTATTTCAATTATTCCATTTTTGTAACTAGCTGGAAATAAACTCTTTGCTCCATCCTTTGACCAAATACACTAGCGTAAATTTTGACATAAAACAGTAGACATTACCAGGAAGAATAAAAGGAACAGATGTTAAAGAGGTATCATTTTAATGAATTTGTCAAAATATAGTTTAATCGATATAAAGGGTGTCCCAAATTTGATGTTATTGTAGGGTATTTCGAAAGAAAGAATTCCTCAACAGGCTGGCAACAGACAACAAAGTGTCTCTAATAATAATAATAAGATCGTCCTAAATACGAATAACGTTAGAATATTATGAAGTGTTTGGCTGTAGATTATATAAACATATAAAACACAAAATCAACAAATTTTTTTTCAGTCAAAATGTCGATAACTAGAAAAAATTGACTAGAAATATATTTTTTGACTATGAAAAGGGATATAAAATATTTAATACACCTTTAATCTTGAAAATTTTTAAATTACAGACTTAAATGACTCAATTCCTTCTGCATAAATTTTGGTTTTCAAATAATTCCTGACTTATTAATAGTTTCAAGTTTATACAGTGATTGTAAAAAGAGTTTGGCATCATAAAAAGTGGTTCAAAATAGTAATTGTAGACAAACTGATAGATTTTATATCCCCTTTTTTGGTAAAATCAAACTAATTTGTGTCTTTACTTTCTATATACATTTAAAACATATTGGCGCATTTAATATTGGTCCAGAGAGGAAGGAAGTTGGTGGGTTCTAAAAATGTGACTACCTGTGACAAGGATTCGTGTGAGGTAATTAATGGATAGTCCCTAATGATAATTAGCAATAAAAAACTATTAATATTAAAATACCAAATACTGAATTTTACTCATAATAATATTAAATGCGTCACTACCTTATAACATTTAACATAAAAGTTATCTTTTCAAGCAAAGAAATCACAAAAATACAATTTTTGGTACCTTTTGCATTTTTTTTTTAAATACTTCATATCACAGAAATGTCTTATTGTTAATTTCTTAGCCTAAAAGCCACATTAAATATATATCATTGACTTTTGAAGCCACATCATTTGCTATAGATACAAAAGCTTTTTTTTTATAAAATTTAATACAATTTCAGAGGTATACTATGTAACAATATTTTCTGGATAATAAATTCCTTTTTTTACAGTAAATAATATAAAATACGATAATTTTCTATACATTTTCAAAGCAAAAACACCCAAAAATTTTGTTTGTACTCACAAAAGTCTAAACCACGATTTTTCATCCTAGAAACAGTCAAATTTTGAAAATTTCTGGAAGTATCCCTCAAAAACAAATTATTATTATTGTTTATTTGAATAAATCTATTGTTTTGAAGGAGGCCAGTAGTTTCGCATTTTAGTACCACATCTAAGACTGTTTGGAAAAAGCTTGGAATGTACAATAAGAAGAGCAATTGATAAATAAGGATCTCACCAGAAACACTTCTATGTGCTATGCGAAATCTCAATGTCCTCTCACAATACAACAAAATATAACTTTGGTGTGGATTCCTAGACACTGTGGCATTGAAAACATTGAGAAAGCTGATGAATTAGCAAAAGAGGGTTCATCAACTCCATGTATTAGCTTGATCTACTCAGGGTTAGCAAATCTGACATTCTAGAATCCTTACAGAACTGTATAAATTGTCCCTAAGGTAAAAATATCCAATAATAATAAAAAAATCTCAATAATTAATCCAGAAATATCAAAAATTTCGTTGATTAATCTCATTTTTATGCATAATTTCACTAATTTAAATCTGGTTCTCACATAGTTAATCTATGTCAACTATTTCTAGTCTGTCTTAAGACATGTTCAATATTAATACATTCTAGAACTGATGCACCGACAGAACTTCTTCTAGTACTCATCGGTGACATGATTGTCCATTTATTAGTCCTTGGATCGTATTGTTCTACGGCATTAAGACTCGAAGAGCCGTCGTTGCCTCCTAAAGCGTATATAAATCCGTCTATAGCTACCACTTCATGAGTAGATCTGAAAAGAAGAGCCATAATGACTTGCAAAAATGTATTTTCAACCTCTTAAGTAGTAATGACCCAAAATTAGTCTCTGCCCCGTGAAGTACTGCTTAAAAATAAATGCAAAAGCATGTAACACTGAATCTTCCCTTAGGATTTGCATTTTTTTTGCCAAAATTCTTCAAGGTTGAAAGCTATCCTGTAAAATTGTTTTTCCAAGTACGTAAACAATTACCTTCGGCTATTCATGGAAGTGATGGGCTCCCAGGCATTTCTCCTCAAATTAAAACGTTCTCCACTAGCCATACACATTGTACCATCATTTCCTCCAATACAGTACAACTGACTATTTAAAGCAGCCACGCCACAGCTGCTTCTTCTTGAAGACATCGAAGGTACTGACTGCCACGTACCTTCTCTTGGATCAAATCTATGAAAAAGAATTTACGTTTATCATAGAACAATAGAAAATTAGTGAGGTTATAACTCACTTTTCGACAGATGCTTGGTAATTAGTAGAATCAAATCCTCCCAGTGCATATATACAGTTTTCTAAAAAAAAAAACAGCAGCATAGTAAATAAAATATTGCTAACATCATTTTTACTCACCAACAACAGCAATTCTACAATACCTTCTTCTGGTATTCATAGCTGGACAACTACACCATATACCTGTTAGAGGATCAAATCTTTCCATTGAACTTAAACAAGAAGCACCATCGTATCCACCACAAACGTAAATTAGACCATCAAATGAGCAAATTCCTGCAATTTAACGTCGATGGTTTAAGAGTATTGAAGTTACTTAACTATTTCTTTGGAGCTTACCAAGACAAGATCGTTTTGTTCCCATCGGGGTTATGGAAGACCAACTATTATTTAAAGGGTTGTAGCATTCTGCCGTAGCCATATCTGATGCTCCATCATAACTACAAATAAAATCATTTTAATTATAACCTAAGCTAGGAACAAGAAATTAACAAGATACTAAAGGTCTGAGTCGTGTAACGTGGTCATCTTAAATATGATGATAGATTTAAATGTATAAGCAAATATATGTCAACTTATTGAAAAGCTCACCCTCCTACCACGTACAGCAGCCGTCTTAACCCAGTCACACCTGATCTAGATCTACGCCACTGCATCGGAGCTATAGTTGACCAAGAATCAGATTTTGGGTTGTAAACTTCGCATTCCGAATGTATAGCGAATAAAGATCCTCCACCTATGAAAAAAAAGCTTATTAAGTATTAGAGGCAGTACTTTTATATGTCTTGGTTTTGGTCTTGCTAGTCTAAAGATGGTGTTGGTCTTTACCAAGACCAATTTTGCTCATCACTATGAATAAGTACTATTATTATTCTTAGTTTTTAAAATACTGTACCTATCGCAAAAAGATATGGTTGAGCACCGTTTGGTTTTCTTTCCAGAGTTCTAGAGCTAGATAGAACGCACCTTCGTTCTGGTGCCAGATGGTACCGCATAGCTTCTAAAAGTAGTTCCCTACAGTCGTTGTTTTCTCTTATTAATTTTTCGTTGTCCACTCTCGTCATAAGAAATTCTCTATTTACCAACGGTAGTCTGACATGTTGCATTAACTAAAGAAACAATGATCTATTATACAAAGTGAATTACGAATGAAAATTGTAACATAATATTGATAATTATTTCGATATCAGAATGACAGAAGTTACATTTGATGTTTGTGAAGATTACAAAACCATCAGATATGCTGGTAATATTTCTAATAATATAAACTTAAATGTCCAGAATGTAATGCTGTCTATATTGGTCAAACCAATCGAAGTTTTTAAATTAGACACATTGAACACTTACAAGCACTTAGTACGCAAAGCATTCCCTTGACACCAAACATTCATCACCACCTAACACAGAACTAGAAGTACTACATATTCGTGATACAACGAGAGCTAGATTTCCTTGAAAAATTAAAAATTAGAAGACACTTAAATTGGCAGAAGCAGACCTTTGCGGGTTCTGTCAAGAGAAAGAGGAATCGGCAGAAGATGTGTTGTGCCACTGTGAAGGCCTCGCAAGACTGCGTTTTCTAGAACTTGGCAAGGAAAAACCAAGGGATACAAGCTCCCTCGAAATAATGCCTTTGTCTAGGCTATGGATAGGTCACTATTTGGTCTAGTCAAAATATTAATCACCTTGTAGGCATTACATCAAATGTAATTTCTGTCAATATCGAAATAATTATCAATATAATCCTAGATTTTTCATACTTTTTCATTAAATAGTGAAATTAATTAGAACAGTAAGTAATGTGAGTAGTTTCCACAAAGTAAGGGTCCAACCACATAATTCAAATGAACTTGTTGTCTTTATAAGAATATAAACCAGTGTAAATCCACCCTAGGCTCACTAACTCACCCTTTCCTTTCATTAACATAGTTTGTTGATGAAATGCCACTATATTATTATAAACTTCTCTGGTACAGCTTTTGGTTGACTTGATTTGAAAACTACACGAGAGAGCCCTAATATGTTTGAAGGTATTTGCTGATTTCTTTGTTACGGTGGACTGGTAGCTGGAGAATAAAACTCTTGGAGGTGAGATTTCATTCTTTAATGATGTTCAGAAAAGGGTAGAAAACAGAATGAAAACGTGGCACCAATAAACTTTGCGTTTATACGCAATTATCACGTTCGTGGTCGAGAAACTTAACAGCATGTGCTTCGCCGGTTTTGGCGCTCAAACTTTTTCTAGATTGTTCGTTACACGTGGCACACATAAAACTTTTATGTTCAATTTTCACTTATAACTACATTATATACAATTTACAATAGTACTTTCATGGTTTAGGAATTTGAGAGCATTAGTGTGGTGCCGGTTTTTGGCGGTTAACATTTGTTGTAGTTCAGTGTTGCCCTTTCTATCGCTGATCTCGTTCTCCCCAACCAAAAGCGTGGCGTTGACCGTTGTACACGTGGTTGGCGAGTAAGAGGGAGTGGTTGGCGCGTATATAAAGTGTTGCAAAGTTTCCTGTTTAAATTACATTGAAATTCAAACAATTAATTTTCATACAAAGTTTCGATTCATGTAGAATATACTCACCCTAGATATATATTTACTTCTTTCCGCCAAATCGTGTTTTACCCAGTTCAAAACGGCAGTGAAAACATCTTCCTCCGAAGATATATTTAATTGACTATTTGAAATTAATTCGTTTACCTGGAAATATAATTAGATGAACTGTTAGACTAAGAATCTTTATTTTAATAAAAATATGTGTAACAGATAGACTCAGGATCATTGATGTGCTGAGAACCCTCAGGCTGTGAAGTTTACAACGTATGATTCTAATACAGTTTGGAGATACAAAAGTGTACATTGAATTGGGGTTGTAGAAAAAATCCAAGTGACTGTTATTGCTTGAGGATAATAAAAAATACTTTACCTCTTCAAAAGGAAGAAGGAGAAATTCTTCGGTACCAACTACCTGCTGAAAATTTTGTAAAGCGTAGACATGCGATTTCAAATGGAGTTCCTTACAAGAATGCGTATCTAAAAAAGTGTGTTAATTGTTAACTAAATAAATATATACTGATGAAAAATTAACAATATTTAGTTTTTACAGTGGTTTATAAAAATAGATGTCTAAAAATCCACCCTAACTGACTGCCTTTCTTCTTTTTGGGCGCAGTTGTCGGTGTCGATTGTCGAGCTTTTCGGCGAGCCTGTGATTGATTAATCAATCAATATTTATGATGGCGAGAATATTTAATATCGGCACAAACAGTGGGGAATATTTTAATCGAGATTCTTCAATAAATAAAGTGATGAATCAATGTTGCCACTAACCTGCAAAACTTCTAATTCCTAAGCAATTTGTAGGATGCAACTGTCGTAATAAAAATCTACAACATGCTTCTCTGACTTCTTGTATCTGAAGTAAACTACTTGCTGGCAATAATACTTGAACATTATCTGGTGTTACAGTTATCTGGCCTGTATAAGCGTATTCTATTAAGAGATCTATTGCTGTTGCGTCTAAATCGTGTATTTCGATTTCCGAGAGGAGATGTTCTTTCATATCAACTGTTTGACAAAAATAAAATTTCAAAATACAGCAATAACTATACCATTTTCTAGTTTTCACTTACCGTTAAACATTGCAAAAAAATATGGACTAACTGACGCTAGAACGACCTTATGGGCTCTATATTTTTCTAATCCTATTTTTAACGTAATATCACAAAGCTATAAATAAAAAAAATACATATAAGCACAAATGTTTATTTTTAAAGTATTGAAATTTTTTTAGTTTCACAGTAACTAATTTTTATAAGGCCATAAAGTTTCTAAGCCATCCGTTAAAATTTTATTGGATTATTTGGTACTTTTCTAGATGAGATAAGATTATACTTAATGGACAAATATCAAATAATTCAATACTTAATACTTCCCACATTATTATTTGGTTAAACTCTGTTTTTTTTGGTAGTTTTGTAAGTGGCCAAAAAGGACTAAAGAAGATATTAATTCATCAGTCCCTTAGGGATTAAAAATAACGCTCTTAATGAGAAACGAACTGCAAAAATTAAGTTTCTCCGAACTGGAACGCATGGAGTGGAAAATTGTTTTGCAACGTGATTTCCATTTCAATTAAATTTCAATTGGAACTAAATAACCCAAGGACCTTTTGATGGATCTATTCAAAATCTGTTCCTATGAAAAACGGCATTAATTTTGACTATAGATAATGAAATATTAATGTTCCATCTGATACTAGGTGTTTACGAAATAGGGGTCGCGAAAAAAGTGAAGAATCTGGACTATACTAAGCCAACTAATGGTCTGGGACCACCTTCAAAAACTTCTAGCCTTGGCAAAGCACAATATGGTCTTGTAGGGTCTGACACTGCATCAGTGGTCCTGAACCAGTATTTGGGAAATCAAAAGCTGTAGCACGGAGCTGTAAATCAAACTAGACATCAGTCGTACTGGAGACCCGTGCCAAAACAGGAACACAGAAAACTGCTGGTCAAAAAACACGCGGAAACTGTTTCTAGCTTGCAAGCCGGTAAAACTATGGAATGTTACTAATGTCCCTTGCTTGATTGTCAGGAATGGGACAGGATCGATTTCCTACATATGCCCAAGACTGGTCTGCAAACCTGGGACAAGACTGGTTAAAATAGTTTACCCAAACCTGCTTTCATTTATTCATTCATTCATTCGATTGGGTTGTGTTCAGCAGCCCAGATACTTGAGCTGAATCTTTGTACCATTTCCCATGTAATCTACTTCCATTCCAGAAGCTTTGTGTCTTCTATGTAGGCCACTAGTTTGACTGGAGGGATACTCAGTAGTTGTAATGGTCCATGTAAGCTCTCGCAGAAGCAGAGTATGTGAGTAGGTGTTTCATCATAGAGTTAACATTTCCTGCACATAGGTTCACTAACTTTGCAGCATGGAGTTGTAAATCAAACTAGGCATCAGTCGTGCTGGAGACACACGCCAAAACAGGAACACAGCAAACTCACGGAGACGCTGACTAAGAAAATATTAAACCTCAGCAGTGGCCAGATACGGAAAGTAAAGGAATTACTCGCTGGTTCCTGTACCTTCAGGAACACCTGCATACAATTAGCTCCTTCGCAGCAATGGGTTCAGTGACAATTATTGTAAATACTCTCACCCATTGTATAACTTTTGGGAGTTTTAGAAAAAGTTGGGTTCTTCCAGAGTATCCTCTTGATGCCAAGATGTATTCCCGAGTGTCTAGAACGTCTTGAGATCAGCCCTGTGCAACTTTAACGACATTGGCTATCCAAGATTATATCCATGATTACCACCAAGTATCCAAAAATGGTTTTCGATCAACTTATTGATTTTTAGGCCCATGATAAGTGTAGATATATCTGGGAATTACAAAAGTTGAGTTGTCCAAACTTTGTAGGTTCACATCGCTCAAAATTATCTCCAACAGCTCTATAGTGAGGATCTCGATAAGTAACTCCGTCACGATATACTAGCATTGATTAGTTCTAAGACATATTTCTTATAGAAACTTCTTATCTAGCACGACTCTGCTCCAAAAACCGTTTGTAGTGGTCCTCTAGGAGCTGGGGGATGATATTAATAACAAATTTTAAAAAGCACTATTAATTTTTGGTTTTTCCCAAGGGGAAATTAGTTTTCAGGTAACTCTGGAACTAATCTTAAAATTTGCTTTTCTGGTTCCTTTTGCCTTTTCAGGCGTCGGATGGGGATTCCATGACCTGAACCCATTTCTTCCATGCCTTTCTGTATCTTGCTAGGTTTTTAATTTCTGCTATGGTCTTTCCTCTTTCTAAACCTATCTCTTCTACTTGGTCTAACCATTTTCTCCTAGGCCTACCTCTATGTTTTTTTATCGGTTTTCCAATCTCCATTAATTTCCTAGTCAATCTATTTGGTTCCATTCTTACCATACCAGCTAATTTGTCTCTTTTTTATTTTACCAGTTATTGGTTCCTGTTTAGTTGTCTCTATTATGACGTCATTTTTAATCATATTCCATTTAGTTTTCCCTGCAAATTTTCTTAGATGTTTCATTTTTATTTAGTTTATTTTAGTTTCGTCCTTTTTCGCACAGTCCAATTCTCACTTGCATATATTATTGTAGGAACTGTTATCATATTATGAATTTTCATTTTTACTATGTCCAAGAATTGTTTTATTTAAAGAGTAGTATATTTTTGTTAATTTATTTGCTCTCTTTGTTATTGCTGCATCAGTTCCAAAATGGTGTGGGAATGCCTAGGCAAACTTAATGAACTAGGCGAGAACAATATAGTCACCTTACTGTGGATTCCAGGACACACTGGAATAGAAGGAAACGAAATAGCAGATGAACTAGCAAAGAGGGGGAGGGAAATACCCTTTTGGGGGCCGGAACCTTTTTGCGGAATCAGCTCCAATGTAATATTGGAAGGAATAGGTAAAGCCGAAGAAAAGAGAAGATCTGACAATTGGAAAGATCTAGTAGGGCTTAGGCAATCAAAGATTCTTCTGGGTGACTACAACCTGTTGAGATCAAATGAATGCATAAGTCAAAGCAAAACTGCACTAAGAGTTTTAACAGGAATCCTAACGGGACATTGTCGCCTGAATGGGCACCTTAAAAAGCTCAAAATAGTGGAGGAAGAAGATTGTAGGTTTTGTGGAATGGAAGAAGAATCCTCCATCCACATACTTGCGAACTGCACAGCAATTCAGAATCCTAGGGCACAGCACCTGGGAGACTACTGGATAGAAGAGGGACAGTTACCTAAGTTGAAGCCTGCAGATATCCTAAAATTCCTCGGGGAAATAGGACTAAAGGAGCTACTAGTCTCTGAGACTTTCCTCAGGAACTAAGTAGAAGTAAGGGGGCACAATAGATCTTTTAGGTCTCAGTGAATGTTACCCCAAAAGACATACATACATATTGCTGCATCTATTTTTCTATCTTCTGTTACTATACTTCCCAATCTCTTTATTATTTTGTTTTTCATTTATTATCATCACGTTTGTTTTATTTATGTTCACCTCCATCTTCATCTTCTTTATTTCTTTAGTCAAAAAAAATTTGCTTCCAAAGTTTCAAATTCTTTTACTATTATGTAATAATAAAATTATAGGGATTATCTCGATAAGATATTTTTTAGCAAATGACATCATTTCTGCCTCCATCGTATTACACTCATTAATTCTACTCATTATTATTAAATTATTGTTAGTTTAACCATCAGTGCAGAAAGGTCAAAGACTTCAAATCATAAATTTTATTGAAATAGTTCTGGTCACAAATAATTACGTTTTTATTTTGTTCTGAATAAATTTTTTTGTCAATTAAAGCCATTTGTTTCTCTAGTTCCAGAGATTAATAGTGAATATAAAACATAATTTAGAAAAAACCGTCTATACTTTTTTTCTAGAAGTATTTTCAAATACGCCGAATGTAAATATGAATCATTATCTTTAAATAAATCAAGTACCTCCACTTAAAACAAATATTAAATTTTAGCAAGGTCTGGACCAGTGGAAATGGGTCAATCGTTATCTCCTATACCGTTTTCAGGCGTGCTATAGAACTTCCATTACATCAACTTGCTAGTTTTATGGTTTGTTTTGATTAAAGTTGGTCATGTTTGGAGTAAATCTCCCGTGTAATATTGTTTATTTCGCGCTTATGGAAAACACGAAGGGAAAGTTAATTTTGATCTTTTTGTTCTTTGTTCAAACTGTCAAATTTTCACCATGTACAGGGTGATTTATTACAGGCACCGTCATTGAATTTGGGAGAAAAAAAAGTACCTAAAATATTGATTAAAATAATCTTACTATATCTTTCGGCATGCATAAAAACCAGCTATTCTAGTTGTTATAAAACTATCTACTACTATCAAGTTTTATAGAGATACATGAAATGAGAAACGGAATATAGAGAATTAATGTATTCTTCGATCTAAATAGTCCACCAACAAAAAATTTCTATAAATTTACTTCAATAAATATCCAGTATTTAGCTGGACAGCTTGATTCAGAGCCACTGTAAGAAACCACGCCTCTTCTCCTTCCAATATTTGTTAGTTATGTGGCTATGTGCGTATGTGCGATTTAGTATTCAAGTCTTTTGATTTCTTTTGGCCATAACGGCTTCCAAAATCAAAATTCGTAAATAAAACAAAATTAGATTCTTTAAATTAAAACAAATTGAAAATAAATTCCGAAAAACAACTTAAAAACTAAAAAATTAATGAATTAATGGTTCAAATAGTCCTCCATGTTGAGCCAAACAAAAACCGAATCTATTGAACAAAGATAATCTTGTACCTCTGAGCTGATTCGGTGTAATGTTTGCGCAGTGCTGGACAATAGGCATGATGACTGATTTTGGAAAACTGCTTCACGATGTTTTCACATATATACTTTATCTACAATAAATGTTATTTCTCTAAGAAAAAAGTTTTTGAAGGAGAAATTTACCTTTTAAAAATGCATTTTAAATTCCGCGCCAAAACGCAAAAATAATAATGGCGTCTGTCTGTGACATCATCAATTCGTAAATACAATACCATTTATAGGTGATCTGTGTCATTCTTAGAACATTAAACAGACTGTTTTATGTCATTGGTAAAATCGTCAAACTTCAAACAATTGACAGATTGCAGGCTAGAAGTTTATCTTGATATATAAAACATTTTTCTTTGAACTCGACCACACAAACCTATAATAAGTTAACCAGTCAATATTCCTCGACTTGTATTCCAAACCATGACGTAAAAGTTAACCAACCACACAAACCAGCTCACTGAGATAGTTTGACAGGGTAGTTATCTTATTGGAGGTTAGGTGTTTGTTTATTTCAGGGTTTCCATAAACCGTTACGTCATAAAAGTTAACCGCGAGTGGTTAGGCTCAATGAAAAATGGTTATAATTTGGATCACACAAAGGAAATTCAAAACAGAACAGATGTTCGGACCGTAGGTAGTTCGGACTTATCTATGGTTCGGACGAAAGACAAAACATCAAGATCAAATTTGCGAAAGTACGACGTCACTCTCTTCTGATTGGCGTTTGAGCTAAGATGGCGGATTGTTAAATTTTGTGCTTATATTTTTACTAAAATATTGGTCATCACACACATCACATCATTTTTTTAGAATCTCTGCATCATATATAATTATATCAAATCAATATTTTAGTGATTCTTAGTAACTGTCATCATGCCTATTTTCGACCTTAATTCCATCAAAATTTGAACCCGTTCAAAATTGTGCCGATAAATTTCATTTTTTAAAAACCCCCAAAAACGCTGATCTTGTGAGTGACCTCCAAAATAGCACGATAAAATTTCAATTTTCTCCTGAATGGTGTACATTCTGAGTTCTCTGCGAATTTATTTTATTTTAAATAGTTATGGGATTGAACAGTAGTTGGATATCGACTGCTGTGTACTGACTGCCCACAGTTGAGACTACGGAGTCGTGGGAATTGTACGATATGTTGTAGATGTCCAAATGAACGTTTGTAATAATCGTGTTTTTAATCTCTTGAAGCTTGATATTGGTCCACTAGTTCAAAAGCAGTTCTGATACAATACTTAAAATCCCCATGTTCCGGTTCTCATTGCATGTATCTGTATATTAATCATTTAATTATTGTAACTTGATATTTATTATTATAGTCGTAGATAAAATATAGAATTAAACTTGCAGTAACTGTTATAACTAACTGACCTACATTACCGCTCGTTAAATAAAATATTATTAATTATAAAATACTACTGGTACTTACTTGGCCATGCTGCCTCATTCTTTGTATGTTCGTTAGTGCCTGGATGCTGTGTCCAGATGTTTTAAGGCAATAGCCTTTTTGTGTAAAGAGTGGTGAGTCACAAAGTTCATTTGTAGGAGTTTGTGTTGCTGCCTCGAAAACGATATTACTCGACGACTGCGGACTTTCCTCTGATGGATCAGGATCCATTTTATACTAAAACTGAAGAAAAATGTTTAGAAAGTTTCAATACTGGAATCAATTGAAAAAAAGTATTAGTTTGGGGCTCTTTATATCGTTAAGACAGCAAGCATACAGTAAGTAAAGGTGGGTAGTATCAACGAGTAGAATTTGGTACTAATCAACGCTACCACTGGTATAGAGTGTTGTAGCCCCACGTTGGGCGCCAATTTGTACACTACGCTTTTGCGTTAGAAAATGTCAATTTATAATTGAAATTTGACATTTTTATCCTAAAAATTGCTGTACTCCATCGATTTTCTGGCCCTAATTTTTTTGACAATTGATCAACAAAGTTCGGTCGTTTGTAATCAAAGCAATTCTTGTAAGTGGACAGTAAAATCTACCAGTTTATGTGTCTATAAAAACGAACATATTGGTTTATACGATTCTAGTCTTTATTAGATCGTAAATGTTTTATGGATATGAACGTATCTCATTAAATTCATTCGATATTAGGAATAGTGTACAATACATATGCATATTATACAAGGTGTTATACAAAGTATTCATTATTATTATTATTCACTTCAAATTCCATCATACTCTATGCCAATTTCAATGAAAATCGTGTGATTAATTCCAATGATAGAAACAGTGTAGGTAAGCTAAAAGTGAAACAGCTTATACCGGGTGTTTCAATAATAATGACAGCTTCGGGGAAAATTTATTATGATAAAAGTGGCCTTGATTGATGAAATGGTTCAGTACTACCAGTCAGAGGCTTAGAGTCTTCGGCACCTTATCCTTTTAGGCTTTTTGTGCTCTTAGTTATGTGAAGAGACCAGTAGCCGTTATCAAGCTCAACAGTCTTTTCACTAGATCCTTCTTGGATAAATCTTCCCTCGGATGTTCTAGTCCTAGGAGTCGATATCTCCAAGGAGATAATGTTTCACAATCGAAGATAATGTGAGAGATTGTTTCCTCCTCTCCCATGCACAACCTACAGATAGGTTCCTTCCTATATATGACAATTGTATGCATCTGCTTCCTTAGGGTATAGTGACCGGTGAGTAAACCCGTCACTATCCTTATCTTGCCCCTTCTAAGGTTTAGTATTTCATTAGTCAGCGTCTCCGAAGGTTTTTTGAACAGGAGTTGCTGTGATTCTGTTTTGGCACGTGTCTCCAGTACGACTGATGTTTAGTTTGAGATGTACAACCACTTTCAGCAGTGCTAGATATCCCAAATACTGGTTCAGGACCAGTGAATGCAGTCTCAGACCCTAGGTTTGCTAGGTTGTCTGCCTTTTCATTTCCTACAATGTCCTTGTGCTCCGGAAGTACTTAAGAGTAACTCTATTATGGTTAGCCAGGGTTAATAGTTTTTGTAGACAGTGCCAGACCAGTCTAGATCTGAACAAGGTGGCCTTGAAAAAGACCTGAAAATTATTTACAGACTTGAACGTCCCACCGCTAGAAGGCTGTATTGAATATTTAATGAAAAAGCGAAATTTTCTGGGAAAAAACTAACAATAATAATAAACAATTCACACTAAAAAAAAAGGATTTAATCCTTCGAAAAGTTCGTGTAAAATAGAAAATCAAGCTACTACGAAGTACAGAAAAATGGGAAAATCGAACATTCAGCTTTTACGACCTTCTTTGATGTATTGTCACGAAAAGGTCGATAACCTCTTTCTTATTAATGCAGCTACCCCTTGAGATTTTGTCGAAGGAAAAGACAATAGCAGTTGTAGAGATTCCTATCATGTTTCTGATTAAGTTGGAATATATGGTGATGAAGATAAAAATTTTATAGAAACTCGTGAATAAATTGCAAATTTTGAATTTTTGGAAAAAACATTGACTTAAAAAAATTACGTTTAAAGAAAAAAATATATACCGTGTAAGTTATAAGTTATGTCTTACAGTTTTGAATTGAAAAACCATTGTGGTATTTATAGTTTGTTTCAAAAAGAACATAGAGTATTGGTTTAACAACCAGATGTTTATCGGATATTACAAAGTTGTACTCAAACTTGACAAAGTACTTTACAATTTAACAGTAACTGTTTAGTTGGTAAGGAAAGTATTTTATTTTATTGTACAATACTTTATAGCACATAATTTTATATTCGAAGTTTCATTTTATGGCATTTTTCAATAATATCTACCTAAAGTTAGTATTAAATTATTGTAAAATGTTTGGAGTACAACTTTGTAATAACCGATTAACATCTGGTTGTTAAAGAATTATTACCGACACCATTTCTAGGTGGTTTTTATCAAAATAAGGGATGGTTGGATGGAAACTCTTACTTCAAACACTATAATATGAATAAACTATTATTTGAGAATTTTCCGTTCACAATTAATGAAAATTTCACAGCTCTTGATACTAGGGTTGCCAACCGTACTTCAATATCTCTATCTCTATCATGTTATCTCTGATCTCTATTGTCTATACTAACTGGAGACGCTGGCAGCAAGTTCAAATGCGCCCCCAACATCGATAAAGAAGCAAAAAATACAAAAAAGATGAAGATCCCCAAAATATCTATAATGCAAAATATAACCACAGGGCAAAAATGACAGTATATTTAAAAAAATAGTGAAAATAACTTTCCCAATCTATTTAAAGTAATTTCATTCCTACATTCTATTCCCGCCACGCTGGGATTTACAGAAAGAATTTTTCCAGTAATGAATTCGAAATGGCGAGAAAAGAAAACCAGAAATAGTAACTCATAAAAAATGAGCTCCTGATTTATATTTATCTAAAAATTGAATGTAATAAAGCATATGACACTTTTGTTTCAGACAAAACATTGTTAAAAAATACAAGAAGTGCAAAGAAATATTGTTTTTATAAAAATAAATAAGTAACAAATATACGAGGATATATTGAAAAATTCTTAGCCTACTATAGAACCAAACAAAATATCAATGTCAAAATATTTTATTACACAACATATTCTCCTCTTAATTGGATACATTTATTAAAGCGAACCTGCAACGTCTCTAGACCTTTTAAAAAAAAATGTTTCTTCTTGCTCTGCAAACCAGACCTCCACAGCTTTTATTACCTCCTCGTTGGAAGAAAATTTACGATCTTTTAAACTTTTTTTAAGTTGAGGAAAGAGATGATAGTCGGACGGAGACAAATCTGGTGGATAAGGGGGGTGTTCTAGTGATTCAAACCCTAAATTACGAATTTTTTGCATGGCAACATGAGATTTGTGTGTAGGGGCGTTGTCCTTCAAAAACAAAAGAGTAATCTCCAGTTATTGTTCTACCCTTATCCAAAAAATCAATCATGATTACTCCATGGCAATCCCAAAAAACTGAAGCAAGAACTTTTCCAGTAGATTTTTGGACACGAAACTTCTTAGGTCTTGGAGAACCAGAGTGTCGCCATTCCATCGATTGTTGCTTTGTTTCTGGATCGTAAAAATGTACCCAAGTGTCATCCATAGTAACAATTCGGTTTAAGAAGTCTACATCGTTTTCAAATCGAGCACAGATCGAACGCGATGCTTCTACCCTTGCACGCTTTTGGTCAACATTCAAACATTTGGGGATCCATTTTGCAGCAATTTTTCTCATGTCCAAATTGACGTGAACTATATGATGAACGCGTTCGTATGAAATATTCAGTGCTTCAGATATCCGTTTTACCCAATTCGACGTTCTGATAAAATCATGTCATGAACTGCATCGATATTTTCGGGGACTGACACAGAAACTGGCCTTCCCGATCGGTCATCATCTTCAATGGAAAATTTACCTCTTTTGAAGCTTGCAGTCCAATTTTTCACGGTCGCATACGAAGGACATTGTTCACCAAGGGTATTAAGCGTATCTTCGTAAATCTGCTTACCTCTTAACCCTTTTAAATACAGATACTTGATGATGGCTCGATACTCCAATTTTTCGATTTTCACAATTTCGGTGCACATCTTTTTTCTTTTAATTTATTGCGTAACTCTGGTTTACTTTTTTGACGTCAAACTTCACACTGACACTTCTAATAAGTTATTGTTCGTTGCTAAGGTAACGCAATATTTTGATTATGCATGGAACTGGTCTAGGCTAACTAGATATCAATACATCCTCGTATCTTTGTCTATTTTTAATTGATTTTCATAAAATTCTATATTTTTTAGAAGTGTACTATATTTTTTTATAACTTATTTTGAAAAATACTGTCATTCGCTGAGAAAATGTCTGCAAACCTACTTGATACCCACTACTCTCCGTATTAACAACGTTGCCCTTTAGAGTATAAAATAAGCGAATAATGGGAAAGAGGAAAAGCGAACGAATGACACTGAACCTTCGAACTCTTATAATACCTTTCCAGTTATTTACCGGCAACATAAAGGTCAATGCCATTGATATATTTAGATTTTAGAATAGTTACTTTTTTTAAATTGTATTTTGACGTTAATATAATAATTGAATGAAATATATAACTATAACCTTTTGGTTTCGGAATGTGGATTTTCGAATAATTTCACTATTTTCACATTTATGCTTCATAAAACGGAAACCCTGCAAGTTATGCTTTTGGAAAACTGGTCCAATTAAAATAGAATAACTATCAAAAAATCCTTGTTCTAAAAGCCCATTGTTACGAATTTAAAGCATTTTCAGGTCACTCGTTATATATACAGAATTAATTTTGTACCCTACATTAGTTATCACCGGTCAAATACTTATATTCAGGTAATTAAGTTCAATAATACGATGCCCTGGTTAATTTTACTGTCTCATGGTTACATGTTAATGTTGAATGAACTCTACAATCAATACAATTCGTGTAAACGACGGATTTTTTGTACATTATATTCCTTTATACATGAAATCCAACCATTTTTACCCTGAAAATACCGTCGTTTCATGTTATTGACCTCTGGTAATTTTCATTGGCGTGAATTATATACATATAGACACTCATATTATTCAAAAATTTCGGACAAAAATATTTTCATGTGGCTATCTCTTGAACTATAATACTGTAGGGGTTGTCAATTGCAGGTGACAAAATGTAGTACCAATGAACATGTTATAAAAAAGTTAAAGAAAGCCCTTTTTTTTCCGTGCCCGTCTGACAAGCCTCCGATAACACTGAAACCTACCTTAAAGTATGTAGATTAATATAAAAAAAACCTACCGACTGGCCTATTTTCAGAAAACCCTTAAAATGCTGTAATATAATCTTCCCTGCGACCATAAGTTTTGTAATACATTTTCCCTCATAAATATAAATTTATTCATCCAAACCACTTGAAAAATTGATTTTTGTTTGTATCCAGAAACCATTTACATGCATGACACTTACTCACCTCAACGACCAAAAAAGTAAAAAACCCCACGACGCATCTTTCCGCTCTCAGACTTTGTCTGAATTTTATAAATAAGTATGTAACTATACAGAACAATACCCTTTGTTTCCGAAATTTCATCGTCAACATAAAATTTACATTTTGCAAATATAGTTTCGAAAAAATGAATAATACTACATAAAGAAGAATTTAAAAGTTAAAACCACTATTATACAGGGTTATACATATAAATTGGTCTAAAAACGGTTGTGGTGAGTATAATTAAAGTGTACTTAACAAAACTAACAGAACTCATGTTATTTTTAAAGAAATATTGAGAAATAAACATGTTAAAATGAAAATAAAAACAATACCCAAAATAATATGTGGTTATTTCATTTAAAGACTAAATATACCTTCAAGTTATTTTCTTTCAAGAAAATTGTATACAGTCCCTTTTCAATGGTATTTCGTGCAAACATATTAAAGCAAAGACAACTTTGTTTTCCTCAAGGCTAAGAGGCGGACATGAAATGAAGATAAATCCATTTTGGATCGATTTCAAGTGAAAGTAAAAAGTCAGAGGACAATATACTTAAAGATATGGGAGGAAAACAATAAATTGGTTGTAAATTCAAGGAAAAAACTGACCTGGACTTTTTTATTTTGAATTTAAAGATACTATAAAAAATTCTCATCAAATGTTCGATGAGACGTAGACTACGTTTATATGTATTTTGGCTGAAGGCGGTCATCTCCAAGATTTATTATGAATCGTAGGTATTTTGTTTCACGAAACTCAACTCGACAACTCGACAAAACTATTTAATATTACACAAATTAAGGGTTGATAATTTCACCCCTCTATAATGTTATAGGAATGTTAAAAAAAATACCGTTGGTTAGTCATTATGAATGCATGCAAATTACAAAATTTCAGGCTTGTATCTCTCCTTAAATTTGAGGAAAAAAATAAAAGCTTAATTTTACTCAGCACCCTTTAGGGGTGACATATCGGAAGGGGTGGGTTTGTTATACGAAATAATTTTTTGGCATTCAGCTAGAAGCTCCCTGTATGTATAAAGTGAACTAATAAAATAAAGGATTTATCACAAGATAAAGCTTCATATTTCACATAAAATCAAGCTTTATACCAGCTTCTGTTGAATGAACAAAGAACCAAAATAATCAACTGACAGTTTTTACAACAATACTTTTTAAAACAAGCTTAGAAATTATATTGCCATTAAGCTTTTCTATCAAATAAAAATGAATTCACTGGAAACCAACCATAACTTCAGAATCTTATTGCAAAAATTACTGTACTGTCAACTAATTTTAATAAACGAGTGATATTTTGATAATTTGACAAAGAAAAGTTCTTAAAACGCATATTATTACTTGCAACATTTACATTACTCATTTTCAGCCTCAAAAACTACCAAAAAACATGCAACAAAAACAAAACAATCAATACATTGAAAACTATGAATAAAAAACAAACTAAAACTTGTTCCTATCGATAATAAAAGCCTTAAAACATTTTACCAGGATATCACTTTTCCTCTCCTTGCCCTTTTTGAACCTTACTTAAAAACAAGTCAATAAAACCCGATGACACTCCGCCTGAAAACCAGCTGAACGTCAACTAAGGAAGCAGGAAGAATTTTAGATTTGGTATAACTACGCATGTTATTTCAGAGAGCAGGGAAATTTAAATCGAACCTCTGAAAAGCGTTGCACAGGCAAATAATTATACTTATTTAGAGTTGCAATAGAGACGAGATCTATTTTGTCTAGCACTGTTCTAGAACACTTGCTGTTTTTATGTAACAGGTCCGGACTCTTGTAGCAAGAATTAATCAATCTTACAGGTTGTTTATTGTTGGATCTCTGTTAAAAAATAATATACAGGGGTGTGATAAAAAGTAATTTTTACACAAGTTGAAGGGACAACATAACTTGCAGACCGGTTTCTTCTTGGGTGATCTATTGATAACACCCTTTACTAAATTCTACAATTTTACAGGAAACTGTAGGTAATCATACTTTATACAGTGTATATAATAAATAATTTCCAAAAAATAAATTTTCAGTGATGGGTAGACCTATTACGACCCTAGTCATAGTTAGGTATACTCTAACTATTGTCAGTGTAATGACCATAAAATAAAGCAATGTTGTCAGATATATTTTCTAAAATTGTTAGGCTCGCTACACAAATGTTCCTCTTACTTCAGTAAACTGTTAGTTCGTGATGTTATAAGAAAGCTAGTTTGGAAATATTTTTAAAAAAATACATAATGTAAATTTATTAGTAAACATTAAAATAAGTGGCTTGAAATTACTGAAAAAAGAAAAATTAATTAAAACCACTTTTTATATGTTACTATATTTAAGAAAATTTTGAAGAGTTGGCAACGTAGTTGCACGTGTAGTAAAGACTTCGAAACAACCAATCATCAACTGCAGTATTCATCGTAATTTAACGAAATAACCGAAGTATACTCCGTTTGACGTTTTTCGCAGAAAAAATTCTACGGTTTTGAGGGTGTTCGGGGGGGTTGTGTTGTGGTTCGGCTTATAATCCATTAGTATCATTCAGTGTCGGGTGTGAATTTTGTTTTAAAGAAATATTTAATATAATATCTATTTCTTGGTCGAGTGAGTTTAGTGAATTGTTGTAGGTATTTATAGGAAAGTGTAGGTGATCTGGTGTAGAAACGTATCATTAATATAATACGTTTTTGATGGTGTAGTGGTTAGGTCGCGTCAGTGAATTGATATTAATATAATATTCATTTGTTCGTAGACGTTAGGGTAAGTTTTATAATATAATTATTAGAATGTCATTTTGGAGACCATTTGAAACAACAGTCCAAGATGATGCGCGGGATTATTGAATTGTGGATTTAAATATAAGAAGTTAGATAATCGAATGGTGATAATGGAGTCTCGGCGTATCGCTGAACTTAGACAGGAGTATTTGCGCAAAATAAAAGGGTACCGTGATTCAAATAGAATTATAATTTATTTAGACGAAACTTGGTTTGATACACATGATGTTGTCAAGTGTTTATTCATTTATTTGTTATTCAAACAATCCTTACGGTTTTATTACGTGAATAAATATATAAAATAAAATACATTTTAACTTAATATGTAAGAAAATAGGAGTAATGGTAATTATATTAAAATTAAAACTGTATGTGGATATACACCCACCTTTAAAATATGGTTGGGTTGAAGATACAAAAAACTGTTCTTTAGATACTCCGCGTTCTAGAGGAAAGCGCTTTATTATTGTATCACAAATTTTATGAATTTTCTATGCAGGTTAATTTTTTTCATTCAAATTGATATAGTAGATTAACATTATTTCACAATATTCGAATTTATAAAAAATTTATATGCACGCCATTGGGCGGCTTCTTCCTTCAAAGGGATTAAAAATATGGGTCATCACATTTACTTTGGAAGAACTATACCTATCTTGCTTTTGAATTGTCATAAACCTAATCTCTATAAATTTCGGATTTGATTTTTATCAATTCCCAAGATCCAATACCAATTATATTGAAATGGGACTACTCTGGATCTAAACCAGTTCGTCCTACACAAGAAACAACAAGCAATAGCGATTGTGTTCTGTTTCTTTAAATTGAATTTCAGTTATCCTGAAAATAATAATTATTTCTTAACAAGTAGATGGAAATTGTATAAACTCGGACTGAAACGGATATATTATAAAATAAATCTTGCGTTAAAAAAGAACAGAAACGTAACAGTCTACCTATCACAGAGATCCGTAGCAGGAGAGTATAATTTCCTGTATGGTCATTGCCCCTAAAGTCAGGACTGCCAAAATATCGTGCGTGTATTTGAGGTTGCGTACCTAGAAAGTAGCAGGATTGATTTTTCGAAAAAGAAGGCAATCAAAACGCAATAAAACATAATTCTGGTAACCTAGTAACGGTATACCAGGGTAGAGTAGAAAACCACTGCGTTATTAGGGGATTAATATGACTGTTAAGCTTAAGCGTAAAAGACAAAACTGTTTGTTTTCTTTGAAACCAGTGAAATTAAATGGTTGAAAGCAGTGGCGGCTCGTGAACTTTTGGACATAAAACGTTTTTGTAAAAATATACTCTATTCAGCCAATTAATTTAACCTTAGCGCAGCAACCATACCAGCTATATACTTCAGTGACAAAATTAATTGTTGCTCAGCAAGAACCAACATGGAGGTATAGAGTTTCTCTTGCCCAAAAATTGTTTTGTTCGTTTTTTGTTTTTTTGGATTTTTAATTTTGGAATTTTTAATATTTTGTTTTTTTTTAATTAATTTTTTTAATTCGTTTCAGAGTAGAAAATGATCTCTCTACCGATGACGACGTGACAGGGTGACTGTCAAACAAAGTAGCTTATAAAACTGAGGTAAAACTTGTTGCAAATCATTATTTGTCATAAATTTTATCACATCGGCGTGACTGTCGTAGGTACTGGCCTAAAAATCTATCCGAATATACAAAGCAGTGTGCAGTGCTATTTTATCAAAAACTTTATATTTTAGAACTAAGTTATCTAAAAGTGTATTGGGAAACTGTTTTGAAAAACACTCGAATAAGCTTTTATTCGTCAAGTCGAAAACGCACGCAACACGATGTGCCTTCGTGTATCATCGCGACCGCTAGAGGCAAGCCTCCTGAGAGTGTTGCCATTTACGCTATTTTTTACGCTATTGGACTGGTCAAAATAACGGCAACTCTGTTGAGCAACTCGTGTTTCGGTATTGAGATGTTTGTAGAATCTAGCCTCAGGGCACTGTTGTCAGATTCAAAAATAACTAGTGAAAACGGGGAATTAATTGTAAAATTTGAAAATTATTAGATAAACAGGAAATAAAATAAAGAATAATCAACAAAATATTTGTGGTGCTATTTGCTGGATAAATTGTTGAGGAGGCTGAGCCTCCTTCGAGGAGCCGCCACTGGTTGAAAGAAATACATTTGTCAATGAAAAAGTGATGAACAGGATCGGTTTATCGACAGTCAAAGTTTGTAAATAAAACAAATATTATACACAAAATTTTTTAGTATAATATATCACTACATCAGATCTCGACTGGTAGAATCTCCAGCAAAGCTAGGCTCTGAAACTTCATTGATTGGTTCTGAACCAGTATTTGGGATACCAAAAACTACTGCACGTTTTTGTAAATCTCGCTGCCAAAACAGGAACACACCAAATTCCTGGTGGAGTCCATCAAAACTTGTCTTTTCCATAGATTGAATAAGGGAACAAAGCTACAAGATATATTAAGTAAAAGTATACTTTTTATTAAAAAATAGATTCTTTATATAAACTTTACACATATTTAACAAATCTCTTAGTACTAATATATAATAAATTAACTTTACATAATACATTTATTACCAGTCAGCAGAATTCAATAAAATTCAATAATTTTAATAGAGTATTCAACAGAAGATACAATTAGGGAACAAATTGCATCGCACAGTATTTCATTCATTCAAATCCGCCTTTTACATTTTGACGTCACTAGTATAACTTGAAGTTAGTTTCATATTTTGACATGGAACAAAATAATCATAAGAATTTAAAGAACAAAAGAAGAATTGAATGTTTGCATTTGCAGTTTTTGATTAGTTCGTGCTTAAGTTTCATGCCTTTTATTGAACAAGACGAACAACAGAGTGATAGACGTCAGATGTCAGCATTTTTGTTCTGAACAAGCTCAAATATCCCAATGAAGGAGAAAAAAGAAGATGCGGAAACATGGAACACAAAAGAAATTCAAACTAGTGACATATCTGCATAATATTTTGAATATCCCATTTGTTACTTATTAATATCACCTAATAAAACATGGGGTCAGAATTTGGAGTTGAACACTCTATCACTTTAATCCGAAAAAAAAATTATCTAGAGACAAATTTAAATTTAAATGTATCTTTTGCTAGCGCGAGAGACCCAATGGGTACTTTGTAAGTTTCATTTGTCACTGGTTTAATTGTAAAGTGCTGTAGTAATACTCCCACCACTCCAAATGATATCAGTTGAACCATTCTATATCCCAAGCAGCTTCGTCTTCCTCCTCCAAACGGTAAGAAGTATTCAGGCTTGAATATAGTACCGTTTTTCAAAAATCTTTCTGGCATAAATTGCTTAGGATTCTCCCATAATTTATCGGACATGTTCAGCTCGTAGTTGTTCAGGAACAAAACAGTTCCTTCTTCAATTTTAAAGCCTGCAAGAAAAAAAAAACATTTCGATTAATTCCTATTATAATCTTCTATATCCAGAGGAAATTGGGTGGCACAAAAATCCCTAGATTTGCCTGGACAAAGACAAAATTGCAAAAATTTACCACATACGTTCAGTAACAAAGATGGAAGCTTCAAAGAACATCCTATGGAAGTGCAGTTTCTGGATCTAAGATATGGAAGACCAGCAGCAAGAAACTTCATAAAACTACAGTCTCTATAAATGCTGATTGGCACACATAGACACAATTAGGCTGGAGATGGTAGTCAGACTGGAAAGGTCTAGTAGAGCTGATAAAATCAAATATACTATAGGTAAACTATGAATACCTAGAGCTACACTGTTTTGATAGGTCAGGCAACGAGGCTATTGTCTAGGCTGGCAACAAAGTGTCTCTAATATGGGTGCCGGAAAGAACCGAAGTTTGGAACTGTCCGAAGGGGATAAGAAGTGTGAAACAGGCTGCTAAAAAGGATTGGGATGCATCAAAGAAGGCCAAATACACTTACGCACTTATACCATGCTTTCCTCACAGAGAAGAGGGAGTAAATCGCTACCTACATGAGGATTAAAACCAAAGAAGAAAAGAAGACAGAATTGAGAATAAGAGATTGAGAGGGCTAGGAAATGCAGCATCCGAAAGGAGACAGACCCCATCGAAGTAATACTGGAAAGTGCGGATGTAATATAAACCAAACTACTCACCATTAATAGAACTATCTCTGTTGGCTACTCTAGGTACGATTGGTGATGCGATGAGCCTAATAGCTTCAAAAATGACAGCTTCAGTATATGGCATACAAGTTCTATCTCCGATTGTAACATTTCTACTGCTACCAATATTTTCGTCTATCTCTTTTTGTATTTTCCCTTGAACTTCTGGTTCGTTGACTAAGAATCCAAAAAGTTTCGTCAAAAAGTTTCCAACAGCAGAGTGACCACCGATGATATCTTCTAGAGCAAAAAGAGCTGTGTCCCATCCAAAATCCGCTCCGTCGGTCTTTACATGTTTTATTAAGCTTTCTACGTAGTCAGTGGATTCTGAATCCGTGTTGAATTCTTCGTATCGCTGCTCTATGATCTCATCTTCTACGAAAGATCTTATTTCATGTGCTATGGTTCTCATTCTGTTTAAATTTTTCTTCAAAAGTGGGTTTAAAAATGGTAGAAAATCAGCGGCGTAGCCTTGGTTAACCTCATAGAATATTTCATCGAAATTTTCGATGAATTGTAGGAATTTTTTGTTATCGATGTCGAACTTTTTCGAGCAGAAGTGACTTAAGAATATATTTGCGCAATTTTTCAATATTATCGGTTTTAGGTCAACCGTAGCGTCGGGTTTTATTTGACACAGCATGTTTTCGGTTTCTGTGGATATGAGATTTTCCAGACTGAAGAAGTTGTTTGTGAAGGATCTCGGAAAAGTATGAGTTTTCAGCATGTCTCTTCTGGATTTTTGTATATCCGACCAATCGCAAAAGGCCAAGGCTGCAACAAAAATTATAATGAATAAATTTATTCTGATTTAGCTTATAAACTACAAACAAATTCCATGACAACCTAAGTAGTCACAGCTCACAGGTATAGTGACTTTTATATTACGCGAAAATTTCAACTCGACGCTCGCGCTCATGTATTTTTTGTAAATTGATTTTATTTGTATGCCACATCGAAATAGTTAGTTGATAATTAATATACATATATAGTATGGTGTAGGAAAGAAATATCTTTTCATCCATCTACGAATTTCCACTATTCTTTCCTGTTTTTGCTTCATTCAACGCTAGATTTGTTCCTGTTAGGATATTTTCAGTTGTCCCATGTATTTTTCGGTCTTCATCTTTTCCTTTTGGGTGGTCAGAGGGTTGGAAACCCTCCCCCCCCCTCCGAAATTTTTCATAAATAAGTATTTTCAAAAACAAGTATTCCTGAATTAAAAACATTGATATTTTCTCGATATTTTGCTATCTGTCGGTAAGTAAAGTATTTGAAAATGTATTTAGTTTAAATTTTGAAAGAACCGCTTTTTTTGAATGTTCTTTATGGTTATTTTTCACATAATACTCGATTGTATTCAAAATATTGGAGCCTACACGTGTCATTAAGATGAAAATTAATCTGTTAGTTGTGGAAATCAAAAGAGAAAAGAAAGGCACTAAAATAAATAAAAATTCAAAATCAATACTTACAATTTTCTTTATTGCCGTCAAACAACTGCTGGTATCTGTCAAAATTAGGCCTAGAATCAAAATGATTTCCTTTGGTAACCAAACTTTCCCTGATGTTTTTCTGTCCATTCACCACTACACACTTTACTCCCCCAAGTTTGAGTTTAACAATATCCCCGAATTTTTCTCCAATGGCACTAAAAGCTTGATATGGAACTTCGTAACCTCCAAGTAAATGCAGATGACCGATTATCGGTAATTTTCTCGGCGTTGGAGGCTCCTTCAAACCGTTTATCTCTTCAGTTTTTCTTTTGTCGCTTTCGTAAACATATTTCATAATCAAAACCAAAAGGGTTAAGACTAGAACCGAAAGGCAGTTTGTAACGGTAAACGCAAGTGAGAAGAACATTTTGGTGTTGTTAAAAGGAATGTGGATATTGAAAGAGGGAGAGTTGCGGTTGTTAAAACCCAGACTGAAGATTCGAGAATCTGTGGTCGGTTATATACTTAGAAAATTATCATAGTCTATACATTATTCAACGGTAATATAACAAGTGCTCCATAAATAGCTGAATGTTTCGTTGCATCTAAATTTCGGCTCTATTTTATAATAATTTAATGATCTGCCCAATAAACAATTTTCGTGACTTATAGTAACTGATATTTTATAGCGTATTTATAAAGGTTACACAATTATATAAGGAAATGCTTTGTAGTTTTATTGCAACACTTATAGTTAATTAGGTTTATTTGGGTGTTATGCCATTACTGTAAGTTCTAGATTTATAATGAAGTGTTGTAACTATTTATATGACTGTGTTATAAAACTAATCGTTACCTCAATTTATATAACAAATTTATATAAGGTTTGCCGTACTTCCGTGATAAAACTAATGGTTTCTGAGTTTTATAATAGCATCGTTGTTTACCTTTTTAAAGCTTCAGATACTTAAGTTCTTCTATAAATACGTTATGAAAATTTTAGTAACAAGTTCTTTTATAAATACGTTATGAAACTTTGGGTAACTGATGTTTTCTCTTGTGTTTCAGTAAAAAGTTAACCTGGTTATTAACTGTGTAAGAAAATTGTGAATAAAACTATGATTAATAGCTGGAACAAAATCAAGTACAGCAGTACATTTTGCAGAAAAGTTTCTAGACGTTTTACCAGAATAACACAAGTAGTGCCAGCATCTTCTGGTAAATTGAAAATCATCACTTTCGTTAATCGACAGGTATCTTCTAGTTCCACTTTATCAACAAATGACGTCAAAATTTCTTCTTTACCTTTGAATATTACCACCAAAAGTTCTCTAACCATCACTTGGGGTGTGCTGTGACACTCAACTAACACTTAATAATTTATAGTAGACTTGAAGTTTTATAGAATCACCATTTATGGATATATAGTGTTACTTTAAGTTTTATAGTGTTACCGACAGTAATTTTGTGGTAACTAATTTTTATAAGGGTGTAGGCTTTATCCGCCATGATAATTTTCTAAAACGCAGATATAAACAGGAATAGAAAATTAAATATTTACCAAAATTTTGGAAAACTGAATTTAGATTGGACTCTTATTTTACATTATATTATAAGAACTTAAGATTGATTCTGTTTTATGAACAAATTTGAAAAAATTAAAATAATTATTTTTTAAAATTCAATAAGAATTTTTTTAATAATACATATTTCAAAGGCCAATGAATTTTTTAGAAGTGCCTTGCTAACATTTGCAGTAAAAAATGATTGGCAATATAATTTTGGTCCAACCTTATGTGTGGAAATGATGTGACAAGTATTAAAGTGCACATAATATATCACATCATCCATCTTAATATCATATAAACAAGGAGACAAAAATGAATTACTATACTTCCTGATGTTTAAAATTGTGGAATTAACAAAAAGAAACAATATAATAACCAATGTATGCTAAAAAGAGAAAACACATATTAAAAATGTGACAGATGACAGCTTGACAAAGAAATAATTTAGTAATGGTCTATAGGAAAAGTTTATAAGAGTAACCAAGTCAGTAATAAAACTAAATATCATTACATCCTCTTCCTAGATGAAGTTTTATAAAGGTACGGGAAATATTTCCGTTACTTTTAGTTATAGACTTATGGGTTTTATAACGTTACTAAATAAAGGTGTTCGCAACTCTTATAAATTGCTCCATTTAAGTGTTGTAAAGGGTTTATAAAAGATACAGAAATATTACTATGCTTAGCTTATATAAATTGCAGTTTTATAAAATAGTGATGGTAGCTTTACGGTTACTATTATATAAACGAAAATGTTTATTGGGTGATGATCATCTATGGTTGTTAATGCCAAAATAATTTCGAGTCATATTAATAGATACAAGAGAAATTCAGTTGACAGTTTATCAAGGTCGTGTTATATTTATGAATATTATTTCTTGAATCCAATTCTTCATATCAGTCGTATTCACAAAATGAAACAATTTGAGATAATTTATTCAAAATATCATCAACAATCAACAAAATCCAATCAAATACAGCACCAACTTTATAATTTTTCAATTGAAATTGAAAACACAACATTTGTTCAGCTTTTGAAGAACTGGCAGTGTTAGGTAGGGGGTCAGGAACCAAACACTTTGAAAGCTTGGGAAAAACTCCAAGTATCTTTCAAGCGGAAACTCGCGCTATAAGAAAGTGTGCCCAGTTCAATATCGACGAAGGGTATAGAGGGCAAAAGATTATTATGATGCCGGATAGTCAAGCAGCCAATGTAATATTGGAAGAATTAGGCAAAGCCGACGTAAAGTGTTTTCTTTGTTAAACCCGGGACTTTTCAGTCCATGTGTTACGTGATGTTACTGTAAAAAATATTTTTTCTCGATACGAAATTCCACTGCACTATCAATTCAATTCCATAGAAATAGACAATTTAAAAAACAAGAGGTCTAATTAAAACAAACGAAAATATCTTGATTAATGACCACTCCATTTACGAGTTCACGTTTTAGTTCCTCGAAAAGAAAGTCCAGATTATTCTATGAAACGGTTACATCAATAATTGTTCTGATTTAGTTTGATCCAGTTTAGAAATAAAAACAAATGTATTTAGGGCATTCCAAGCGTAAAGTTGATCTAATCAACCATTCTGTATGAATCAAAACCGTGTTTACAAAAAACTCTTTGATATACCAAGTGTACGAAAAGTTCATTCATCGCGAAAGGTTTCCAATGAAAAATTTATCCGGATTATTAACAGCGTTGCAAAATAGATATTTTTCTACAATCGATATCCAAAGTAAGCATTTGCGCTCGTATTTGACAACGCAAACGTCATCTTTTTCGAGGAATGTCACTTTGTCGCTTATAAACGACTGAATAAAAACCATTAACAGACTTGAATACTTGAAAAGAATGTCATTCAATGGTATATAGACGGCTCAAAAGCAATAGAAGGAACTGGGATAGGAATGTACAGACCAGGAACCAAACACTCGGAAAGTTTGTTGGTCGTCTTCATGCTGAATGTCCAGTCACATAAAATAGAAGCTAACTCTTCAGTGGAAGTTTCTGCAATGAGTTCATACATTTCCACAAATGAAAACTTTTCTGATAACGCAAGTTTGAGAAAAATTGACATAACGTCATCAAAAATTTGTTTACAATGCTGGTTGTCATGATTTCGAAAGGTAGGTTCCGTTATTGTCGCTTGAAAAGTTTTCCCTCCATTGATAAGTCTTGAGTTTCTCTTTCTGAACCATTCAAATAAAAATATCCTTATTTAATTTTTCCTTAAAAATATTTTTGTTATTAAAAATATTTGAATTAATTTCATTCAATTTCGTGTCGCTGACGTCCAGTTCCTTCCGGCCCGTAGTCGTTTTATACTTAATATGATAAATTTTTCAAACAAAACGGGTTAAATTCAATGAAATGGAAATATTACTTCAACATTACGGCAAATGTACCTAACCGTTAGGATAAAAGAACTATTTTATTTAAATTTCATAAGGATTTTAAAAACAAACCAAATTTGTATCAATAACAGTTAGAATAGAGGTATCTGTTTCCGGAGAACGGAAAAATGGATTTTTGCATCTTTTGGTACCTACATTCAAAATAGTGTTTTTGACCTCGCATTATATTCTTAACTTTTAGATTAGAAGTAAAGTAGAAAGGTCAATTGCTTTTCGAGCTGTGTGGGAACTTGCTTTGCCTTGGTGGAGGATAATTCGTCGTAGGGGGTTGGTTTTTCGAAACCCATCAATAACTATTGGCAAACAAATCGATATGTGTTAATCAGCAGTAAGAGTTTTTTGATCTTCCAGAGGAATTGCTGCTACATGACCCGCTTTTGAGGCAATGAGACAATACCTTACTGTGGATTCCGGGAAAGAAGAAGAAGAAGAAAAAATCAAGTGAAATTAAGTGTATTGTAATCTTGCCAACCACTCACTCAAGCGCATCATCTGGTTTTCGTTTTTTTCCAAGCTCTCCTACCAAAGGTTTAATTTTGCTCGTGCTGTTTCTCACTGCAGTCGAGCAGCTTAATTTCCTATACAAGTTTGTATTAAGCCTCTTCCTGATCCATCCTGTAATTTCAAAGTTAAAACTTGGATAAAATTATTAACCTACGAGGATATATTGAAAAATTCTTAGTCTATTATAGAACCAAACAAAATTTCAATGTCAAAATATTTTATTACCCAACATATTCTCCTCTTAATTGGATACATTTATTACAGCGAACCTGCAACGTCTCTAGACCTTTTAAAAAAAAATGTTTCTTCTTGCTCAGCAAATCAGACCTCCACAGCTTTTATTACCTCCTCGTTGGAAGAAAATTTACGATCATTTAAACTTTTTTTCAGTTGAGGAAAGAGATGATAGTCGGACGGAGCCAAATTTGGTGAATAAAGGGGGTGTTCTAGTAATTCAAACACTAAATCATGAATTTTTTGCATGGCAACATGAGATTTGTGTGCGGGGGCGTTGTCCTGCAAAAACAAAACACCTTTAGATAGCTTTCCGCGTCTTTTCTCTTTAATTTTTTCCCGTAGAGTGGTCTGTAATGTCGAATAGTAATCTCCAGTTATTGTTCTACCCTTATCCAAAAAATCAATCATGATTACTCCATGGCAATCGCAAAAAACTGAAGCAAGAACTTTTCCAGCAGATTTTTGGACACGAAACTTCTTAGGTCCTGGAGAACCAGAGTGTCGCCATTCCATCGATTGTTGCTTTGTTTCTGGATCGTAGAAATGTACCCAAGTCTCATCCATAGTAACAATTCGGTTTAAGAAGTCGTTTTCAAATCGAGCACAGATCGAACGCGATGCTTCTACTCTTGCACGCTTTTGGTCAACATTCAAACATTTGGGGATCCATTTTGCAGCAATTTTTCTCATGTCCAAATTGACGTGAACTATATGATGAACGCGTTCGTATGAAATATTTAGTGCTTCAGATATCCGTTTTAGCCCAATTCGACGGTCTAATAAAATCATGTCATGAACTGCATCGATATTTTCGGGGACTGACACAGAAACTGGCCTTCCCGAACGGTCATCATCTGCAATAGAAAATTTACCTTTTTTGAAGCTTGCAGTCCAATTTTTCACGGTCGCATACGAAGGACATTGATCACTAAGGCGGTGTTTCCGATGTCCGTCCGGCGGTCAGGGTAAAACGCAGGTACGTCCGAGGTCCGTCCCGCGGTTAAAAGGGTCAAGACGTTTGTCCGAAGTCCGTCCCATGGATCCGTATGATAAATCCGTATGATAATTTATATTGCAGAGATTATATATTATATATAGGGTAGGGTAGGGTCTGTGGAAGGGTGTCGATAATACACGAATCATACTAATTATTTTAGGAATAATATTCTACCCTGCCCATTCTACCTGTGTATCCACCTGACCGCGGGACGGACATCGGTATTGCCCCACTAAGGGTAATAAGGATATCTTTCTTAAATCTGCCTACCTCTTAATCCTTTTAAATACAGGTACTCGTAGTATAAATCTCTCTTGTAAAACCGGCCTTAAAACTTTTTAGAAAAGCTCAAAATTTCGGGTAAATATTAATATTATTTTTCAATGTTATAACAAAAAAAGTATATAACAATTCGTAACAGGAACGGATAAGATCGAATTAAATCCGTTTCGTTGAAATGAAAACATATGGTTTTTGATACCGTTGGTCCAAATTCTAATCCGGGGTTCCTAATTCACCTTCGGATGACCTTACTCTGTCGAGTTTGGTGAAATTTGGATTTCAAATGTGATTTTATTTTCGACCAGACGAATTTTAAGTGAATTTTAAAATTATAGATATTCAATATTTTAAAACTTCCTTTTCAATCGTATGTATGTATGTATATTTGCCGAATTAATGTATACTTAGATAAATTATTCCCGAAATGTTATAACCCAGATAAATAAATCATGACGAAGACATTGTATAATGATTGATGTATTGATTTAAAAGAAAATTAAAAACAAACAATATCGGAAACTACTAATAAGGTGGAAATTTAGTGAAAATTCCATCAGTATTTAAAAAAGTATTATTAAATTTAATACGACAATATTACAGGAAACTGTAATAATACTTTATTATACAATACACTAAAAATATCACACAAACATCAATAAAAACCACATTCAAAACACAAACTGCGTTACCTTTTTTCAATGACATAATTTTCGTATTTGTAAGCAAGCATCGTATAATTGTAGCATTTTTTTTTCTTTTTGCAAGTGTGTATCCTGTTTTCCTGTTGTTTCTACTATAATAGAATCACCGGATGCTTAAATCAAAGTCAGTAGTATCTGCACCTAAGACGAAAGGTCATAAAAACGTTTATAATATTTAAAAATAGCAGCAAGTTCCAAATAATAGCCGAGAGAAAAATAAAAATATAAATAACCAAATTTTTAAAAATGGTCTTAA
Organism: Lochmaea capreae; assembly: GCA_949126875.1. Lineage (NCBI taxonomy): Eukaryota > Metazoa > Arthropoda > Insecta > Coleoptera > Chrysomelidae > Lochmaea > Lochmaea capreae. Next base: position 2,879,779 of record OX421411.1, on the reverse strand, counting down.
ACATGCAGTAAGTAATGAAGATATTTTAGGGAGAAAAAGTACCTTTTGAAGGTTAATTTTCGAAGTTTTTGCTGGTGACAGTGTCAGTGATAATATGATTAACTGGAGCATAACAAGTACCAAAAAAACATGCTCCTCGGGCAGTGTGGCCAACAAAAAGTGGTTTTTCTGACAAGAATGACAGTTAATGTCTACCTTTCAAAATATAAGATTTTTTAGTTAAACTATGGAGGCTATTTAAAGAGATCGTACTCCCTGTATTTAAATTTTTGGTAATAGTAGAGGGCGCCAATGTCAATACCATACCAAATATATCTGACAGCCAATCATGAGCCTTGCATACACTTTCAGTTCTTGGTATTTTATTGGTTGCTAGATTATTTGACAGTATGTTAGGTAAGTGAGGTTAGGGAACGGAAATGAAAAATTTTATGACTAAGAAATCCGTTTTGGTCCCCGTTTTAAAACATATCGAAAACTGTGATCGTTTGGAGGTGAAATAATTAGTTCCATTCTGTGCTGCTGAATGTGTTTATGGTTTCACGTGATGAAAAATACGAATATCTATTGTCGTATTTTCTCTTCTGTATGGAACTTTCTAAGACATTTGAAGGCACAGCACAATTATAATCAGTATAATAAGTGTTTAAATTTGGAGAATTAAAAAAAACATTCTTTGTGTAAATAAGTATATTCTAAACCCGATTATAAAATAAATTAAATACATATCAAATTCCATGACAGAAATATGCAATTTTTAACAATACACACCTTACCCATTTTTAATTTTTAACAATTTTGGTTCGTACTTTTAGTTTTTATCATTCTCTAACTCTAAGTAATATCAGGTATAGTTTACAATTTGGCTACTGTCATTTATAAAAACCAAGGTTACTTATTTGGATGGTATCGTGTTTGGAATACGCGACGCCGTGAAAGGAATGCAGTCGAAAACATTCGATGTTGCCTCGTTTTTCTACGAAAAAGCTAAAGTGATGTAGTGATAATAATTAGAAAATGGACTATGGATTTTTGGGAAGAGGACATATTCCTTGAGGATGATAGGGATATATTGGATATAATTGATATGAGTTTTCCACGAAGGGTATATGATAGAGCCAACCACTTCGACAGCATGGATAATCTCACCTTTTTCAAGAGATTTCGTCTCTTGAAACCAACCTTTCTTGGCATATTAGAAAGAATTGAGGAGGACCTGGAGTTTCCTCATGATTTGTAAGTGCACCAAACCAGAACAATAATTTTACAAAACCTAGATTTTGGTCACCCGTTTCGCGCTGGTGGAGGCTGTATCCATTATTACTTATAGGGCTACGCCTACCCTTGTCCTCCAGAAATTAGGAACACTTTATTTCGCTAACCTGAAGCAGAAACTTCACAAAAATAGGAAATACCGGCGACTGCCAGAAAAATAATATGCGAAATGAAAATAAATAATTTTTCTAACCTCAAAATATCATTGTTTGACTGAGACTTAAGTTAGGTGTTAGTACCAACCGATTGCAATTTAGCAAAACTTCCCCAGATTGATTATGGTGCAAGTGATTGCAATTTAATAGATTGTTTAAATTTTAACAGATGAGTTAACGATGAGAAATCGGTCACGTGACGATAACTAATCTCGATAACTTTTTCTGAATACATCTGAGAATTCCATCGAACTTTGAAAGAAAGTTTTGACATAATCAGAGACATAATTATACGCGTAACGTTTTGAGGTTATGGTAATGCTGTTGATTATAGATAAATTCTTGTTTCAAGTTAAGTGCAGTATCCCTAATTTGAATTTTAAAAATGGATAATATAATCGATCAGTTTTTTTTTTGACGATGATGAACTAAACCTAAACATAGGTAGTAGGAAATATTGTCGAAAATCTTGCTAGACCATCACCTCTTTTGATAATAGAACCTAGGCCAATACAAGTGCGAAATGAGGGCAAATAATTCCAATTTTTTGAACACTTTACAATTTCCAGAGAATCGGCAGAAGTTAAACTTCAACTTGGTTGAAAGTTGACATTCACACAATAAACAAATCGTTAATCTCGATAACCAATCGCATTTATCTTCCGATGGAAAAAATGGCATCCGATTACTCATCGTTCGGCTTGATACCGTTCAGCACAAAATTTCTCAACGATTAGTCATCGATGAACCTTTCTGAATGCAACCATTCTTTCGGTGGGACCCTTGGATTCTCTTGGTCTATAACCTTCAGCAACAATCTTGAATAAAGAACGTGCTTAGAGCTTCAGCTTCAAGCCAGTTTAACAATCAATCGAACACAAATAACCAATGTAGAAATTGTGGAAATAGGTGGCATGCAGGCGGAAGACAAGAGTGTCCAGCAAGAAATGCTACTTGCCATTTTTGCTCCAAGCAAGGCCATTTCTTAAAATGCTGCATAATGAAGCAAAAAGTTCAACAAAGTCAATTTCAAAGTATCAAATCAAACACAAGTCAATTTTCACAGCCTTCTTCATCAAACAGCAACAGAAGTTTTACAATAAACCATGGAACATTAAACAGAGAAACAACAAACTACAACAACGTTGTTGTAGCAGCTCTGAGCACTCTTTTCAAGTCAATGCTGTAAATAGAGTTAATGACATACCTTCTATTGACATCAAAGTTGACGATAATGTTATAAAATTTATAATAGACACAGGTAGTTCTGTAAATCTGATTGGCATTAAAACATTCTCAAAACTTAGTAACAAAACTTTATTTGAAAACTGCACAGACATTTATACATTTTTTGCTCCCAATAAACACATAGAAACAATTCAACAGAAGCTGTAATTCATGTTACTCAAACAGTTATCAACACAAAATATGTACAAAATAATTACCCAGAAATTTGTACAGGCATCGGTAAGTTAAGAAAATGTGAGATTAAACTACACATAGACTCAAATGTAGCTCCTGCTGTTCAGAAGCATAAAAGAATTCCCTACTATCTTCGAACAAAAGTTGAAGAAGGGTTGAACAGATTAGATGCACAGGATATCATCGAAAAATCTACTGGTGCTACTCCATGGCTATCATCAATAGTTATAGTCCCAAAACGAGACTTATGCTACAATTCTGTGTAAAAATCTTAGCGATCGTAACGATCTATAAGCCTCGTAATATCGGAACGGATACAAGTTTGGTATATACTTACAGGTTTTAAGGTTTAACGATTTTACTACTACTACTACTAAGTTTGCAGGCGAACCTTGTCCTGGACAAACTCAAGCCAAGGTTCCGGCACTGAGGCCACTGGCGGCCCATTGTGCCATTCCTGCTACCTAGACATCCATAAAGCCGAGCCCTTCAATAAAGGCCACAACCTTTTTCAATGGATGCCTGCTTGTGTCTCCAGGGGCCAAAACAGGGACTCCGAAGATTCGCCTGCGTAGTACAGTCCAGTGTGGACACTCTAGGAGAACATGGACTGACGTTTCGTCAGTCATGCCGCAACCCCTGCATAGGGAACTTCCCTCTACTCCAAGTTGTGGAGGTGTTTCATCATACAGCAGTGCCCCGTTAGGAGTCCTGCTATCTTCCTTAGCCTACTTCTTGGTAGTTCAGTAGCTGCTCTAGCGTGTCCATCAGTCCATCCCTTCAGTAAAAGTTTGGATTGCCTAGGACCCTGCAGAGCGTTCCAATGAGCGAGGTGCTGATTCTTCAGCCACTTCTTCGTCTCCTTGTGTATTCTTTGTTTTGTTAGGCCCAAGGTCGGGCCCGGGCCGCAGTAGGGAGCTGCCGCCCCTTCCGCAGCCAGTGCATCCGCCATCTCGTTGCCTTCAAAACCAGAGTGGGCTGGAATCCATTCTAGCCGCACCACGTTGTGCCTTGCAAGATTAGCAAGTCGTTCTCGACATTCATTAGCAAGTTCTGAGTTGCTGGTGCACCCACTTAGGGCTTTAATTGCTGCCTGACTGTCGGAGTATATGGTTATGCGTCGATCCACATAACCTCTGTCTAGGTTTATCTGCGCACATTCCAAGATAGCATATATCTCGGCCTGATATGCAGATACACCATCACCCAATGGTACACTAACTTGTGTTCTTGGGTTCCTAGAGTAAATTCCAGCCCCTGCTCCATCACCGGAGCATGAGCCATCTGTGTACCAGACAGTCCCATTAGGCTGTGTATTCCTCTCTTTTTCCCAGGATTCTCTATCCAGGATCATGGCCCTGTACGGAGTTGCGAAGTAGTACTTTCGCAGGCATTCATCAGGTGCTCGAGCCAGAACTGGAATATCTTCCAGTAGCCGGAGCTTCTTGACGTGCCTGCACTCTTCCCCTCTTCGCACGTTAACGATTTTACTATTTGCGTACACAGAATTGCAGCAAAAGACACGATAAGATTATATGTTGATATGAGACTCATCTTAGAGATCATCAAAACATCACCAAGGCAAACAAATATTTCGTAATGATATTATGTATGTATTACGGACTTAATTCTGATTAACTGCAGTGACCAGAACAAGGAATATCTACTCTAATGAGTATTACTAACATTTATATTTCTCAGTTCCTTATTAACATAAACTGCAGTAAATAAGTAATGTCAACATTTTATTTATTCGGTGACTCAACACTTTCAGAAGACTTTATTATCAGCAAAGGCGTCAAAACAATAACAAATGTATGTAGAATTATAAATAATGTATGTCCACCTAATTTCAATACATAGATTTAATTTAAAAATCATTAGTGAGTAGCGATAGGTTGGTATTATACATTTAGGGCAGTTCTACAACAGTGCATCGATTAATTCCATTCAACGTTCGAAGATGAAGCATCATTAAACACATATTGATATGCATTTGTGGTTTATTATTTTTAATTTTATTGGTAGTGATATTTAATTTGTTGGGCGCCAATGTTTTTATGAAATTTAATTTGTGGTTTTTTGTATCATACACCACTTACCGTTTTTTATGATGACTCTATAAACTCAGGTTGGGTTCAGGAATTCAATACTTGCTTTATTTGAATTTATTTTATTGATTTAATCACTCCAATTATTTTGTTTAAAATTTTTAAGCCGTTCCGGTGATCTTACCCTTGAAAACTTTAACTGTTTGCAGTGAACTAAGTTTTGCCAACCTTATTTAAATAAAAAAAACTCTTTAGTTTTGTGATTTGTGAAGTTTAATGAATTTATTAATTTATTGGAAAGTGTTTCAACACAGATTTGATAAGTCAAATACAAAAACAATTTAAAATTTCTTATCTAAATGACCTTTCACTCCTGAACATTCATACTAATGAAACTTAATATCTAATTTGTACATAAGTTATGCAACACTTTTTGCATACATGTAAAAAGAATAATAGACAAATGCTTTATGTGTTTCAAGTTTAAAAACACCTGTAATAATATCTCCAGGAGCCCAAAACAGAAGAATCTACCAATTATCCAAACCGAGTTGGATCCGACCAAAGGTGCTCGTGTACAAAGCTGCCTTAGCACCAGATTTAGTCAATCCATTTATTGTATTTCTTCCAACAGATACATTATCTTACAATTTTTTGTCAGTTTCATTTCTCCAGTGTCGATTTGGTTTCAAGAACAGTCGTGGTGGGGTAATATTGTCGTCTCATTTTGATATCAGTTTATGAAAAAGACGTACTGGGCAGCTTTATTGGATAACAACCATTTACTACCTGTACAGCTTTTAGAACCAGCTTGACATGTTTTACTGTACACCAGATTGTATTCAATCCGATTTGTAGAAGAGTCATTGTCAGACAAGCAACTGCCTCTCTTCCTTACCACGCCAATTCTGCTGCAGCAATTTGGTAAAACATACACATAAGACCTTCAGGAGTTTTTTCATTCCATAATAGCTGTTTATGATAATATATTAGTGTTACAAGTAACATTTGCGACCCGAGCCGTGGGCGAGGGGCGCAAGTCACCCGAGTGAATAGTGGCCATAAATTGCAAGTTGAATACTATACTTTGTCGACGACCCTTTATTACTTTATTAAATAAAAGTTAAGTAAATAATGCGAGTGTAGAACGGAAAGTAATATTGTATGCAACTCGTGCAAAACGTGTTTTTTGCAATCGACGTGTTGCATAAATAACTATTACCTATAAAGCGTATTTTTATATAAAAATTAAATTGACAGTTTAAAATAAAAGACAAATATAATGAAATCAACTTTTATTAAATAAAAAATAAAATAAATAAAAGGTTCTATGAGAACCGTCAAAAGTCATTTAAACCTTAAAAACTAGTTTGTATCACAATACTGCTTATAAATTTTAATAATAGGCCAATCGATAGGGGTCGCAACTACAAGTAATTGGCAATACGGCTGATTTTTAATAATAAATAAAAATATGTAAAAATTAATTTATTACCTTTTATTTATTATTTACAACCTTGACTCTTACCAAAAATTAAAAAAAATTCTGATTAAATATTTATATTCAGAAAGTAGGTCTTCCGCAGTGCAGCAGAGTCGCGCGGATGCGGAACACATACTTAGTTTACCGAATTTTTTCCGGACAAACCATTGCTCGGACGAAAAGAACGCAACAGAACTTTTTTATTGAAAAACACCTCCCCTACACGGTGGTGTTTTTTATTTTTCTCTACCTTCCTCCCAGCGCGAAATATTAAAGAATTTCGAAAAAAAAAAATTTTTTTTTTTTTTATTTGGGAAATCGATACACTGGTAAACTTTTTTTTATATAAATCTACATACTTAAAGGTACTTATAAAAAAAATCAGCCGTATTGCTAATTACTTGTACTTTTGGTCTAAAATTTCCCCTACCGACTGGCCTGTAAGGAAACAATATTTTCAAAGGCACAAATTTCACTAAGTTTCAACTGTAATACTCATTGTATTTTTCAAATCTTCCGAAGAACTATCAAATGCTTCATTATCGACGCCGCTGGCGGCTTCAATTTTTTTATTCCCCCTAAAATTAGCTTCTATTTCTTCTAAAGTTTTATTTTTAGTTTCAACCAATACATATTTAGAGTATATAGCAGATAAAATTGACGCTACTACAAAGACCATTAAAGTACCACTAAAATTCAAAGCTGCGTTCATATTTTGATATATTTTCACACAAATAAAAATTAAAATTTGTGCTATACTAACAACAACCCCAGACATTATAGGTCTTACGTTTAGAGGAAACATTTCCCCTACCATAACCCATGGTACCGGTAGCATCCCTACCATACTGAAAGCTACGTTTGCCATTACTCCTATAAGGGGTAAGTAGCTCATTACCTTTTTCTCATCAGGATGCAGCTCGTAATATTTCATATATATAGCCACTACTGACATGGTAATCGCCATACCTGCGCTGGACATTGTGCAAAGAATTTTCCTTCCATAAACGTTTATTAAAAAAGCTATAACTACCGACATAGAAAACCTTATAGCTCCTACTATAATTGAAGCTATGTAGTCATCAAAATTTAAATTGGCTTCTTCAAAAAAGCTTACTGCGTAAAATAAGAGTGTGTATATTCCCGAGAATTCTTGCAAGAAAAACAGCCCAACCAATATCAAAAAGGGTTTAACTGTTTGAGGCCCAAAGTACATTTCTTTGAAACTCATTTGGTTGATATTACTTTCTTTTTGGTTCTCGTCGAATCTGTCGATTTCTTGTTGGGCTAATGCGTTGTTTCCTCTAAGCCAAAGTAACGTTTGGAACGCTTCTTTTTGATGACCATTTTTTAGTAGATACGATGGACTTTCGGGTACCAGTTGGATCACTATTGCTGAGAAAATTGCAAAAGCTATACTGATATAAGCGACTAAAGCCCAGTGGCAAACGTAACCTAAAATGTAAGTTAGTAAAATACCGAAAGATGCACATATTGGGCCGAGGGTTTGCATAAATCCTCTATTTCCAGATGTTGATATTTCTCCTACGTATGTGTAACAAGCTGGGGACATTCCTGGAATAAAAAAATAACTATGCTCGTAAAAAGTAAATAATCTAGTAACATTCAACTGAGTATTACCTGCTGCTATACCAGTAATAAGTCGTCCTGCGAACAACCAATACACATTTTGCGCCAATCCAAAGCACATCCATCCTAAAATTAATGGTAGAGCTGTGGTTTGCATTGCTCGTCTTCGTCCCATAAACTCGGCCATTAATCCTGATAACATCGATCCAATTGGATTCGTGATGGTACCTAAACTGGCTGAAACATAAAAGACAAAATTAATTATCTAAATATTATATCGCACAATAGAAGAAATAATAACAGCTCAAGTAAGACTTCTGGAAAGGATGACTATCTCATGCTCTGTCTGAATCTGTAGAGTTGGGAGGGAAAGCTAGGCCCACCTCAGAACAATATTGTTATCTACCGAGGCGTTAGCTAAATCTGGATAGCACTCCAATACTAGCCCTGACGTAACACGTTGTCTGTTCAAGGCTATCTCATGCTTCCACTGGGTGAAAAATACAAATCGACTTGTCCAAGCGTTTTTTCCAACATTTATTTGTTGTCGAATTTAATCCATTTGGCTGTTCCACACTGTATGCATGTAGCCTTGACAACTTGATAATATGAAACAGTAGATCTAGATCTGGTAAAACATGTGGAAGTAAATCACCTTGAACAAATCAGTTCCGTTATTGGGAAACAGAACCGGCTTTTGATTACAGATGATTTACAAAAAGGTATCTCTTACATACTTCACAAAACCATTTAAATATATTTCATAAGCTGAGAATGAAAGAACAACAAGTTAGAAGAAGTCCCAATTACAAGTTGCACAATTATAATCTTGTTATCCTGATTATCTTGGTTAGGATATTGGAACAAATTTGGGGTTTGATCCATTATCTCATTGATTTTGTTAATATTTCTTAATTTATGATAAAATGGTGGGTTTGAGGTTTGGTTCAATCCGTCCAGACCGTTTAAAGAGTTCATTTAAATCGAAAATTTAGCAAAGTATTAGTATAATAAAGGGAGCGATACTGAAAGATCTTTTTAAAAACGTATCTTTCACGCATCCATGGGAAAATTTTCCATCCAGTGATTTCTTATCTCTTTATACAAGACTGCGTTTATATTACGCAATTAAATTCACAAATCGCAACATAAAAATTAAAAAATCTTATAAACCCAAAACAAAATTACAAAATTTGTTTTATTCTATTGAATTTATATTTTTACATTTTCGGCGAATTACAAGTTCTTGTTTATTTCTTATAATTTGATGTTGTAAATTAGATACCATAACGTACGGTTCATAGCAAAACACTAACGTTTTTTGAAATAGTTTTTCTAGCAATGTACATTTATATCAGCCTCCATACCAAACACCCCATCTTTAAATCAACAAGCTATGAAGGTAGTAATTCTGGCCACCCCTGTATATACGACACACGTGCGTTTTAACGATCGTTTTTCGGCATGTCTTTATCAGCGCTACGTGGAACTGCCGACGACGAGTGAACCTACAGCCGGTCCCAGACACTAAATGTATTCGGCGAATAGGCCGATGTTTGTCATTCGCACGAATGTTTACTTGATCTCCCACTCGGTGCCGTAAGCCATTTTTCTTTGAACTTGACCACACAAACCGGGTTAACTATACGTTAACCAGTCAATATTCCTCGACTTGTATTCCAAACCATGAAGTAACAGTTAACCAACCACACAAACCAGCTCACTGAGATAGTTTGACAGAGTAGTTTTCTTATTTGAGGTTAGGTGTTTGTTTATTTCAGAGATTCCACAAACCGTTAAGGGCGCGTTGTATCGAACACCTAAACTCGGTTTAATGATAACTGATGTTTAGACTGTGGCATATTGATTTATTTATTATCATCAATTACATCAGTCTAAACTCAGTTTAATTATAACTGATGTTAGACTGTGACATATCGATTTATTCATTATCATTTATTACATCAGTTATAATTAAACCGAGTTTAGGTGTTCGATACAACGCACCCTAAGTCATAAAAGTTAACCGTGACGTCATGGTATTGTTAACCCGGTGTGCGTGGTTAAGTTCAAAGAAAAATGGCTATAGTATAGCGAAGGTTTTACTTTGAAAACATTTGGCGTATATTCGCGCAGAAAGACGTGAATTTCCAGTGGAGTTTTTGTTTTTTTTGCAGCTATTTTAGTTCAGTTTAAAATGGACAGCGATGGAGATCAGATTGCTACCGCTGCTTTACTACTTAAAATAATAAAAGTAAAGGATCGTAAGAAAGGATCTGTATTAGAGAAGGGAGGGTGAGTTAGGTCTACAACACTTATGCCACATGTGACCCATTGTACATCCTCCCGAGGTCTTCTTAGGTCTTCGTCCATCCTGACCTTTCCAGGAAGGTGGACAGGTCCTAGAAGACATCTCCTTTATATCGGCAGGTGTAGGCCAAGACTCACCGAACACACACTCTCTTATTGACGATAACTCCGGGCACTCGCATTCATCGCATTCATCTTCCTGTTCACACATCCTGCATAGAGGTGTGTCCACTAGCCCCATTGTATGGAGGTGTTTCCTTAAATGCCAGTAGCCAGTCAAAAATCCTACCGTTAATCGTAGGTCTTTCCTGGTCACCGCCAAATATTTTTTCGACTCCAGCTTCCCATGGTCACCCCTGGCAAGGCTGCATCCCTTGGTTTCATCCCCTTTGGAGATTGAATGGATGTAAAGTTTAGCTAGTTCCGCAATTGTCGAATTCGTCAGGCCGTAGGTGTCGCCGGGTCCAAGAAAAAAAGAGAAGATGGTGGATGGTGTCTTTAAACAGAAGTCGTTCTAGATAGGTATTTATAGTGTCCCTTGCAGAATAGACGGGCCGCAATAAAGTTTCCATGGTTTCGTAGGCAAACCACGACGGCTTGAATACATCATCCCTGTCAGCACCCGACTTTAAACTAGCTTTGACTTTGTTTAAATACTGGCGAAAAATTGCAATCGGGGATTCCTTTTTTTCTTTCATTCGACACTGAACTGTCTTTAGATATTGGTACAGGCATCGGTCACCTTATTTCTGTTATCCTTGAATTCCAAATCACTGGTTCATATTCGAACAAATCCAAAAACTCCAACGTTAATTCGTTCGCCCACTCCATTTTGTAGAAACGAACCTCTCGTCACAGCGGCACTGCACTGCAACGAACAAAAAACTATCCGTATACCACTTCTACTTTGCCGAAGCGTGTGGGAGCTTGCCGAAGGCGCACGAAGTTGACTACGCAGCACTACAGCGTCCTTTGCTTCGTTGGCACTGTGCCAGTTTACCGACCAACGCCGGGAAAATGACGAAGGGCGAATATGTCTGGGTCTGGCACCGACTTACTATTCATTGTCTACGTTTGGTGGTATAGTTGAGTTAAACTGTGTTTTACCAACAAAATAATTTGTCACTTTTTTAATAATTTAATATACTTACTTTTCCTAAGTCCGGTTCTGCTGGGAACTTTGAATTTCGGAAGTTCCGAATAAGTCGATTTGTTTCAATTATAGTGGACAGGTGTTTTAACACTTAATTGGGTAATAGCTTCCAGTTTGTTAACAACATAAATTCGATAATTTCACACTCCCTTAGGCGATTTTATAAAAAATGTATTATTCATCATTACTTATTGAGCATGGGCGTCAGTATACGTCTTTTTAAATCGTAATTAATAAACAAATTGACAAGAATTTTAGGTCTTATTTTTTAATACTTCCTAAAAAAATGATACTGCAACTTATTATGAATGAAAGTAGAAGAAAAATCTGATAAATACGAAAAAATTACAATACCGATGTTTCCCCAAAGCTGGTATTTTAATTGCCTTAAAGGAACTAACCAAAAAAGGAATTTCTAGCTAAAATATATTAATCTGCACCGTTGAGTGAAAAATACCACTCAACGTCTGCACTGATAGCAGACAAGCTCTACTAGCCTTGAATAAACAACGTGTTACATCAGGGCTAGTATTAGAGTACCATCGAGATATCTCCTAGTGACCTGTCCACCTTCCTGGAAAGGACAGGATGGACAACTCCTCGGGAGGATGCACAATGGGTCGTCACGTGTGGCCTAAGTGCTGTGGACCTAACTCGCCCTCCCTACCCTACAGAAATCCACCAAAGAAATATAATACAGGGCGGTGTATTCATTCAACCAAATCTCTCCAGCCCTGCTTTTGAGTAACCTTATAGGTACTTATATTCAATAGTACCCTTGTAGTGTCTTTGAGTATCCTAGGTTCGTCCTAGTGCTGGAAGACTTCTGAAACATCCTAAAGTGTCCTGGGGACTGTATTTATTACAGCGATTGATTGAAAAATATAAAAATAGAATAATTTGTTTCTAGGTCTTCGCTGAAAGTTAGTCGATATCGAGGCGGAATTGGAAGTGACATTGACAGTTGACAATGGTGAGGGTTGGGAAGTTGTGGCTAATGATGCGTTGAGCGGGAATTAAAAAAAGATTTGAGGTATGTCGATATTATTTTGTGGGGCTGTTTATATATATATATATTTATATAATTTTCCGGATATAATCTGATACGCACATGGATTAAGCGTATCACAATTACAAAGAAAAACTGATTAAATCCGTTACGAGATTTTTAAAGATCCTTGAAATTGGTTGTTAATTTTTTTATCTTGAACTATACAATGCTGTTTTTTTTAACATGTTCAATTGCAAGTGAAAGTAGAATAGAGATAATTACAGAGAAATTAAAATTAAACGTTTATATAATTATTGGGAGTCTCTAAAATAATATTGTGGTTTGAAAGGAAGGATGTCTATATGTGTTTTATTAATAATTTGAAGTGTAAATATTCAAGAAATTAATAGTCTGTGGGAAAGAGAAGAGAAGTTCATAAAAATTTGGGAAAAATTTGGAAAATCAAACTACAATTTTTTCCATATTTTGATTTAAGGTTTCGGTAGCTAGTCCAGTAAATAAAGGCACCAACCTGTTCATCTCATTATTGTCGGACTTTTTTTTTGCAGCTTGTAGGGGCTGGAAAATGGCCCATGATCCCGAAAATTCAGTTTTTGGCCGATATCTCCCGAAATATGCTACTTAGATAACTGGGGTTTTGCTAGAAATGAAGTACAGTTCATTACCTACAAAAATAGTCCCCGTCATGTTTGTACCTGGATCAATATTTCTTGCAAAAAAAGGCTTGCAAAAATTTTCCGAAAATCTAAAAAACTTAGCCAAAAATTTTAAAAACCATCGAAAAGAGGACATATTCAGCTTTCCAATGGTGTGCATTAAAGACCGATATTGCCAATCATTGTTTATCAATTTGCGGTAGACCCGAGAATTTTCAGAAAACTCCGGATATCAAAAAAAAAACGTCCCAAGAAAAACATGTTGTTTATAACAATACACAAAAATTATTTATTCATTCTTTCGGAATACATTCACCACCTATCAAAGTCCCATTATCCAAAAGGTTTCGGTAAAACTACGCTTAATTTAAAAAATATGAACGGATTGATAAGGGCGGTCAAATATTCAGGAAAAATAAAGTTTGGCCAGTTTTTTCAATATTCCTGGAAAATAAAAAAAACGAAAAAGTTACACGATGTTATAGGTACAGGTCCCTCCTTTCATATGCACTTTGAATCATGAAAAAAGATTCATTTTTACTCAAGTTATGGGCCAATTTGCCCGCCCTCCCATGCCTACATTCACGGAGCGTGCTCCCGGAGACGCCGCGCAGCAGCTCGAAATCCAAGGTACGCTTGGGCCCGTTTATCTCGAAAACGGTTAAACTTTTGACAAAAATTATAGGGATCATTTTTGTAGATAATAAACTGCTCTCCACTCCTAGCAAACCCCCACTTCCCTAAGTGTCATATTTCCGGAGATATCGGCGGAAAACTCAATTTTTGGGATTATTGGCCATTTTTCAGCCCCTTCCGCATATTTCCAGAGAGTAATCTACCCGCGAATACCTACAAGTTCCAAAAAAAAAGTCCGACAATAATGAGATGAACAGGTTGGGGGGTTTCTCGGTCTTTATTTACTGGACTAAGCGTCAATTTTTTGAAGCTTAAGACTGTAAAAAATTTGGAGCGAAGCGGATTGAGTGCCAGATGTGAGTTTTCGCACTTTTTACACTAGTGTTTAAAGTAACTTTTGTGTTGCAGATGACATTCTAACGGTATTATAGTCTATTATAGGAATTGGAGAAGTGCACGTACCAGGAACGGTTTTAATAAGGGTAGCGCTTTTTTGCTAATTTCGAAAATGTTAATAAAAATCGTTTGTTGTTCCTTTTTTTGTGATATGATTATTTTTATTTTAAGATACGTCTAAATGAATTTTATGAATAATAGTGTTTGATGTTAGGACCTAAGGAAATATACATAAAAAATAACATACCTATCCAAGATGTTTCGTCTTCAGTGAGATCACCATATTTTTCAGATACCTTTAGTTGGGGAAGAAGAATTGCACTGTAACCTTGGCAAATTCCAATCGATATGGATACTGAGTGAGCGCAAATAGCAGCTAATGCCTGAAACAATATTAATTATTCTATAAGCGTAAAAAACAGGATAGTAGAATCACTATTATAATAAAGCCAAAAACATTTGTTGTAAAGAACGTTACACAATATTTTGTTGACTCGGCATCTGGCATTAAGGTTTTTTTTTTTTAATGAGCCGTTCCTTCGCCGGCACCACCTCAGCCTCTTGGGCTTATTGTGGATCTTCCTAATACTCAGACTACAGCCTATTCAGCCAATCCGTTCCCTGTATTAGCTTATACAGGTTCTTTACTGGTTGGTTCGAAAAAACGAGTACGATACTGTACATGTTGGCATAAGATTAAACGAAATATCTTGTATCGAAGTATAATTATAATGGATTTTCAAAGAAAAAAGCTAAAACTAAAAACACATTTTCATTGATATTTTGTTCTATATCAGTTTAAATTAAAAAATTGAAACTTCATGATTTAACATGCTGGCAACAATTTGAAAATAAAGCGATTATAGTTAGTTATATAAAAAATGGAAACAAAAAAATCAGAAACCAAAATAGACACACAAAAAAAACCTAATACATAATACATAATTTTCAAATTAAGTAATTTGACTGGCAAGTGTAATGTATTTAAAGTGTTTTTTTTTTAGTACAGAATCCGAAAATATGTTGATCTATTTTGAAATATATTACGTACAAAAAAATAGAGGTATCGGAATTTTTCATATCTAATTATACTATTGAAAATAAAAGTATCAATAAAATATTTTTTGTTAGTTCTTAATGTAAACATTGATTTATTTTTGGCGTATTACAGTATGAGTAACCAATAAAAAGTTACATTTGAAAAATTACCGATGACGTCTACGTGTTTCATCCTGTATAATGAAATTTTGATGTAAAATGTAGAACGGTAAAATTGAAAATCGTCTTTCAAATTTTGGGGGGCTTTGGGGGTGAATACTTTTTAATGGTAATTATTTGATAGGTAGAAGTTTGTAAAAAATCCACTTAAAGCCAGTTTCACAATGTTAGGTTAAGAAGTAACCATCGGTTACGACAAAATATGGGTTTCAAAATGTGTGGTCAAGGATATAAGTGCAAGTTAACTATTAAAATATTCAACTGCAACCCAAAGTACGGGTAACTGTGCTAACCAAGGAAATCTAACCTAATTTATGGTCAACTGCATCAATTGTCAAATTTTAAGACTATATATTATTATTTTTAATTAGAAACAATTAGAAATATGAACAATTACGATGTTAAAGTCTATGGCAGTGATGATGAAGCCAGACAGACGGCCAAGAATTATTCGTGTTTATTTCGAAGAATTCTACAGTCAAGATATTTTTTCTGCAGACTTCGTTTGTCTAGGAGGACAGAAAGTCTGTTGAAAGAAATTGAGGAGGCTATTTCCCATCCAACAGTTCCATTGAAATTCTCCTTGATTACAGAGATGATGCTTTTTCTGCACGTTGGTAGTTTCAGCTTAAAAAGTGTAAAACATAACCTCCAAAGGTCTTCTTTTTTCTTTCATTTGACATAGAACGCCATACTATCGATGGTTTTTATACCAACGCAACAAAAGTTTATACAATCTCATAAGTTATCTGACCATTAGTTAAATGGTGATTGTGAAACAAGTTCTATTGGTTAGTGTCTCGGTTAAGGTCATTTAATCCTAAGAGTTTACCACCGATTGTGAAACTGGCTGTAAGGTTTTTAAATCTCCCTATTTTGTTCAACTGAGATTATTTCATATTAAAAACCGATACAAATTTACACTAAATTTTCATTTTGTTATTATTCTTTATCGCTTAATAACCATTGAACTCAAATTATGTATAAAATCCAATCAAAATATAGTGTTGAGTTAATTAAATTATCAGAAAAAGAACAACATTTATATGCGAGTTTATAGTCAAGTCAACAACGGTAAAAAAATGTGTGACATCTCATTAGATTCGGAATGCTTCCTAGAAAAATGTATGGAAAGAAATTTAAAGCTTATAGACTAATGAAGATGAAAAAAGGCATTTTGTTTTTTGCCA
The DNA here is from genome assembly GCA_949126875.1 of Lochmaea capreae. Classification (NCBI taxonomy): domain Eukaryota; kingdom Metazoa; phylum Arthropoda; class Insecta; order Coleoptera; family Chrysomelidae; genus Lochmaea; species Lochmaea capreae. Next base: position 2,863,232 of record OX421411.1, on the reverse strand, counting down.
ATATCTCGAAAAGTATTAATATTTAAGAAAATTTCAAATATAAAACTTCCCGAACTCTATTTATAATTTTAATTCAACGCTGAAAATAGGTTTCTGCCCGTTACTTCCCAGGGTGACGTTGGAATGACGTCAATAACTGGTGATTTCTCGACCCAATTGACCCGTTGACTCCAATTGGTACAGGGTGGACAAAAATTCAATAGTTTTATGTGTGCTCATAAAGTAATCCTGGAGGTTTTGATGAAAGTTTATGGTTTCAACAGGATGGTGCACCTCCACAATATGCTGTAGATGTTAGAAGGTACCTAAATGAAATTTTTCCGAACAGGTGGATTGGTAGACGTGGACCTATTGAATGGCCAGCGAGGTCACCAGATTTCAATCCTTTGGATTATTTTATGTGGGGCCATCTGAAGAATATTGTGTATCAAACGAAACCAGCAAATATTCAAGAAGTAAAATTCGGACAGCAATAAACAATATTTCTCAAGACACAATAAACAAAGTTAAGAATTTGTACACCGTTTGGGTTACTGTCAAATACAGCAAGGGCTGCAGTTCAAACATCTATAAAGTCATGTATTTCATCATATTCTGTCCGCTAGACAATAAATATTTTTGATAATATTGTTAATTTAACTAATAAAGAATGTTACGCGTTACTTTATGAGCACACACAAAACTATTGTATGTTTGTCCACCCTGTACTAATTGGAAACAACATGTGATACATTTTTGGAATCAGCTCAGCTAGAGTAATCCGAAAATTGAGACAAAATGGGGGTGTTCCATTTAAAACAAAATGACGGTGAACTCATTACTCGAAAGTAAGTCACCCTGTATATTAGAATATTATTTTAAAATACGGTAAATTAAAATCAAAAATCGACGTGTTTCAGGATTATTTATTAAAATGGCCTGTTTAGCTAAAAATGAATTTGTTCCATACTTTACGGACACAGTGTATATTTGTCTTCATGAAAGGTTAAAATTCTAATACTTTGTTAGTTAGTAATCAATTTTTAGAGTAATTTTTACATTTTTCTAAACATCATTTCGAATTTAATGAGCTAACACTTATATTTTTATTTTATTTTTCAAGTTGTTGACTACATTTTTTTTTCGAGCCTGTCTAACAAGACTCTGATAACACTGCAGCCTGATGGCTTATTGTATTTTTGCTCGTGCTTTCTCATAGCACCTAGTTCAGCACCTTTGTCCCCTGTACCAGTATGTACAAGTTCTTAGCTGGAACTTCTCTATATAGCTCAGCGTTTCCTTGCGGTTGGCCAAGTAATAACTGTCTTTTGCGATCAAGAGTCTCGCATGTAAACAGTATATGTTTCACTGTCTCTGTCACCCTACCGTATAATCTGCATGTATAGTTTGTATAGTTTTAAGTTCAGGCTGAGTTGTTGACTAGATTACTTTTACCAAAATATACTAATTACGTTCTAATACGTATGATCGATAACACTTAAATGTTAGAATAGATTTAATTTTCAATGTCAGTGTCAATATTTATTTGGCTGGTCATTATTCCGAAATTTTTTGTACATAAAACAAGATAACGAATGCGTAAAATCCTAAAGATACCAATTCTGTGTAGAAATGGTTGTTTATTACGGGCGCTAAGGTGGAAAAATTTATTAGAAAAAAATTATTTTTTGCCTCATTTTATAAAATTATAAAAAACGGTGGAACCGCCAACAAAAATTTAAATATACAAGGTGATTCCCGATTGTATTGAGAGGTACACTTGTAAATGCTGCCAATATTAAACCCGAAAATACCAGGTTTCTCGCCGAAACTTTAAATTTTTGATGGGAAACCTATAATTTGAGCGGGAAACTTGAAATTCTTAACGGAAAACCTGAAATTTTTAGCGGTAAATATACACACTGTATACTGGCATTGTAGAAACAGGCAAATATGTGTGAAATAGCCTATAATAGTACTAAGACAATAATATTTTTCAAAATAATAAACTTTGTTGCTTTAAGATTCCTGATTTAAAGTTTACCCTGCTTTCATTATTAAATCTGTAATCTATGTATCTATATAAATATTAATTGACTTACTGCATTTTGAGAATATTGACCGAAATAGTTTCTATACCTCATCGATGTTTTTCTCAACAAAAATAAAATCCACACTATCGTTCACAACACATCACAGCAGCTGAGCAAAATCTTTGTTTTGTTTTGTTTTCGTATACAGTACGTCACTAAAATTTATTTTAAACATGAGATGCTTCGAGTGGGGATGATAAAGATAGTCTTGTGTTTTTATTTTGTAAATATACGTAACGAAGCTTCGAACAATAAACTTTTATCGCATTTCTGATGTAATTAATAAGGCCATTAACAGAGAAATTTTATAAATAATTAAATGATGCTATTTTTGTTTTAATAACCATTTAGATCAAAATCGGCCGGATTAACTGAATTTGGCCGGGAAGCAGATATCGAGATGCGGTTTTCTGCATAGTGTTCAGGAAGGTCACAGAAAATGAGTTTATAGGGTGGGGTTTCTCGCTTTTTGGAAAAATGCTTTCTGGGCCGGAAAATGCATTTTCCAATTGCATCACTACTTGCACCATTACAGAAACGACTAGAAACTCGGAAAAATCGCTCGGAAATCGTTACTTGGGGGTTTTCGGAGATGCCAAATTCAATTCTGGCTTTGGAATTTCCCGGGGGTGGCTCTGTGGTGGTACGCAGGGGTGGAACTGGGGGAAAAATGGCAGCGTGCATAAAAATCGCTCCAAACCCGTTACTCGGGGGGTTTTCGGGGATGCTGAATTGGATTCTGGCATTGGAATTACCAGGGGGTGCACGGGGCCGGCCCAGCGGGGGTATCCGGGGGGTCATTCTGGGGGGGAAATTGCATAGTCTATGGGAAGCGCTCCAGACTCAGGGGTTTTCGGGGATGCCGAATTCAATTCTAGCAAAATCCAAGACACTTGATTACTGTAGCACTGTATTGACATACAACGAAAAAGCAACGTGGTCCTGAACGACAGATGTAATACTGATGCCATAAAGACGCCGAAAGCGCGCGGGAACTGGAGCCATATTTTTTCTCTTCAGTCGATACACCGGTTCCGGTGGTAACGGTACTCTACTCTCTTTAGCTTTGGCTATTCCATCAAAATTTTTATTATTTATATCCCCGGTGAAGTCTCTAATGTCCGATTTTCATGGACGCTGACACCCCCCCCCCCCCCCCCCAACCGCCCCAGACAACCCGAAAGAGGGACCCCAAAGGCCTGCGGGGATGTCTGATGCCAGAATTGAATTCAGCATCCCCGAGTAACGAATTTGGAGCGATTTTCATGCACGCTGCTATTTCTCCCCCAAGTTCACCCCCGCGTACCCCCACAGAGCCACCCCCGGGAAATTCCAAAGCCAGAATTGAATTTGGCATCCCCGAATCAGTTTATTTGTTCTAACTTCCCTGGACTATATTAGAGACACTTTGTTGTCGCTTGCCAGCATGTTGAGGGATTCTTCATCACCAAAATACAACAGCAGACCTTTTCGAGAATTATAGCATAATTAACCCTATAGAATATAAGTTGGATCAGCTGAAATCCAAAAGTACGTTTGAAAACGTTTCTCCCAAATTAAACTCAAATGTTATACAGTTAATTAGATTTTTGTAAGGGATTACATATTTAATATTCATTCATTTCTCACTATATTATAGTTATTGAATCTTTTACCAATAATCAAATTAAATATCTCTTTATTTCTATATTGGGGGATTCTCAATACCTACGTATTATTTTGTTTGAGATAATCTACACTTCTTAAAATTGTACAGTGAATGATGACATTTATAATTAGTACTTCGATCATCAAATGACTAGCATTAATAGTAAAAAATCATCCTTTATTATAGAAACCACAATATAAGTTTCGCTTTCTTCAAACCACATTCAATAATAATTGTTATTATAAAGAGTTAACATTTTTATTTGTGGTTTTCTAAAAGGATGCTTGTTGAAATGTGGTCACCGCTATAATCCGGGTACAAATTTAATATAACTATTTTTATTCATAAAATTATAACCAACGTAATAAATCCAAGCGTACACTGTATGCTGCAACTTTTATTACATGCCAAGTAATCGAAATACTGTGAAACGTTCTTTACGTGTACGTATAGGAAAGAGTGGAGAAATATAACGAAACTAGCCAGGACCAACAACTGATTATAAAATAAGAAACAGAACTCGAGAGTCTAGAATATTATAATGTGCAGCAAGTGGAGAAAGATCAACTACTTTCCCACATATTGCACACTATACTGTTTCTACAGCTTCACAAATTTAAAGAATACAGTCAATTGGTCTGCTGTTAATATGTTTGATTTTTCGGAGATGTAATTGTCGGGCATTCTTTTCAAAAATGAACGTAATTCTGTACACGTGGATATATCAATGTTATTTTTTATACTGATAGTACTGCGCAACATTGAATATTGTGACCAAAGTGTAGATTTTCTTCAAAATATACCAAAAGTACACTTTCCGAAAAAGATTTTATTTTTGTATTTCTTCTCCACTCCATAATATATTTTTCGTAATTCATACTTTTTTCCTGAAATTTCAGGCAACAAATCTAAAGTTACTTTAACAGCTTCTTCCAATATCTCTGGAGAAGTGTTATTAAAATCGTCACTACTGACAGAGTATCCATATTATCTATAAATAAATAAGTACAACTTTGGCAAATACAGGAATGAATGTGAAATAGCCACGCCGATCAATGCGCGTTAATAAATAATGGTAGTAGGGATTAGTACGGTCCCTGAAGCGGTCCCTGAAGCTTGTTAAACTAATATTTAATGGAAATTGGGATTTTTATCAAAACACGATTGAAACAACCTCTTAAAATTTAAAAACTTCAAATATAATCTGACAGTTTTGCGACAACTAAATAGGTATTTAAAGATGGCAGTAGCCTGATAAGTTTTTGTCGATTTTATTTGATTTTCCATATAAATGTATGCGGCGTCGTCAAAGTCGTTTTGAAATACGTCACTTTACATAGAAGTTGTAGAAAAAATTGTTTGTTTCTTTCCTTAATGTCGCAATTTTCGATATTTATATTGAATAGGTGGTTAATTTAATTTCAGGAAGTCTATTATCAATTTATTTAAGAATATAATGGAGCAATTACAAAATACAATACAATTAATTTCACTGATTTATGCGGGAAGTATGTGTGGAGAAAAAAAAATTGCAGTAACCTTTAAAGTTGATTTAAATTCTAAGGTGTAGCACACGCTTTTACCGCGAAGAACAGGAAAAGAGGTTGATAAATTCAAGTTGCTTCCGTTTACATAAGTTAGTTTTTATACAGAGTGTGACCTAAACTAATACAGTTTGAAAAATGTCAGAAAAAATCTAATTATTTATAAATTGGATTAAAATTAACTCAACTGTCATAAAATGGTCTTAGCTACGAAGTTTTTAATGATTTTATTACATTTTAATTCAATTTTATTCGATTTAAATTTATTTTATTTTATCTCATGAAGCATGTTTTTGAAAATCTATCAAATTATTTTCATTTATTACTTTTGTTTTGTGATATTAATACTCAATATAATTATATACAAATATATTGATGTTCGAAAATGATGGTAATTTCAGCCTTCAAATAAACCCGTGACAAATATATATTGTATGCCACTGGTAATACCAATGACAATGTTTCTACGAATATTGGCAATATGTTCTTTGTTTCGAAGGATTATTAGTAAATTTGTGGTTGATATGCACTGATTGGGGCTCTCGACAGTCTACAGGGAGTTTCACCTCGAAATAACTAGCAACAACAAAAATGTATACATACAAGTGTTCTTCGAGTTCTTTAGAGTTAATTTAAAAAAATTTCATCCCAGAAGAAAGGTTAGATTTTAAAATATAAACTGTAAAAGAGGAGTGGCGTTTAAAAATACCAAAATACCAAAAATTGCTGATCCAATCCGAATGGGAATGAAAAAAATTGATACATTGAACATTTTGGCGAATTTGGTGAAAATAAACACTTTTGACTCGTGAGATTTTGATAAAAATCAACCTCCTTAAGTTGTGACAAATTAAGGGAGAAAACTGACCAATTTTCTTTTCATAAATTTTTTTTGTGCAATAGAAAGTCGTAGAAAAAATATTGTATGCAACATAAGCATAAAGTTTCGTTTTTTCATTCATAGAATGGGTGAGATTTTTTTTAAATTCAGCCAATTGAGTTATGGACGAATTAAGGGAGAAAAATTATCAATTTTTTAACATTTTTTTTTCATTTAATTTTTTTTGTGCGATAGAAAGTCGTTGAAAAAATATTGTATGCAACATATGCATAAAGTTTCGTTTTTTCATTCATGGAATGGGTGAGATTTTTGTTTAAGCTCAGCCAATTTAGTTATGGACGAATTAAGGGAGAAAAAATATCAATTTTTTAACTTTTTTTCTCATTTAATTTTTTTTTGTGCGGTAGAAAGTCGTAGAAAAAATATTGTATACAACATATGCATAAAGTTTCGTTTTTTCATTCATGGAATGGGTGAGATTTTTGTTTAAACTCAGCCAATTTAGTTATGGACGAATTAAGGGAGAAAAAATATCAATTTTTCAACTTTTTTTCTCATTTAATTTTTTTTTGTGCGGTAGAAAGTCGTAGAAAAAATATTGTATACAACATATGCATAAAGTTTCGTTTTTTCATTCATGGAATGGGTGAGATTTTTGTTTAAACTCAGCCAATTTAGTTATGGACGAATTAAGGGAGAAAAAATATCAATTTTTCAACTTTTTTTCTCATTTAATTTTTTTTTGTGCGGTAGAAAGTCGTAGAAAAAATATTGTATACAACATATGCATAAAGTTTCGTTTTTTCATTCATGGAATGGGTGAGATTTTTGTTTAAACTCAGCCAATTTAGTTATGGACGAATTAAGGGAGAAAAAATATCAATTTTTCAACTTTTTTTCTCATTTAATTTTTTTTTGTGGGGTAGAAAGTCGTAGAAAAAATATTGTATACAACATATGCATAAAGTTTCGTTTTTTCATTCAGCCTTTTTGAATTATAGACGAATTAAGGAATGAAAATTATCAATTTTTTAATTTTTATTTCTAATTTAATTTTTTTTGTGCGACAGAAAGTCGTAGAAAAAATATTGTATGCAACATAAGCATAAAGTTTCGTTTTTCCACTCATGGAATAGGTTAGATGGAAAAAGTCCAGTTTGTCGACTCGTTTTAGCTTTTGAAATCGATTTTGGACAAACTTAACCACATTTTTTTAAATAAATTTCTGTTATTTGAATACTACCAACATCTAAATTGTTATTATATTATTAACATTCCTATCGTGGTGAATTTACTACAGGTAATAAAATTTTATCCTCAATTTAAATACTCGTATGTTTTGCTCGAAGGACCATGTTTGAATAAGTGTAATTTATTTTTAATTCATTTATTCCCATCATTGTTTCCATATTCGGGATATTCCAAAAGTGTAAGCTCAACTAATTTTACAATCGTGCTCATGAAATAAATTATTCTAATCAAGATACATTGTAATTATGTGAATTTGCTAATTTTTGTTGAATTAAATTCACAGCCAATATAGGATGTCCAAGGAATTCGAAAAAGAGATGATAAATTAGCTGAAACTTATGATAGATAGTACTACTTATAAAACTAGTGCGTTAAGGAACTATTGGTCTTTAAAGTTGGAAATTAAAATTTATTATTAAACTAATCATGGAACCATAACATACGCCACTTTGGTATGGTGGCCGAAGACTCAGCAAGGAATGGCTATGATGAGACTAAGCAAGGTGCGAAGACTTGCATGTCTGAGCATCACGGGGGCCATGAGAACTACCCCTACACCAGCAATGGAAGTACTATTAGACCTACCTCCCTTGCACCTAGTGATGCAGGGAGAGGCAAGACTAGGTATCCATAGACTGGAAAACACGATGATCAGCCTAAATAATAGATGATTAGGGCACATGAATATCGTAAAAGTTGTGCCGAGGGACGTGCTAAGCATGAGAACAGACTACACAACCGTGCGATATTCCTTTGATAGCCCATTCGAAGTGTCGATTGCAGACAGAAAGGAATGGGCGAACGAAAAATTCAGTACCATTAGACAGGGACAGACATTATACACCAATGGGTCTAACACTATAAATGGCACTGGTGCGGGAGTATGCTACAAAAAACCAGGAGACAGCTATAGCTACGCACTGGGAAACTAAACCTCTGTATTTCAGGCAGAGGTATATGCAATCTTGCAACGCGCAAGATAAAACAACAGGAGAGCAGCCGAAGGCAAGCAGATCCATATCTTGTCAGATAGTCAGGGGGCACTTAAGGCAATCTCAAGCCAGAAAGTGACCTCTTGACTAGTATGAGATTGCATCGAATAATTGAAGACGTTAGCCAAAGGAATAACGTCAAGCTGACCTATTTACGAGGATCTGTAAAGACCTGGATCAGCGAACAACATAAACATTTCTGGGTAAACGTCCCAAGGCAAATGCATGGGAAAACCTTTATAAAAGAACCGTGGGAAAGAATCATGGGACCATACAGCTGGCGTTATCAACAAATTTGTACCAATTTTTTGAGCTCAGGCTACTCTTAAATAAGTTGGGATATTATGGGAAATTGTGAAAATTAAATTAACTAAATATACTTACGATACCAGTGAAAGTTTTATTTTCAAGATATTCTTTTGCCAAAGCACAAATATTTCCACACACAACAAGCATATTTAATATTGCAACAGTCGTAGCAACAACGTAGACGTCAAAGTATGGATAATTTAAATTCAGAGAATCGATAGTCATGTCACAAAAATATACATTTCTACCACAGAATAAACAAGGAACTGTTTTGCTATTAAACCTACACTCTTTGTTAAAAATTTATTCATAGATTAAGAATTTACATACCTACCATAACTATCCAGGCATGTAGTGATAGCGTTAACTAAATATTAACACATTTCAAGGGACTTGAATTTGCATTTGGAAAAACCTTTGACACTGTTCCATTTTTAATATAAATACTTATAATGGAATTGGAATCACACTTTGAAGTCTCCCAAAAATAGATTCCTCTTCCTCTTGACAGAATAACCTGCAAAGGTCTGTTTCTGCCAATTTTATAACACTCATATGACTGTTGAGTCTGCAGAGTCCTGTCAGTAAACCTACTATGACTCTAACAGCCTTTTGGCTTTTTAGTGGCAGGTCCTCTATTATTCGTTTGATGAACTCTTTGATCTGTCTCTATTCAGGGGTTGTTCTCCACCATTCCAGAAACTTAGTTAGCTTCCATTTTCAATGGCTGCTTTCTCCTGCTCCTTCTCGAGCCAGTTCGTCAGCTTCTTCATTGCCCCTGCGTCCTTTATGCCCTGGTACCCAGGCCAGAAATAGTCTGTTATGACCCATAGTCCCATACCAGTCGTGAATTGACCTGGCAGGAATCAAGTGCCTTTAGTGCAACCCGGCTGTTCCAGTAAATAACACTCCCTGCCTTGATATTTCTCTTGCACAGAGTTCAATGGCAGTTACTTCCGTCAGGAACACTGGGGCATAAATTCCTAAACGTAGGTGGATTTTAATCCTTGCTTTGCTCAGTAGACACCGGCTCCAACTCCATTAGGGGTTTTTGAGCCGTCTTTATACCAGATGGATTGTTTCCTATGGGTGGACCGGTCTTCCAGTCATCTCTTTTTGGTAATTTTATGTTTTTGAGAGTTTGTACTTCGGAATGACCATGAGGTCTTCCTTTTTTGATGAAGAATAAAATTATAATATTGTAATTTGTTATATTTGCTCCGAATCTATTAGTACTAGGGAAAAACTTCAAGAGTAAAAAAAGTTTTTCAAGATAAAAGAGATTTGAAATAATTTTTTTCCACAAATCTCAATCTTGGTACCAAATGAAGTAAGGGTTGGTAATGTCATCCCTTTATAATGTGAGAGGGGGATTCAAAATATTCATGGTTAGTCAGTGCGAGTGTATGGAAATTACATTCAAAGCATTAAGCAATTATTTGTGCTTAATTTGAAAAAAACATAGTTAGGGGGGAGTTGAGGAAAGTTCGTCATAAAAAAATACCCTCCAATCACCTCTTGGATCTTTTCACATGAATTTAGTATATTTTTCACGTTTTTTTTAATATTTACTTGCTTCAATTCAATATTTTCAATTTCCTAATTTCTAAAAATATTATTTTTCTCGCATTATTTATTTGTGGTTTTCTCATTTTGTTATACAACAATTTATTTTTAATTAGCTTTTTTATAATTTAATTATTTTTTTAAAAAAGATCCTTTAATCACTTCTTGGATTTTTTCACATGAAGTTAGTATATTTTTCACGTTTTTTTTTAATATTTATTTGCTTCAATTCAATATTTTCAATTTCCTTATTTTTAAAAATATTATTTTTCTCGCATTATTTATTTGCGGTTTTCTCATTTTGTTATACAACAATTTATTTTTAATTAGCTTTTTTATAATTTAATTATTTTTTTAAAAAAGATCCTTTAATCACTTCTTGGATTTTTTCACATGAAGTTAGTATATTTTTCACGTTTTTTTTTAATATTTATTTGCTTCAATTCAATATTTTCAATTTCCTTATTTTAAAAAATATTATTTTTGCTCGAGTTATTTATTTGCGGTTTTCTCATTTGTTATACAACAATTTATTTTTAATTAGCTTTTCTATCATTTAATTATTTTTATAAAAATTTTGATTTCTAACATACATGCAAATAGTAAAAAAATTAATTGTACTATCTGGTAATTAAATTTAATTTTTTTTCGTATTTAATCATTTTTAGCTTTAGCAATACGTTTCGGACAATAATAAAAACACTTCAGATATTTTTTTCTTTTAAAATTATTTTTTTAATATTGTTAACTAATTAAGTGCTTTACGAAAAGACGAATTCCTAATTTTCTTGAAGTTCAATGATAAATAAAGATCATATTTTAATTTTTAATTATTAAAAATTGAATTGAATTTACATACCTAACAATAAATTAATTGAGAGGATGAGTAAAGGTTATTGAGATGACATTGCATGTTTTATTAGTCTGAATTAGCAGCTTGGTGTAATTAATCAACAATATTTATAAAAATTTTCAATTTGCATAATTGGAATTATATTTTCAATAAATCGTTATCATATGCATTATTTATCGTGTATACGTGCTCCCTTTATTATCAAATCTTATTTTTTTTAAATTATTTTAAAGCTTCTGTATACAGAGCATTTCAATAAAAAATATTCACCCTACATAATTCTGAATGCGTCACTTTTATGAAAAAAAATATTTACTATTTTCATATTAAAATCTACTAATTATTCTATAGTCCAAGAATGTAGAACCTCAAATGCAAATTTCTATAAATACGCCACTCCATCCTACGGATCGACTCGCTTTACGAAAATACTGTTCACTTGGCTCCCGTCTAAGTGGCGCCTACAGTTACACTCCGTTACCACCCAAACATAACAGCCCCAAGTAGCTTTCAAGCGGAAATTCACGCAATAAGAAAGTGTGCCCAGTTCAATATTGACAAAGGTTATAGAAGGCAAAGGATTATCATAATGTCTGATAGTCAAGCAGCCATTAAAGCACTGAGTTCTTGTGTAATCAGTTCCAAAATGGTGTGGGAATGCCTAGGCAAACTTAATGAACTAGGCGAGAAGAATATAGTCACCTTACTGTGGATTCCAGGACACACTGGAATAGAAGGAAACGAAATAGCAGATGAACTAGCGAAGAGGGGAACTGAAATACCCTTTTGGGGGCCGGAACCTTTTTGCGGAATCAGCTCCAATGTAATATTGGAAGAAATAGGTAAAGCCGAAGAAAAGAGAAGATCTGACAATTGGAAAGATCTAGTAGGGCTTAGGCAATCAAACATTCTTCTGGGTGACTACAACCTGTTGAGATCAAATGAATGCATAAGTCAAAGCAAAACTGCACTAAGAGTTTTAACAGGAATCCTAACGGGACATTGTCGCCTGAATGGGCACCGTAAAAAGCTCAAAATAGTGGAGGAGGAAGTTTGTAGGTTTTGTGGAGTGGAAGAAGAATCCTCCATCCACATACTTGCGAACTGCACAGCAATTCAGAATCCTAGGGCACAGCACCTGGGAGACTACTGGATAGAAGAGGGACAGTTACCTAAGTTGAAGATATCCTAAAATTCCTCGGGGAAATAGGACTAAAGGAGCTACTAGTATCTGAGACTTTCCTCAGGAACTAAGTAGAAGTAAGGGGGCACAATAGATCTTTTAGGTCTCAGTGAATGTTACCCCAAAAGACATACATACATACATAACAGCCTTAGAGGAGTGAGAATCAAAGTGTAATCACCAGATCTTTTTTACCATTTCCCCAGGATATATCGGATCCCTAATCCCAGTCTTGACTCCATCTTCTAATAATATGTACTGGTGTATTTAAGTTATGCAAGATTCAGTAAAATTCCTTCCTTTCTCAAACAGCGATATCCAAGTACTGTTCAAGCTCATAACTATTCAAAATCAAATAAATTAGTAGAGAAATCTGAATGTACAGACTTCAGGAGAAAATTGAAATTTGATCTTGGTATTTTCGTGGTCACTCACAAGATCAGTGGATTTTTCCCCGAATGATTTCTTTTTTTTGGGGTTTTTTAAAAAATGAAATTTATCGGCACAATTTTGAACCGGTGTTTCCGATGTCCGTCCGGCGGTCAGGGTAAAACGCAGGTACGTCCGAGGTCCGTCCCGCGGTTAAAAGGGTCAAGACGTTTGTCCGAAGTCCGTCCCGTGGATCCGTATGATAATTTATATTGCAGATATTATATATTGTATATACATATAAGATATAATATGTAGTAGGGTAGGGTAGGATCTGTGGAAGGGTGTCGATAATACACGAATCATACTAATTATTCTAGGAATAATATTCTACCCTGCCCATTCTACCTGTGGATCCACCTGACCGCGGGACGGACATCGGTCGGGGATTAAAAACCCTTTTCCTAAACCCTCAATTTTCTGACCGCGGGACGGACATCGGTATTGCCCTTTTGAACGGGCTCAAAATTTGATAGAATTAAGGGCGAACATTGTCCAGCATTGTGTAGATTTGGTTTTTATTTGGCTCAACAAGAAGTACTATTTGAACCTTTAATTCTCATTGCATGTATCTGTATAGGTACTCGTAAAGTCTCCTTATTCCTTTCCTTTCGAGCCGGCATATTTGTTCGATGTAGCCACAGAAATGGTTGGCCTTTGAAATAAAAACTATCGTAAAGGTTATAAACAAGTGAGATTTCTTTATTAATATTCCTCAACCTCTTCACTGAAACTTTCGTTTACATTTTGATCGAAAGTATTTTTTTCAAAAAACTTCTAAAACGCTACAATTATAACTATCATTTTTTTCGATTCTCTCCTCCTACGTATTGTTCCAATATCTCGTAGCATCTCATCTAATAATATGGTCGTTGAAATGATTATTATTATTTTCCATGGAACATATGATTACCCAGTGCACTTCCGTGGCTACAATAATTTTATTTTATACGTAATAAGCTACAAAAAAAATGAGGTAAACGTATGTGCACTTTATAATAGGGATGACCTTGATAATGAACTTCATATTAGATGAAATTTACATGATCGTTGAAATGTAATTAATATAATCACGAATTAAAGATCCTCATGAACTATTATGAAAATTGCCGAGTGTGCTGGTGATTATTTTTGTAACGATTAAGCTTGTTTTTACTGGCAAAATAGATCCTGTTGGAATGGGTCAGTGCGTATAAAAATTGTATATTAATAAATTTTCGCTATAGCCTCTGCGAAATTTTTTTTCGAAAATATGTTAATTTTGGGGATTTCTTTCACTCAAAATAGTAGGTTTTTTGGGGATTTTTTTTTGTTAACTTTTACTATAAGTTTCGTAGTGTGCCACTGGTAAACTGCTTTTTTTACTCAAAAATAGTAGATATTTTTGAGCATAAAAATGGTATTTCCATAGAAACTAAAAATTATAGTATTTTTGGGGATCTTTTCCACTAAAAATAGTTTGGTATTACGCCACTGGTAAACTGATTTTCTTCCTCAAAAAATAGTAGCTATTTTGGGTAGTTTGTGCATACAAATACTATTTTTTTTTTGGATTTTTCTACAGAAAATACCTCTTTTTTCCACCAATGCCAATGATCAACAGCGCTTCCCCCTTCCAAATGCTAGTTTTTTGGTATTAAAAAAAACTCTTTTTCACAGAAATTTTTGTGTACGCCACTGGCAAATAGCGTTTTTTCACTGAAAATTGCTAGTTATTGGGTTATCCTATAAAAATGCTAGTTTTTTGGGGGATTAATTCCACTGAAAATCGTAGTTTTTTGGGGGATTTTTTTTTATAAACTTTTACTATAAGTTTCGTAATGCGCCACTGGTAATTTGCTTTTTTTCCTCAAAAATAGTAGCTATTTTTGATACTTTGTGCATAAAAATGGTATTTTTGGCATTGTTTCCATAGACACTAAAAATTATAGTTTTTTGGGGATCTTTTCCACTAAAAATAGTAGGTTTTCTTTTCAAAAAAAAAACCAAGTTTGGTAGTACGCCACTGGTAAACTGCTTTTTTTCCTCAAAAATAGTAGATATTTTGGGTAATTTTGGCACAAAAATAATATTTGTTTTAAATTCTCTATAGAAAATGCCCATTTTATCCTCCCCCATGATAAATAGCGTTTTTTCCATAAAAATTGTAGTTTTTTGGGGAATTTGAAAAAATTAGATTGATGATGAAGTAGGGAATCCGAAACGTCAGATTGATACGTAGGTAACATGATGCTGAAGACTTGAAGACTATAAAAAATTACAATGAAAAAAATATTTGAAATCTGATGCGCAAATTTGCCACAATTTACAGAGTGTCAAGAAGGGACAACAGTTTTTTAAATTAAACAGTCTACTTCTTTTGGTACCTTAAAATTTCAGCTGAAATCTGATGCGCAAATTTGCCACAATTCACAGAGGGTCAAGGAGGGGCAACAGTTTTTTAAATAGAACAGTTTATTTCTTTTGGTATCTTGAAATTTCAGCTGAAATCTGATGCGCAAATTTTCCACAATTCACAGAGGCAACAGTTTTTTAAATAAAACATTCTATTTCTATTGTTATCTTGAAATTACAGCTGAAATCTGATGCGTAAATTTGCCACAATTCACAGAGAGTCAAGGAGGGGCAACAGTTTTTTAAATAGAACAGTCTAATTCTTTTGGTACCTTAAAATTGCTGCTGAAATCTAATGCGTAAATTTGCCACAATTCACAGAGTGTCAAGGAGAGGCAACAGTTTTTTGAATAAAACAGTCTATTTCTTTTGGTATCTTGAAATTGCAGCTAAAATCTGATGCTCAAATTTGCCACAATTCACAGATTGTCAAGGAGAGCCAACAGTTTTTTAAATAAAACAGTCTACTTCTCTTGATATCTTCAAATTGCAGCTAAAATCTGATGCGCAAATTTGCCACAATTCACAGATTGTCAAGGAGACCCAACAGTTTTTTAAATAAAACTGTCTATTTCTCTTGATATCTTGATATTGCAGCTGAAATCTGATACGCAAATTTGCCACAATTCACAGAGTGTCAAGGAGAAGCAACACTTTTTTTAAATAAAACAGTAAATTTTTTTTTTGGTACCTTAAAATTGCAGCCATCGGTATAGCAACACAAACGTCACGCTCTTATTTCACCACTTTCGGATTAGAAAGCTATAGCGATAATGTGTTGTGTTCGTCGGAAATTTCAGCAGTACTAAAACGTAATTTTTATCTGGGGCTTATAGCAGAAAATGCTGGATGATTCTACTCTGGAAGGAGAGCCTCAAACACATGTCCGTTGGCTAAATTGTTTCTCATTTTACAGAAAGTTAATAACAATAAATTTTTGTGTCACTAAAGACTGCTGCAACTATACATACACCACTACGTTATAATTTGGTATCCTGGATCCTATTTTTATGAATTTCTAGAAAATTCTATTCAATCATCTGATTATACATTAAAAACAATTTTAAATTATTCTAAATCGCGTGTTGTTATATGTAGTTTTAAATAAAAAAAAAAACATTTTCTGGGTCAGCCATGCAGAAATTGATATTACGGAAATTTTCGCAAACCGTTCGGTAATATTATTAAAATAAAAAATTTAATATTATGCAATTATCAGCCACTATTTTCTTGTCATATTATAATATAATTAAGGGTTAGCTATTGCGTTTCGCTTTCAAATCTATTTACTCATCAACATCAAACTCAATTCAGTTTTACAACAATTAACATTTACGAGGGATATAAGAAAAGTTTAATACCAAAATTTCCGTCTGTTACTACATCTTTATTGTGTGCTAGTTAATTATGTCCAATAACACAATTTAATTAATAAAGAAACAAAAAAGTTTTTCTTCAAACATCCACGCAACTTTATTTTATATTAAAATATTTTTAATTCCACTTGATATGTTTCAAATTGTGTCCGATGTTTATATGATTCGTCCATGAACATGAACTACACCAGCGGTCAATATGAGCCTTGGTAGAAGGTACCATTTTAGTTGTAAGGTCAATTTTAATACCACATAATTTAATTTTTCAAACTATGAACTTATATTTAATGATTTTAATTGTTTTTCCCATATGCATGTAATAAGATTAATTATTTATTTGTAATGTTTCTAATAAAAATCATGGTACGATATAATTGATTATTTGGAACCTCACTGTTGATTATTCATACAGATGGTTCGCTAGACGCCGAACACTCGGTAGGCTAATACGATCCAAAAGCTAAATGGCATCCAATAGAATGCTTGCCTGGCTAGCATAGGTGCTATGAGGCAGAAGTATTGATCAATCTACCGCCAGCTTGGTTCAACCAGAATTGGCTGGTATCTCAATTGCCACAAATGAACTAACCAGAAAAGGAGTTTCTGGCAAAAACATAACGATCTGCACTGATAGCAGACAAGCTCTACTAGCCTCGAACAGACAACGTGTTGGTTAAGGGGCACGACAGGAGTAAAGGTAACCGCGTTGCTGATTCTTTAGCCAGGGAAGCAGCTGAACTAATAATTCTTGGACCCGGCGACACCTATACGGTCTGACGAATTCGACAATAGCGGAACTAGCTAAACGTTACACCCATGAACAATCTCTAAAGAGATGGGATGAAATCAAGGGATGCAGTCTTGCTAGGATCACCCTGGGCGATCCTGGGAAGCTGGAGTCGAAAAAATATTTGGCGTTGACCAGTAAAACTCTACGTTTAACGGTAGGATTTCTGACCGGCCACTGTCAATTAAGGAAACACCTCCATACAATGAGGCTAGTGGAAACACCTCTATGCAGAATGTATGAACAGGTAGATGAATCTGTCTGGCATGTCTTATGCGAGTGCCCGGAGTTATCGTCAATAAGAGAGTGAGTCTTGGACTACACCTGCCGATATAAAGGAAAGGTGACCTGGAAAGGACAGGATTGACGATGACCTAGGGAGACAACTCTTCATTGGGTGAGTTAGGACCCTCCCTACTCTACAGACAGACAGACTGGAATGGAATGCCATGGAAGGGAGGACTATCCTAAGCCTCAGTGCTTGGACACTCAAATTACAAGGGCAATAAAAAAGCAACGCGACAAGAAGCATCTATGTGCAGAACCTTTCTGTGGAAGAGCAACAAAAAACAAATGAGAAAAGAAGAGAAATGATACTGATGTGTGCATCTATACAGAAAACAGTCAAGCACCACTAGCCCTGGAGAGACCACATAATATCATGTCGGGGACAAAACTAGAATCTAGAATATCAACATGCCTTAGTTGAGGCGGCAAACATCAATGTCACACTGTCGTGGGCCAAAGGCCTTTTCTACATCCGGTGGTTATTTCATAAACCTCATTTTATAAAATGTATAATGCCAGACCTGTGAAAGCTTGCAACTTTCTAAGTAGCGTCGGAAGTGAATCAGTTCCAGAAGTTGACTTAATTTAAAGAATATTTAAAAAGTGGAGACTTCCTGAAAGATGACGAACTGCTCTCAACTAAATAAGTTAGTTATTATCGTCGAAAGTGTTTTAGAATCACGAATTTGGAGCACTTAAACTGGTTTTTCATGCTATGACACAAAATTACAATGCTGTGACTTCAAAAAATTGAAATTAAAAAATAAAGTACCAGATTTTTTGTACATTCTTAATTCAAACACTGTTATAGAAAGTCAAATTTACATTTTTAAAACATGAGTACTTACGATTTTGCCTGCACCGAATTCCCAAACCTTAGGAATCCTCTTTAGCATTTTCCTGAAACAACAAATAAGTTTATTAATATCATTAAAATCTAGTAAATAATAATTAATTAATTTAAAAATCAATGAAAATAGAGCACATAATTTCAAGTGAAATTCACACTGTTATTTAAGTTGCTACAGTTACACAAATACAAATTAAATTTCAGTATTATTTACAATTTAAATTTATATCTGTAAATAGTTTAACGGATTCATGTATTCTCCGTTAATTTCCCACTTTCTTAAATCAAAACAAACATCGCTATACCTTGATCTATTTTTCTATTATTGTCTGCAGTAAAGGTCAATATCAAGGTAGTTCTAGTATGTAGTATTCTTTCACGATTTCAATCAGTTTTTCATTGTCATACAATTTACATAAAAATATATAAATATCCAGAACTAGCCTAATCAAAGTACACATAAAGCCTCACAAAAAATACAAAAAACTTGAAAATTGGGTATTTAAAAGGGTGGTGTTTAACATGAGAAAAAGTTTACGATGTTAGGCATCTAATTTTACGGAAAATAGTCGAGAGAAATTTTTTTGTTTTTCGCTCTAATTGTTTAAATAATGAAAACACAGAAAAACTTCCAAATCAAAATTTGTAGCTGATGCATTTATCTACAAATTTTGTCTAAAAAGTTTTTCTGTAAATTAAAAAGTTTACGAGATAAAATTAATTTCAGTGGTATTCAATTCGTGGTTACGCGCGAACCAAATTTATTAACCGCTCGACTTAAAAGTTAATAATTTTGGGCTTATAACATTCTAAAAAAATAAATAAACTCATGTAAAATGTAAAGAAAGATCTCAACTTTTTGATAGAAATGCTTTCAAATTTGAAAAAGTAGATTTTCTGACTGTAATATCAGTTTATTATAATTCCTATTTAATTTAATACTTATCCCAGCGAAAATTCCTTTTGGATTTAGCATTGCAAATGAGCATAAAACATTATTATTATGAAAGCAAAGCCATCAATAGTTAGAATTTTAAACGAATGCTGCTTAAAAATCTGGTTTTTTTGCATGCTTAATTTTACTTGTTTTTTTAGACTTCATTCAATTATATCTTTTTTCGAAATTAATATAATGCAATTAAACTTTATTACTAAACACTTTGAAACATCTACTTTCGAAACTACTATACAGTTTTTTTATAAATATCAAATTATTTAAATAATAGACAATTATTTAAAATAAATACTTAAATCAGAGGTCTGTCAGCAAACCTTCTATAACTTTTTATACCGTTTATGATATTATCTAAAAATTTGTGAACTTTATAATGAACCTATTAAGAAGTGATCGCGATACAAAAGAACACACCTATGGCTCAAGTAAGAAAGAGAAGGAAGCATAAATAAAGGTGAAAGAGCAGGCGTGGCGTGGCGTGGAAAATCGATGATAATACATTAAAAAATTTTAAAAAAAATTATTTTTTTCAATGTATTTGTAGATACCTCATTTTTGAACACATTTCATATGAAAATTTTTTTTCTAAATGTCATTTTTTACTTACTATCATAAAATTAAAAACATGAAAATTGATGATGTTCAAAAATACTACTATGGAAATTTTTTATATATTTTAAAAACTAATGCAGATACAAAAAAATGTTCAGACAAATTTTGTAGATAAATGTATTAGCTACAATTTTTGATTAGAACATTTTTCTGTGTTTTCATTATTTAAACAATTAGAGCAAAAAAACAAAAATTTTCACTCTACGATTTTCCGAAAAATCGCATGCCTAACATCGTAAAGTCTTTCTCATGTTAATCACAACCCTTTTAAATACTTAATTTTGAATTTCAAGTTTTTTGTGTTTTTTGCGGCATTTTACGGATATTTTGTGTACTTTGACTACGCTAAACTTATATAGGTATGCTTATTTTAATTTAATTAGGAGAATACAGAAAATCACTCCACGAAAGTTTAAATTAATTAAACAAAATTTAGCCGTTGCCCTTTCCAGGTTGAACGCTTGAGATTGCAAAAAAAAATCCGAAAATTTTCAAAAATTATGGGTTAAAAATTTTCTGGGCTTAATTCCATTTTCCGACTGACTCATTTGAAAATTCAGTAGGCTTCAAGTTAACTAAACATGACAGTTAAACATATTTAAAACTAATTTAATATTCAATTTGCTCGTTTGTCCTTTTTGGTCATAGAGATTTCGGCGGAGCTGACTGCGCCACTGGTATAAACAAATGTTCACATAAAACGTTGAGATAAATGAAAAAATATTGATATCCATTTTGACAAATACAATAAATACCTTAATGGTTTTTTTTCTAAATATAATTTTTATTTTGAGATTATAAGATTATAATCAATATAAATTTGTTGAATATCTTGAATTTCACTAATTAAAGGAGTTATAATGACAACCGTATATGTTGATTTTATTATCTCATATTTATTAAAAGCAACAAAATATATATATATCAATTTAAAATGACGATGCGACAAAAAAATTTTATCTACACGTTCAACCACTATCCAAACAAAAGTCTAGCTTAGAAAATATTATTTGGAACGTTTTGACGCGATAATATAATTTGAAAGGTGGTGGGGGGAATTTAGGTGGTGAATGATTAGGTCTGTTCCGGCCCCGGTCCACTCAGAGGCCCTATGCCTATAGTGATACCCTTCGGCTCATGGTGTTGAGCCATCCTGTTTTTACCTATCCTTAGTCCTTTATATCTTTCCTTTAATTCCTTGTCTTAGGCATTTCCATCCTCCTATAAAGTTCTTCAAATTCCATCTCTGCTGCCTTCACTAGACTCTCAAGTCGTCTACTCCCCAAATACCTCTGGCGCTTACCTGCCAGGGCAGGGCATAGACACATAGAGATGTTCCACCGTCTCTTCCTCTTCCTCGCATTCATTGCAATGATCATCCAGTTTTACCTCGATTTTCCGGAGTCTTGCCCCTTCTGTGCAGTGTCCAGTGATCTTCTGAATTGAGTCCTTTCTAGGATCTCTCTTGTTCTTTCCTTGTTTATTTTTGACCAGAGCTGTCGCGAAGTGAAGCAATCGCTTTTCTCGCTCCATCTCTTCCCGTGTTCTGCCCCTGTTATATCTTGTATGGTGTCCTTCAGTAGTTGAATCGGTGGTCTTGATTTGTCTAACGCTTCTGTCCTGTCCTTCTTCGCTTCTTTCTTTGCGAGGCTATCTGCTTTTTGGTTCCCTTCCACACCACAGTGCTCAGGTACCCAGCATAGACTGCGTATCCAGGACAGGACTTCGAGACAGCTCATTACCAATCTCGATCCCACCGTTATGGACATCATCGCATTCAGATCAGCCCGACTGTCGGTGAAAATAACGACTGGTTTTGCAGTTTTAACCCTTCTCCTGCAGTAGTATCGCTACTAGCTCTGTTTGCACCTCACTACATTCGTCTCTGAGTCTCATGGACTCTTTTATGTCCAAATCCAGAGAGTATAAATGATTAATGCTCAAAAGTTTTTTGATTTGGAAGCATTATATTTTAATTTTGCTATTTGAAGAAAATATTTTTAAGCTTCTTCAATACCAACTTTATTATAATAATAATAGTAATAATAATAATATTTAGTGATGAAGCTATTAATTCTAGGACCCAGTGACACCTACGGCCTAACGACTTCGACAATTGCGGAACTAGCCAAACGCTACACCCATACTCAATCCCTTAAGAGATGGGATGGAATCAAAGGATGCAGTCTTGCCAGGATCACCCTGGGCGACCCTGGGAAGCTGGAGCCGAAGAAATATTTGGCGATGACCAGGAGAAACCTACGTTTAACAGTAGGATTTCTGACTGGTCACTGTCAACTAGGGAAACACCTCCATACTATGGGGCTAGTGGACACACCTCTATGCAGGATGTGTGAACAGGAAGATGAAGCTGTCAGACATGTCTTATGCGAGTGTCCGGAGTTATCGTCAATAAGAGAGTGTGTGTTCGGTGAGTCTTGGCCTACACCTGCCGATATAAAGGAGATGTCTCCTAGTGACCTGTCCACCTTCCTGGAAAGGACGGGATGAACGATGACCTAGGAAGGAAGACAACTCCTCGGGAGGATGTACAATGGGTCACATGTGGCCTAAGTGCTGAGAGCCTACACTCACCCTCCCTACTCTACAGATACAGATACAGAGCTATTAATTAGGTCAGTTGGATATAAATGCAAAACTGCTTCCGTCACCTTCCATCTATTAGACTGTCAAAGTTTTAACAAACTACATTATTTAGTTTGACAGCTTGCTTTAATTGACAGGAGAAGTGTTGTATTTCACATCACAGTCATATCAATCTAGCCTTGTAAATTTATATATATATATTTCCCCTTTTTCCTTTGATCTTTATATATAGATTTTTTTTTCAATTGGAATGTTTTTGAGGTTTTGATTGATTTGCTAACAAAAGCTGTTGATAAGAATCTCTTGGAAGTATGTGTACCTGTTTTTAAAAAATATCTAAAATATACTCAGATATATATATTTTATTTTTAATCATTCGGTAACTTACAGCATTATCTTTAAATACTTAGAAGTATGTTTCCGTTTGTTGTCTTGATTTTTTTCTAATTATTGTAATTTTTGAGTATTTTTGAATTCACTTTTGTTAAAAAAAAATGTCCCGTTACTTTACTAGGGAAGTGAGTTCATTCATTCAATGTCCGTCGGGACACATAGCCCGAGAAGTAGTTATTTCTTCTTAGTGAACGGTCTCTGTTCTTTTAAAAACTTTGTAAGGCTTCAAAATAAACATTTATTAAGTTTTCAGTTCACTCACATTTATTATTGGAAAAATCCATTCAAAGAAAGCGTATATTATTTAACTTTACATTTATCTTTCTAAAATTAGTTCTCAAAACAATTTTTAAGCGGGAATTGTTATATTATAATTCCAATAAACTGACTATAAATATCTCATATTAATATGAAATCCAAAAAATTCTGCGGTCTACAGGAATCGAATTAGCCAAGGAAACGCATCTACAATTACAATTAAATAGGATTAATAACGTCATATATAGAGAACAATTCTTTTTTTCTTGAAGAAAGTCTATTAATATGATTTTTTTTCAACTCTTACAATAATAGCGACCTCGTCATTCACTTACAAACGCATTTGCATTAGTTAAAACCTTACAACAATTTTTAATAACAATTTAACATTAAATCTACTATCACCTTCATCTGAATGGCGAATAAATACATTTTCTATCAGAAAGCAACGCTTTCTTCAATGATTATATTCATTACTATCCATTGTGTCTCGGTTGTATAAAAAATACTGTCCTATATCAGAAAACGACTGGCTATTTCCTACTTGATGTTTTGTTGAGGAATTCTTTAGAAACATTACTTTGTTTGTATCTGGGGAATTTATTTAGTGATATACAGTATGGAGGACAACTTTTATAGTTACAAAACGTACGTGTTATATTATTTCTGGTTTATACTGTCAGTAGTTGTCAAATGTATTACTATGATACTCGGAAACAGCCAACTTCCTCTGAAAAAATCGTGAATGGTACTACTACTACTACTTAGTCAGGCGAACCCTGGTCATTACAAACTCAAGCCAAGGTTCCGCCACTGAGGCCACTGGCCATTGTGCCATTCCTGCCACTTATACATCCATGAAGCCGAGCCCTTCGATGAAGGACTCAATCCTCTTCAGTGGATGCCTGCTTATGTCGCCAGAGGCCATAACATGGCCTCAGGTCCTGCTATTTTCTTTAACCTACTCCTTGGTAGCTCTAGAGCAGCTCTAGCATGTCCATCAGTCCTCCCCTCAATGGGAGATTGGACTGCCTGAGACCCTGTAGAGCCCTCCAGTGAGAAAGGTGCTGGTTTCTCAACCAGTTCCTCGTCTCCTTGCGGATTGTTTGTTTTGTGAGGCCCAAGGTCGGGCCCGGGCCGTTAAAGGAAGTAGCTTTGTTGCTTTCAAAACCACAGTGGGCCGGAATCCATTCTAGCCACACTGTGTTCCGCCTTGCTAGGTCAGCAAGGCGTTCACGACATTCAGCAGCAAGCCCTAAGTTGATGGTATATCCACTCAGTGCCTTAATTGCCACCTGACTGTCGGTGTATATGGTTATGCTTCGATCCGTATAACCTCTGTCTAGGTTTATCTGCGCATATTCCAAGATAGCATATACCTCAGCCTGATATGCAGACACAGCCTTACCCAATGGAACACAGACTTGTGTCCTTGGATTCCTGGAGTAAATTCCAGCCCCCGCCCCATCGCTGAAGCATTAACCTTCCCAGCCTCAGCCTCAATCACATGGTGAAGAGGCCGAAGTCCAACAATCACCTTCAACGCAGCAGCTGGTGTAGTTTTCATGCAGCCAGTTACCCCCAAACATCGTGAATGGTAATGACGTTGTCAATGATTAAACTAAGCACCTCTAGACTGGGTTAAAATTTGACTTTGAGTCATTTTTAAAAGTTATCAGTTACATTCTCATTCCTATTCACAAATTTGGGAATATTCAATCAAAATTCTGTCAATCTGTCAATTTTACTTGTTTTGTCGGATTAAAACTCTTCTGTAGTGCATAGGTGACAATTACAATTTATATGACAGTAAAACAAAATTACATTAAGCCTTAATGGAAAGATAATATCGTTATCTAATAAATTCATAATTTTATCACAAAAATTAATTGGTATTAAAACACATTTTTTAAGTTGCGCTAATGATTTTTATAATGTATGCGAATATTGTGCGATTTACTTTGTTAATTAGAAAAAAAACCTTTCTAGATACAATTTTTTCAATGTTTAATATTGAAAAATAATAATATGGCATGTGGTTGAATTGAAAATAGATTATGTCCATTTGAAAACCAGGAGGAGTAATTTGAAAAGCCTTACTCACACCACTAAAAGTTACAAGATTAGTTACTAAAGGGTGTGTTCGGAGAAAGTAGTCAACAGTCGTGTTCCAAATCTATTAAATATGCCTTGATGGACGAAGAAATCAGCCACGCCACCAAATGTTTGAGACATTTTGGATTTAACATGAATATTTTTGGTTTTTCATCCAATATATTTTATTTGTTTATCATCGATTTTCGACGCTCTCTCACCTGCTTTTTCACCTTTATTTGTGCTCCCTTCTCTTTCTTACCTGAGCCATAGGTGTGTTCTTTTGTATCGCGATCACTTCTAAATAGGCTCATTATAAAGTTAACAAATTTTTAGATAATATCATAAACGGTATAGAGGGTTTGCTGACAGACCTCTGATTTTAGTATTTATTTTAAATAATTGTCTATTATTTAAAAAAATTGATATTTATAGAAATACTGTATAGTAGTTTCGAAAGTAGATGCTTCAAAGTGTTTAGTTGTAAAGTTTCATTGAATTATATTAATTTCGAAAAAAGATAATTGAATGAAGTCTAAAAAAAACAAGTAAAATTAAGCATGCAAAAAAAAATAATTTTAAGAAGCATTCGTTTAAAATTCTTAATATTGATGGCTTTGCTTTTATAATAATAATATTCTATGCTCATTTGCAATGCTAAATCCAAAAGGAATTTTCGCTGGGATAAGTATTAATTAAATAGGAATTATAATAAACTGATATTACAGTCAGAAAATCTACTTTTTCAAATTTGAAAGTATTTCTATCTAAAAGTTCAGATCTTTCTTTACATTTTACATAAGTTCATTTATTTTTTCAGAATGTTATAAGCCCAAAATTATTAACTTTTAAGTCGAGCGGTTAATACATTTGGTTCGCGCGTAACCTCTAATTGAATACCACTGAAATTAATTTTATCTCGTAAACGTTTTAATTTACAGAAAAACTTTTCAGACAAAATTTGTAGATAAATGCATCAGCTACAAATTTTAATTTGAAATTTTTTCTGTATATTTATTATTTAAACAATTAAAGCGAGAAAACAAAAACAAAAATTTTCTCATGTTAAACACAACCCTTTTAAATACCAATTTTGAATTTTCAAGTTTTTTGTATTTTTTGTGAAGTTTTATATGTACTTTGACTAGGCTACAGGTGAAACATTGGATAAAAAACCATGACATAACCTGGACATTATTTACAGACCTAATTTTAAGCTGCATAACAAAACCAAACCATTACTTATAATACAAAGTTCAGAATATCCACTAAAATAAGACGTGGGTGAGAGCGAAAAACTCCTGTAAGTTCAGATTTCCTTGATGGATATTTTCAGACTTTTAAGCATTTTTCATGTTACAAAAAAAATTTTTATTCAAATAATTCTATTTAATAAATTTGACAAAAAGATCTAGTCTATTCTTTATTTATTAATAAATTAAATAATAATAAATCTGCTAATTTTAATTTAATATTAAATATATAAAAAAAACACTTACTTTATAAATTTATTTAAGAAAAAAAATATTAGTAATATCACAGCGTAATTTTTTTGCACTAAAAATGGTCTGAATTAAAGTTTTAAAAAAAGTCACATCACTAACACCGACTAAACAACCAAGTGTGACAAATCCCGCTGCCATGCTTGATAAATATATAAACTTAAGATTTTCAATACATGGTTTCCCCTACTACACTTCAAATTGCAGTGATAATGAATTTAATCAAACTGTATGTACTCTGGCGGCAACGATCAAATTAATCAATTTGGGGGGATATAGGCGTAGGTCACTTAAAATTTGTTTAAGGACAATAAAGAGAAGGAAAAGTGCCGACAAAAATGTACCTTTTCCCTAGCGAACTGAAACATTATACAGAGTGGAAAGTCTAACTGGAACAAATTCTGTAACTTGTAGGTTTATCGCAAAATTCCTGAAAATTGTCAATTTTTATTTTCAATAGGGCATTTTACATTTTATCTTCTTAATTATCTGGGGGGGTTGCGGATACCCCCAACTTTTTTTTTAAAGGAAGTGTAGGTTTTCAATTGCAAATATAATTCCATTTTTTTGCTACTTTTTATAAGAAATGTGTCAGGAAAAAAATGAAATAAGGAAATATTTACTGAAATTACTTCGCAATAAATGTTCAAAGTGCTCTCCACCTTGTTGCTGACAATATCCTATAACACTTCCGGCGTTACTTGCCTAAATTCGTCCCTGGTTATTTGTTGAAGCTCGGCGATGTTGTTAGGTTTAGTGGTATAAACCTTGTTCTTTAGATATCCCCATAAAAAAATCTAATGGAGTAAAATCGGATGATCTGCTGACCACTCAATTGGGCGTCTTCTTCCAATCCACCTATTTGGAAACACTTCGTTAAGATAGGTCCGTACATTTTGAGCAAAATGTTGAAACCACATCCGTTGGTCAATTTTATTGTCAATTTTTCGTCCCAAAAAACCCCCGGTTACCAATTTATTCATTTCGCAAAAAATTTTTTTGTATGGAAATATTTCGCGGTTTGAATTGTTCGCTGCTATCTCCCTTAATGCTTGGAAAATTCAACTAAAAATTATTATCTATATGTAAAAAGTTCTCTTGAATCGAATGGCGAAGACTAGAACGTTCTTTCTCTTCAATTAGTCGAGTTATAGATACATAAAGTTTCAGAAAGGGGATTTTCGAATATTTTCACTATTTAATTCGCTCTCTGCCATCTCCGTTAATACTTGGAAATATTAACTCAAAATTAATTTCTATATGTAAAATGTTCCCCTGAATCGATTGGTGGAGACTAGAACGTTCTATCTTTAGAATTAGCTGAGTTATGAGTATTTTTGTTTTTAGAAAGTGGATTTTCGAAAATTTCATTACGTTATTTGAAGGCGAAAGAATGATTTTATTTAAAAACAGACTGTGCCAGTCGATTTTTCGTCCCAAAAAACCCCCGGTTGCCAATTTATAGCACTTTTCATTTCGCAAAATTTTTTTCTTGTAGGAAATTTTGAAGCAAGGGGTAGATATGCAAATATTTCGCGATTTGAATTTTTCTCTGCTCTCTCCCTTAATGCTTGGAAATATAAACTTAAAATTATTATCTATGTGTAAAATGCTACCCTGAATCGAATGGCGGAGACTAGAACGTTCTATCTCTCCAATTAGTTGAGTTATGGATACATAAAGTTTCAGAAAGTGGATTTTCGAATATTTAACTTGCTCCCTGCTATCTCCCTTAATGCTTGGAAATATCAACTCAAAATTATTATCTATATGTAAAATGTTCTCTTGAATCGAATGGCGAAGACTAGAACGTTCTATCTCTTCAATTAGTCGAGTTATAGATACATAAAGTTTCAGAAAGGGGATTTTCGAATATTTTCACTATTTAATTCGCTCTCTGCCATCTCCCTTAATGCTTGGAAATATTAACTCAAAATTCATTTCTATATGTAAAATGTTCCCCTGAATCGATTGGTGGAGACTAGAACGTTTTATCTTTAGAATTAGCCGAGTTATGAGTATTTTTGTTTTTAGAAAGTGGTTTTTCGAAAATTTCATTACGTTATTTGAAGGCGAAAGAATGATTTTATTTAAAAACAGACTGTGCCAGTCGATTTTTCGTCCCAAAAAACCTCCGGTTACCAATTTATAGCCGATTTCATTTTGCAAAATTTTTTTCTTGTAGGAAATTTTGAAGCAAGGGGTAGGTATGGAAATATTTCGCGATTTGAATTTTTCTCTGCTCGCTCCCTTAATGCTTGGAAATATAAACTTAAAATTATTATCTATATGTAAAATGTTACCCTGAATCGAATGGCGGAGACTAGAACGTTCTATCTCTCCAATTAGTTGAGTTATGGATACATAAAGTTTCAGAAAGTGGATTTTCGAATATTTAACTTGCTCCCTGCTATCTCCCTTAATGCTTGGAAATATCAACTCAAAATTATTATCTATATGTAAAATGTTACCCTGAATCGAATGGCGGAGACTAAAACGTTCTATCTCTCCAATTAGTTGAGTAATTAATACATGAAGTTTCAGAAAGTGGATTTTCGAATATTTTTACTATTTAATTCGCTCTCTGCTATCTCCCTTAATGCTTGGAAATATTAACTTAAAATTCATTTCTATATGTAAATTATTCCTCTAAATCGATTGGTGAAGACTAAAACGTTCTATCTCTCCAATTAGTTGAGTAATGAATACATAAAGTTTCAGAAAGTGGATTTCCGAATATCTTCACTATATAATTGGCTCTCTGCCAGTATAAAATGTTCAGAAATTTGCCTCAACGTCGAAGAAACCGATTTTGAATTCAGTTTTGGATATGGTCTTGTTATAGCATGAAATTGTATTGTCTGCAACTTTTATTCCATGAGTTTTTTCAATAGGAGTATCTGTTTCAGAGATAATGTGGTTTTAAAAAATATTGCAAAACGTAAGCTCTCAACAACTCTAGCTTTTGATTTTTGCTATTCATTTCTATATGTAAATTATTCCTCTAAATCGATTGGTGAAGACTAAAACGTTCTATCTTTCCAATTAGTCAAGTTATGGATACATAAAGTTTCAGAAAGGGGATTTTCGAATATTTTCACAATTTAATTCGCTCTCTACCATCTCCCTTAATGCTTGGAACTATTAACTCAAAATTCATTTCTATATGTAAAATATTCCCCTAAACCGATTGGTGAAAACTAGAACGTACCATCTTAACAATTAGTCGAGTTATGAGTATTTTTGGTTTTAGAAAGTGGATTTTCGAAAATTTCATTACGTTATTTGAAGGCGAAAGAATGATTTTATTTAAAAACAGACTATGCCAGTCGATTTTTTGTCCCAAAAAACCCCCGGTTACCAATTTATAGCCAATTTCATTCCGCAAAATTTTTTTCTTGTAGGAAATTTTGAAGCGAGGGGTAGGTATGGAAATATTTCGCGATTTGATTTTTTCTGTGCTCTCTCCCTGAATGGTTGGAAATATCAACTCAAAATTCTTATCTGTATGTAAAATGTTTCGCTGAATCGAATGGCGGAGACTAGAACGTTCTATCTCTCCAATTAGTCGAGTTATGGATACATAAAGTTTCAGAAAGTGGATTTTCGAATATTTAACTTGCTCCCTGCTATCTCCCTTAATGATTGGAAATATCAACTCAAAATTATTATCTATATGTAAAATGTTCTCTTGAATCGAATGGCGAAGACTAGAACGTTCCATCTCCATAAAATCGTTCTAAATGATCGAACAGTGAAGCTTTGTGAGTTAGTTGACCTAAAAAAATGCTCACCGGTAAGAAAATTCACTCGAATGAAGAAGTTATCACAGACACTGTTTTGAGGCAAAGGATAAATCGTTCTACAAAAGTGGTATTGAAATGTTAGAGCGGCGCTGGAATGATTGCGTTGTTCTTGATGGAATAAAATTAATTTTGAGCAAAAAAAAACGTGTTTTTACAGCCCACGCGTTATCTATGATATTTTGTAATTGGTTTTTCAAGTAATTTATATAAGTGTTTAGTCAGAGCTTGAGTACATATACTTTTTATGTTCGTTTTTTAAGAGCGCACTGGAGAAAAGTAATTAAAATAAATGAATTGTAATTTTTTATCAATTGATAATCATGTCGCGTATCGATATCGATGGGTTCATACGAAATTACTTGAATTATTGATAAAAAAAAAAGTACCACGATCAAGATTATATTTTCAGGTAGTCGGTATTCAACGAAGCTCCACCAATGCATTCAAAGCAGAACTTTTAAATACAAATTTGACTTTTTGTGATCAATCGACAAAAATATTTGTACCAATTTATCAAAGCAGATATAACGTATTTGTATCATTATATATCTTCATAATACGTGATAGATTATCCATATTTTATATTACTATATCTTTTATTTGATTCTAAGGTCCTCTTTTGTATTCTAATTTCACAAAATAAGTACCTACTTATCATCTAAAATAACATGTTAATGTCAATGACATCCAAAATTTAAATTTTCAGTTACGAAAAACAATGGATCAATATTGTTATAGAATCTTTCGCGCCACATATTCATTTGTAAAATTCATGGTAGTTCTGGATATCCGCTTGTTTCATGCTTTTCAACTTCCCACCAAAAATTCTCCCCGCAACCACCCCAAATTGTGAAAAAAATGTACAAAATATAATTTTTTTTGGAAAAAAACTACCTGGTAATTCAGAAATTAGACAAAACTTGCGACCAAAAAAGATCATATGATATTTTGACGTAGATCGAAAGCGCTTCGGTGCCGAACGCACGACCTTGCAGAGCTAGAGGTGGAGAACTATCGATAGCACTATCGATAACTATCGATAGTTTTGACTATCGAAAAATATCAAAATTTGTTTTCAGCTATCGATAGTAATCGATAGTTTACTTTACTGCCCATTACTGGGCTAAAGTTAGGTTAGAGATGATCTCTGCGACGAAATACGCCTCCCCTGCTATATAATGTATGTGTCGACTATTAGTGTAGCAGAAAATTTATTATTTTGTGGCCCAGTCCAAGATTATCTATGGTCCGGTCACTTCGTCATTTCAGTTGTCAGTCTTGTCACTTGTCTACTTATGTCTACTTCTGACTATCTATAATTATCGATAGTTGTGGCTATCGATAGTTCTCCACCTTTATTCAGAATGAAGGGACCCCGTGTACACTCCAACCGGTATATCGTGAAATGAGGTGATGATGCGCCGTAACAAATTTGAAAGTGGGGATCCAGCAAATCCAATCGTGCGGTAGACGTTATTTAGTGGGCAGCTCGATGTGCGTCAGCTAAATATACGAAATAAAGCCACAGACTTCGCAAAAAATCGAATAGATGATTGGGGTGATAAAATTGTGCATCGCTTGACTCCCGTTGAAGGCGATTTAGTGGCAAGATTTATCTTGCATGAAAAAGCTTACTCCAATTCCAAAACTCAGATCTGAAGAACCTACAAAGCGTGGTGCTTTCGGAATGGAAGTACAAGCTGCCACGAAAATCAAGAAAATGAACAAGGATGTCAATTTTCGTTTAAAGATCTTTTGAATCAAATTAAATGTGACTATAAACCGGTCATTAGAACAATAAAGACTCAACTAATCGCTAAGTACAGACAAAAAACCTGCTGTCGTTTCTCTTCGTAGATCATTTTTAATGATGTGTTTACCAGAAGAAATGTGCCGATGAGAAAGAAAAGGGAAATCGAGTCGTGCAAGTAGCAGCTAGCATAATTTTAGAAGGCATCAGGAGTAAAGTTTATGAGAAACAAAAATATCCTCCTTCTGACAATTTTTTCCGCGATGCAGTGTCTGATATTCCCAAAAGTCTCAGTACTTTTTTAGACCGTGTGATTTTACATCATAAGAAAGGAAATCTGGATAAGTGGAAGATCAAGTGCACGTCTTTGGCGCCAGGCCTAAATCGGCTACGTCTATCTTACGTCAAAATGTTTAAAGAATTTTATGTTGGAAATTTTGTCTGCTTTCCGAATTTCCAGGTAGTTTTTTTCTAAAATATGCAAAAATTGAAAAAATTCCAAAAAAAAAAACTATTTTTTTCCTTTTTTTCAACATTTGGGGGGGTTGCGGGTGGAATTTTTGGTGGGAAGTTAAAATTTTGGATTCAGCGGCCCAAAAAACATATTAGCTTATTTCCAGAACTACCATGAATATCGCAAGCTAAAGTCCTTATATTTCTTGTCTTTATTGCCTGGCTTAAAACTGTCAAATCATATATTAAACAATTTCGAACCTCTTGCATCTTCAGGAATTTCCATTCATAGTCAAAAGGGTTTTGGCTGAAATTTTAAATCCACACTTTCAGTAAAAAATCAACGAAAACGTTTCTATGATATTTTGTATACAGGGATAACCGATAGTGAAGAGTAAAAACTTTTGAAAAAATAAACTCTTCAACCTTTTCGGAATCTACGGGTTCGAATGACTGGATTTGGATCTATAAAAGTGTCGTGAAGGGATTTAGAAATTTCAAAAACCCCAAAAAATTACTTGACGTATTGATTCAAATACAGAATGATATTGAAATAAGATAAAAATAGATTTAAATGGTATTATTAACCTAATGTTTTTTTGATCAGATTATTATTGAATAAACGCCGACACTCTAGTTGTTTACAAGCGAGTTGAATTGATATAAAATTTCATTCACCAATACGCAATAATGACACCAATGACATCACTGATTAGCGATAGGTGACGATGTAATTTTAGTACCACATTTTAGTACCATTATCTTGAATATCGTACTATTGGGGATGGTAGCAAGTATAGCTTGTTGCAAAATACGTGAAACTGAAAAGGAAGCAAAGATCGATTTTCATTTTCCCCCTCGAAGGGAGCCGCTATAGGCTTTCCTCTTCAGCCAACATTGGAAGGAATAAGGATTGTTTTTGGTTCAGGGGATGGTGGTAGGTGCCTGAGAGGTGTGTACTAGTGATGGGGTACTCGAGTACAAAGAATCGGAATGTACTCGATTCTCAAGAGTACTCGTTAGTATTCGAATACTCACAGTATCACAAAAATGGTTTAACCCTTCTCACTTGCAAAATACAATCTCTGCGATATTCAATCGGGATAATCAAAACATCTGCTTCAACATCTTTATTTCTAAGGAATGAAATACAGAAGGGACTAAACTTCTGCAGTAATACAAATTGTACAATAAATGTTAGTATTTATACCAACGATTCCTAAATGTTGCTAATTATGTTGTTGTTGTTTTCAGTAATGTGTTATCAATAAATAATTGCACTTGCGAATGACCCTGTATTCAGAATTTCACATTTAAGACATCCCTGATGATTAAAGTGCTATGCTCCTCGTTTTCACAAATTTTTTTACACTAAACTCAGTATGTATGAATTCAAAATAAGAAGCTCTTTCAAAATCTGTTAAAATAAATAGGGTGTCACATTTAAATTAAAGAAGTTGATGGCATTTCCGGTTAAACCGGAAGTATATTATTAACAAAAAAATGTACATCAGATGCATTTTGTTCCATTGCACTTACCAGCAAATTTTCATAAATATCGTTCTTTTCGTTTAAAAGATATTTACTTGGTTCCATACTTTATCCCAACCTTGTATATCAAATTTTGAAAATCCATAACACTGGTTTGCCGAATATGAGGCAGGCGGAAAAATCATATGTATAACATGGGGGTAAAGTGCCTTTTCCACCATTGTTATACATTATAACTGTTTTTCCGTGGAAAGATAAAAATTTTCACATACTATTATAATTCGTGAAACTGAAATAACATAAAAATAGATTGTATTACACTTTAAGTAATTAATACTTAAAAATCCACTTTCTACCTATTATATACCATAATATTAATTTGAAAAGTATTTCTCAAGTAATTATTGCTAAATTCACGTTAAAATAACAAACTGTCAGGTGTTTTTTATTAGGTAATGAATTAAATTAATATTATATAAAAAATATATTATTAAAAATATTAAATAAAGCGAAAAAATTCAAGAAGAATGGGGAATAGCAATAATTATACCCTTCGAACATTAACAGGTTAAGCGCCAAAGATATTTGACTAAAGTATTTCCCTGTGCCAACAGAATTTTGAAAAACCGATGAGGTGACTGCTTTGGCCTGTACGAACTTGAGAGCGGATACCGGTGTCTGTCATAGCCCGTCGGCGAGGTTAGTAACGAGCGGACACGAAATTTCTCGAAACCGGATGAACTAATTGATAAATAAAATAAAAAAAAGTGATAACGTATTGGGCACAGTGCGAAGGAAATCCTAGAATGTTTCAATATTTTTCCTTTTAATACTTTTGTTCAAAATTCGTTCCAAGTTAATATTATTTAAGATCACCTAATATGTTAGATAATATGCCGAGTCGAATTTTTCCAGGTATTAATAGAAATATTACTTGTCACATTTCTAATTAACTTTATATTTGGCAATAAATAGTTTTCAAACAAACTTTCTGCTGATGACAAAAATAAAGCGCTTGGAACGCAATTTTTTCTGATCCAGCATGTATTATTGTTGTTAGTTATTGTCCTTTATTTGAAGGAGCCTTTATTTTGCATTTTCCCAATGAATACACAAAACAGTTCGTTGGAGTGTCACCATATTCGTAAACGATATGACTACAGGTCAGACAAAGGAAACTAAAAAATAAAAGCTTTTTATATATACAAACAATCAAATTAAAACACGGCTTTTGCCTCTTCTTCTCTTGCGCTCCCTATCCGGTAACTTGAAAATCTACTGCTTCCAAGAGGTTTTCTTGGACATAACTAACTCCTGGCGTCATTCCTGTTGACGTTGGCTTCAGCATTTTCCTCACGGTATTGTTATTTGGGGCTTGTAGACTTTGTTGTCCACTGGGTTTTCTTTTTGGTAGCTGATTTGTCTTTCAAATCACACTTACTGTGGCATTCAATTATTATTTTTAATATAATTATATTTAATTGTGTATAAATATTATTATCTATTCATTAAAATGATAAATGCTTCATACCTTATCAATATTAATAAAATACACAAATGTATCAACTGTCTCGACGTTAATTGACTATCTGATAATTATCTTGAATATTTATATTTAATACCGATCTTTTATACACCTTTGAGTTGTTGGTACTAATTGATATTCAATTTAAATTTTGGGTATATCTACAGTAAACCTCGTACTGATTTATATAACGATGTAAAGTGTTTCGCTGCATGCTATACGGGTTCTACGACGGTGTTCACCACAGGTCACCCATCCAAGCACTACTCTACTTTGCTCTACTTCACGGTAATTATTGCATCTGAGGCGTTGCACTACAGTGCTGGATCGACGCCCAGTTTATGTTTAATTTACATCTCTTACTTATATAGTGTAATGGATTCAATAACCTATCTTTAAATTATACTAAATTATAACGAAAGATGTCGGCACGCTCTTTGCATCACTATATCTCTAGCTCGTACTTTACATTGTATACTTTCATTTTTCATTATTCGAATCGGCCCTTTTGTTTAGAAGTAACAACGGGTATAAAAATCCCCAGCTTTAAGTTTCCATGCAAAGTCACCGAATTTGTAATTGGGACTTAATTAAAAATGATAACAATTAACAACGCATCGATGTGAATAATTGTAAAATGGTAACACTACGATTGTTGATATTTACAATTAAACCAATTTTAAAACTTCATTAATAACTGAATAATTCATCAACCAATTAATGATTCAAAGTTATTGTTATGCAAGAAAACTTTGACTTAATTTTTATTACTTAACTACATTTTTATCATTTTTTTTAACTCGTGTTACATTGTATGTATGTATGTACATAATTAATTTTTAAATATATGAATTATTTTCTAGATCACTTTACTACAACTATCAATAATGTAATATATTTTTGTGAAATTTGTGTGCCCAAAGTAAGGATTCTTCAATATGAAACCACACTTCTTATTCTACAAAAAAGCGCAATGCCGAAAGCACTATTCACTGCATTAGCATATACCCCTCTAGGGGACTATTGGACTGATATGCTCAAATAAGGTCTGACTGTTGTTTTCACGTATTCAGAAACTGACTAGATTTATTATTGGTGAAATTAGTTATTAAATATTATTTGTTATTTATTCTTTATACTTATTTTAAATAGTTACTTCCCTACAACTGTCAAATATGTAGTATATTTTTGTGAAATTTGTGTGCCCAAAGTATGGATTTTTCAATATGAAATCACTGTTCTTGTTCTACAAAAAAGTGCGATGCTGAAAGCACTATTCACTGCATTAGCATATACCCCTCTAGGGGACTATTGGACTGATATGCTCAAATAAGGTCCGACTGTTGTTTTTACGCATTCAGAAACTGACAAATAGTGAAATTTGACTTGAACTATTATAGTATAATATGTGTAGTGTGCACAAGTTAATGAACCCACCGATAAGTAAACATGTAGGTACTTAATTAAAAAAATAAAATCAGGTATTATACCTGTCATCAGTGTGGTCTTAGATTTATCAATTTCTTGTTATCCTCAAATAATAATAGATT
Source organism: Lochmaea capreae (assembly GCA_949126875.1). Classification (NCBI taxonomy): domain Eukaryota; kingdom Metazoa; phylum Arthropoda; class Insecta; order Coleoptera; family Chrysomelidae; genus Lochmaea; species Lochmaea capreae. The sequence continues at coordinate 2,825,853 of OX421411.1, read as the reverse complement.
TTGTATTTGAAGTATCTAATCAAATTTTTATTGTTATCGACTTTGATTCATCATAATCACTTTCAAATATAATTGATTCGATTTTATTTTTATTCCAATTGCGTAAAGTGATATATTTAAATTTGCCAACTCATCGCTTCAACTAGTTAATAATAATTATAGGTAATTTTAGGTGAAAAATATTTTTAAACAATGTTTCAGTTTTTTTTTTGATAGAACACGTTCATTTTATTATCACATTAACTTAAATGGTTAGTAACCATTACCTAAAATGTAAATATTTTCAAGAATGGGCTCCAATTTATACAAAATGGATATTTAATAACAATGTTTACTTTGTGCAACTAAAGTTAATAGGGATATTTTCACCATCAAGATATTGTTAACCTCTGTACGAATATTATTGTATTTTTTTCAAGTAATTCAATTTTAAGGTATAATGTCAAATCTGTGCTGTGATTCATTCGACTTACGTAAATACAAGGATTGTCTTTTGTATTCTCCACGAAAAGAGTTCATCATAGTGTTCTCAGAGTTCACAAACTTTGCCCAATTTGTGCAGATGTTTCTCAGGGAGCAGTGTCCATCACCAGGTCGGAGACTGACTTCAAATGTCTCTTACTCAGATTCAATAGCCTGGTTTAGAGTTCCTTGTCTACCTTGCTCAGTAAACTCTTTGTATGGAGATGTCCTTAGGGTTCAGTGTCCAGTCACCAGGTCGGTAACTGTCTTCAAATGTCTCTAACCCAGTTTCAAAAGCCTGGTTGAGAGTTCCTTGTCTACCTAGTTCAGTAAACTATTTGCATGTAGGTGTCCTTAGGGTTCAGTGTCCAGTCACCTGGTCGGTAAATGTATTCAAATGTCTCTAACCCAGTTTCAATAGACTGGTTGAGAGTTCCTTGTCTACCTTTGTATGGAGATGTCCTTAGGGTTCAGTGTCCAGTCACCAGGTCGGTAACTGTCTTCAAATGTCTCTAACCCAGTTTCAAAAGCCTGGTTGAGAGTTCCTTGTCTACCTAGTTCAGTAAACTATTTGCATGGAGGTGTCCTTAGGGTTCAGTGTCCAGTCACCTGGTCGGTAAATGTATTCAAATGTCTCTAACCCAGTTTCAATAGACTGGTTGAGAGTTCCTTGTCTACCTTTGTATGGAGATGTCCTTAGGGTTCAGTGTCCAGCCACCAGGTCGGAGCACGTGCCAGGGGTGTTAGCAATACATTGCGCCATCCGTCGACAACATTTAGTTGCTAAAAATTTGAGTGTTTATGCCATTTTTTGACATAGGTGGCAAGAAATACTTTCAAACTTCTCCTCTTTTTGGTGAGCGGCTAGGATTACTTATGAACGCACTGTATTGTAGAGCCAATAAAGTTTGCTGCTAGTACGATATGACATGTTACCTAATCGTGATATATTTCTAAACAGTTGCTCATGAAAATTGTTCTGTATATATAAATCAATAGCCATTTCAAAAGGAAGTTCGTCATTAAACATTTGTTTCTATAAACATAACAATTATATTCACGTTATACTGGCTTTTCTAAAAAAAAATTAATAATTCGTGTTTTGAGAACTAAGGTAATTATTTTAGGTAAATAAAGTGGAAAAAAAAATTTTAGATAACATAATTATTTCCAACACTATTGTCAGTTCCGGAATCATAAAAAAATACTATTCAATAAATTATATAAATTGTTAAAAACACATCTTTATTCATTCACTAGAGCATAAAAATATTTTTTATAACTGTAATTTAAAAAAAAATACCACAAAAAAATGAAAACCATCTCAGCAGGACCTCATACCTTCTGTCGTTTCAACTAGAAGATAATAAATTTCTTTTCTATATTTGGAAAATGCGTTTTTTTTTAAATTCTATTATCAGTATTAATATCCCTAGGACATTGATAAAAAACGAGATAATTGTATGAGAAATTTGTCATAAAAGGATGAGGATCTAAAGGTAAACATAATTTTAATGAATTAAGTGCTTAAATAAACCACCTTCCTGTGCCAGACAATAACCATATATGTGATAAAGATTTGATCTCATATCTCTAAGATTATTTGGCGTTATGCTGGCACAAACGTGCTGTATTTTCACCCTCTGATGTAATTTACACAATCTGTATGTACACCTATATACAGTATAAGTCATGTTATGAAAATTGAGGGAGGTGTGACAGCCCTAAGTTTCTATCTAGAAACTAACGTTTATTGACAAAAGTTTAGTTGTAGGTAAAGTGTTTAAAAAAAACTACAAGAAATAATGAAATAAATTTATTTCTTAATATACAATAATAAAAGTCACATTTACATCACAACAGGTGCTAAGAACTGTGAAACTCTCAATAAGTGGTGCAATAAGATAGTTAAGAGAAATTATGGCTTTTTTAATATCTTAAAAATATGGTGCAAATGAACAAACAACTTTATTTCATTTAGAAGACGTTTTTATCGGGATATATTCCATAATTATTTATACTACAAGGGTTGTAAGAAACATTTACTAGTCGGGAACGATTTTGCGCCCGAGCGATACTTCAAGAAATGGTGCTGTAATTTTGGAAATTAATCAAGCTTATTTTTTGGAAAAAATCCAATCTGGCTAATGCCAAATAATCGCAGAAACGTTGCCAGAAGAAAGTGTATAGTACAGAAATCTTTAAAATGGTGGGTAACATCACCAGGACAGGTACTGGTGAAACAATTCGTTAAGGACCAAACACTAGTTTGAGCTTTTTAAGGTGCCCATTCAGACGACAGTGTTCTGTAAGGACATCTGTCAAAATTTTCAGTGCAGTGTTACTCTGGTTTAGTAATTCATTCGTTTTGTAGTTTTTCAAAAGCTTTACGGAGCTCTAAATCCTTTTCACAAAGCCTGTTCAGATTCTTCGTTAAATTCGACTTTAGTTTCGTCATTTTCGTTTCTTTTTCGATGGTGCAAGATTACCTATGTCTTTCGTTTGCATGACTCAACAATATCTTCCAATTATACTATGACTTTTCCCAGCCACTTCATTACCCTATCTCGGTATTCAATTTTAAACATATTTCTTCACTACCAACGATTCTATATTTTTGTTTCATAAACATAGAGTCACCTGGAAATTCACCGCTTTTATATGCTTAAGAAACTAGAATACAGAATCAGAGGAAGTGAAGAAATATGTTTGAAATTAAATAGACTGATAGGGTAATGAAGTGGTTTGGAAAAGTAATATTACTGAGTTATGCAAATGAAAGATAACAATTATCTATCTTCTCCATATTCAATTGATCTTTTTTCTTCTTCATGCATGTAATCATCTATTTTTATTAACAATCTTCTCCAAGCTTCCAGGGCGAGCCGTATCTTGTTTATATTTAATTTCAAAAATTGTAGCTTTCTTCAGAAATTTGTATTTTTCATAAAAAAAGAGATATTGGAAGAGATAAAAAAAACAAAATATCGAGAATTAATCTGTCCTACAGTGTGTTATGAATTTACGGTACATAAATATTGTTTAATAAATTGTCATATTTATTTTTACAAATTTTTAAATTGTTTGTGATAAATTTCCTACAATGTGTCAAAAATTAAAAACATTTTAATCGGTTAAATATCAAAAGAATTATCTAAATCAAAATTAAGCAAAATTTCAAGTGTTGCATTAATTGTGTCCATGAGTTTATGAATATAGAACACACTCGTTTATAAATATTTTTTATTTTAGTCGAGTACATACTTGAAGAGCAAAACCGTAAATCTTTGGAAGCAATATCGTTTTTATTGCGTAAAAAAATTTAGAAATAAAAATAAAAACAAATCAGTAGCGGCTCTATGTAATGGTGAACACTGACAGCCTCGCCCTATTCGTATTCGTATTCGTATTCGTATTCGTATTCGTATTCGTATTCGTATTCGTATTCGTATTCGTATTCGTATTCGTATTCGTATTCGTATTCGTATTCGTATTCGTATTCGTATTCGTATTCGTATTACACACTTCAAATTCAAATAATGCTGAATATAATTGGATTTTTTTTTTAAATCTAAATAAAGTTAGAACTTTGAATATTTATTATTAACCGTTTTTTATTCTTGAATATTCCCATTTTTACAGTTTCTTACACCCTGTATATTTCCGTACACGTCATGCATGAGTAGTTTATACCAGAGATGAACATACTGGGTGTCTATTCACTAAGAAGTGAGAGCTCTTGGGAGAGTAAACTCTTAGTGAATAAACACCCTGGGTTAAATTTGTATGTCTTGTCATTCTCGAGATCCCTACTAAAGTGGAAAACCTAACCTCATCTTGCGCAGTGTATATAAAGACCCGGTATATTATGCTTGTATAACGAGAAAAATATATTTTCCAGTAAATAAATATGGCTGTTTTATTTATTTACTTATTTTGTACAATCAGAGCATACTTTATACAGAGTGTCTCGAAAAAATTGATACCACTTACCTAGCTCTAAAACAGTGTAACGTGATGAGGCACTAGTATACGATAACTCATAAACTTTAAGCAGTAGCGTACTTTTTTTTATTTATTATGGATTTTCGGAGGGGGTCAGCACCCTTTTGACACCCCAACTTTTTTTGAGAGTTATATTTAAAAAAAAATATGGAACGCCAATGGAATAATACGTCTATTTTTAAACTTTTTTTATTTCTTTGTTAACATTTTAGTTTGGAAGATCTCAATTTCAAAATATTTAATCATCAAACTGTACTTTAAGCATCAAAAACAACTGGCTATATCTTCCAAACTAAAATGCTTACAAGGAAATACAAATAGGCAAAAAAAGTTTAAGAACATACGTATTATTCCAGTGGCGTTTCATATTTTGTTAAAGGTAACCATCGAAAAAAGTTGGGGGGTGAAAAGTTTGTTGACCCCCTCTGAAAATCTATAAAAAATAAAAATAAATTAACGCTACCACTTCCAGTTTATGAGTTATCGTATACAAGTGTCTCATATAAAATTTCGTAGATTTACGTTACACTGATTTAGAACAACTTTGAAAAAATGCTTTTAAAGTTTTATTTAAATCACCCTGTAGCTTTTTTTGTATGCATTTTTGTATATAGGTAAGTGAGGTTTAATCAAAATATTTTTCACTCCTGAATATGTGGTATAATTCATGACTAATCTTTTCGGGACATCATGTATAACAAATTTTAATAAAAATCTTGCAATAGGATACTATTGAGTCATCTTAAAATTAGAAAGAACTTTTTCTTGTAAATAGAATAAATGTAGTTTGATTTAAATACTAGTTTTTACTATTTTAATTATATATAAATAGTACCTACCTAATAATTATAATTATAATTTCCTATAGATCACAAAATGGCATTTGGCAATATAGAATTTCAAAAATTTAATATATTTTATATACCTACAGGTTCAAATGTAGTAAAAATCATTAATAAAAGGCAATTTAAATATAATTTTTTGAATTAATTGCAATTTTTTTGTATTTGAAGCGTTATTTGTTATTATATTGCAGCCTAAACTTTTGAATAAAATATTTTTGTCACATATCTTTTATAGTCCAATAAACATAGCTCAAAATCCAAAAAATTTACAATCTCACATAATATATATATCAAAGACTTATAAAGTGTGTCAATTTTGAAACTATATCTCAAGATATTCACTTTCATCAACCCCCTGTGGCCCATTCACAAAATTTCAAAAATAAACTTGTCGTTTCAAAGCTGGTAAATTTTTTTTTTGCTTTACTACCTATAAAGTTGAAAGGTTCTTATCAACCCTGAAACAATCTTGAGATTTCTCTAACATCTCTTTTTGTTCACAATATCTAATCCATTGTAAGTTTTAAAATGGACACACTGTATATTATTCAACATATCATAACATTATATAAAATACCGCTGAAAACTATATGTTTAGTTTGTATATATTTCATCTGCTTGATTTTTAATATAAGCTCATATTTTATTTTTACAGTGTGTATCAAAAAAGCTTGAACACGTAAAAAAAAAGTTTTTATATAAGATTCTGATTTTTACTTTTGCTAACCAGGTCAAAGATTCAATTCTGTTTTAAAATATTTTTCTTCAAAAAATGTTGGTACACTCTGTATCTGTTTAAAAAGTATAATGTATTTAATCTTAAACTAAATCTGGAGTTACTAAAACTAGGTAAAGGCAGTAGTAATAACAATCAGGTTAATCCGTTAGTTATAAAAATATAATCAAGTAGGTATAACTACTGATTTTAAATATAAACTAATAGTACTGCAACCCGTTTAACACGCAATATGAATACTCCAAATTTAGTTAGTTTGTGTAACATTATTATGTACACTTAGTTATAATTTTAATAACACATTTTTAAAGTTATTTTTATAGTCATCTTTCACTCCAATCATACTTTTGATTATTTTTAAGCAAATTTTCTCAATAAGAATAAAATTACACTTTTAATACCAAATTAATTTACTATTATAAGTTCAAGTCTCATTAATTTTCTCATAATAAATAACTAAGGAACAACAACTACTTCCCGTGCAATATGCACCGCCGGATATTGAATTACACTCAAAGTCAAACAGGGTTGGTATATTTACAAGATATTTTAAAACCAACCATTCTGGTTTGCGATTAGAATTTATAGAGTGTTGAATATAAATAATTATTCTTTCGACATCTGTTGATAAATCACTTTATTAAATACGACAGTATTACAAGAAACTGTAATAAGCTTTATTGTTTCGAGTCCGCGTGACTTGTTGTCAAAAATTTAGGATTTTGGTTTGCGATTGGAAGTCGCTACTGTCACAATCTTTACATTTCCGTTACTGGAAGACATGTATTGATTGTGATTGAAGTGTATTCTTCAGTCCGGGATTAGAGACTCTCGGACGTACAGCACATACCTTGTACTGATAAAGCGCAAATACGCCGAAACCGGTCTACAAGTTGTGTTGTCCCTTCTAACCGCAAACCAGAATGGATGGTTTTCAAATATCTTGTAGATATACCAACCCCGTTTGACTTTGGAGTGGAATTCAATATCCGGCGGTGCATATTGCACGGGAAGTAGTTGAACGGCCACTGTTTTTGAAAAATATCATTTTTCAAAAATTTATAGAGTGTTGAATATAAATAATTATTCTTTCGACATCTGTTGATAGATGTATCATCATAAAATTAGTATTTTCAAGGGATATTATTGTTATTTTATTATGAAACAGTGCAAACTAATTTTACTCACAACTATACGTATCCATCTGACGTTTCGGACTCCCACAATCATCATCAATTTAAGTTTTCGTTTATTTTTATTCTTATCAAGAATTGATTATTTACCAATATAATTATATAAAAATACAATGTTTAAAGCTTTTAGTCCTGCATTTATACAAATTGTTCGTTTATTGTTTATAAAGATTGTTTTAATTATTTACTCCTACTGCATTTGGCGTAAATTCAACTCAATACTTTAAGGTTGTAAGTTTTCGATTGCAATTCACTTGAAATTTACAGTATTTATTATTTGTATCAAAAATAATGTATCAATTTATAGCAGCTTTGGCAAAAAAATATTTTGAGCTAATATAACTTCCGCTTATTGCATTATGTTTGTCTCAAAGCATATCGTTTTAGCTTTTTGCGGATAATCATCTAAATACGACCATTTACCACCTTCTTATTATCGGCAAAAGCTGAGATGATATAATTTGGGACAAACTTTAACATTATACAGGGTGGACGATTTAATTGATGTATACAGAGATCTCGTGAACCACAATAGATACAATATTGATTAAATGGAGAAAAAGTTTGGTATATTAATGGGAAATTAGAAGGTTAAAAAAAATTTTAAATATCTCCCATTCCGATTGAGGTACCTCCAAAACATGGTTTTTGAATGCATCAACAGCTTCTTCAGGCGCCGAAAAACGTTGGCTACGTAACTTATTCTTGATATGCGGAAATAAAAAGAAGTCATTTGGTGCCAAATCAGGGCTGTACGGAGGATGATCCATCAATTCGACGTTTTGACCAGTCAAATAGGTGGTTGTTTTAGCCGATGTGTGAGAACTGGCATTGTCATGATGAAGAATGATCCTTCGTTGCTGGTTGTTTTTTCCTATTTCACGAAGCACTTCTGGCAAACAAATGGTTGTGTACCATTCAGAATTCACCGTTCCACGTTGCTCTAACGGCACGACTGCCACATGTCCAGTTATTCCGAAGAAACAGGCGGTCATTTGCTTCGAGTTGCTTCGCGCACGAACCACTTTTGTCGGATTGGGTTCGTCTTGGAAGACCCATACAGTGGATTGCTGTTTTGTTTCGGGCTCATATGCATAGATCCAAGATTCGTCACCTGTGTAGATGTTATACACAGCTTTTGATGCACCGCGATTGTATTTCTTGAGCATTTCTTTGCACCAATTGACACGAGCATCCTTTTGAGCTTTTGTCAAATTATGCGGGATCCAACGCGAACAAATCTTTTTAACAGCTAAATGTTCATGCAATATCTTATTGATGCTTGTCATATTAATGCCCAAAGATGCCTCTATCTCGCGATATGTCACATGTCGATCTTGCTTTATCAGTTCGTGCACAGCATCGATGTTTTGTGGCAGAACAACTGATTTTGGACGACCTTCACGACTTTGGTCCCCGAGCGAACTGCGGCCACGATTTAATTCGTTATACCAGCGTTTAACAGTGGCCGAGGATGGGGCTTCATCGCCAAAAGTCGAAGTGAGTTGATCGATGCACTCTTGTCTTGATAAGCCACGTCGAAAGTCGTAAAAAATCATCGCACGGAAATGTTCACGAGTTAATTCCATTTTTTCGCTGAGACAAAATTTTCAAGTCGCTGTAGATAACACAAGTTATACTTAAATGACAAAAAGTTCTGAAGAAGGTTATGGTTAAAAAGATCAAACGTTCAAATGGGAAACATCAGATGGCACCTGTAAACACTTGGTAAGCCAAGGCTCAAAATATAAATAGCAACCCTAATAACGACGGCAAATTTAAAAAACGAAAAGGACCATTTTTGGATTTTGTCAAATATCTCGGCAACTAGTCGAGATTTTTAAAAATTTTCTGAACCATCTAATTTCCTATTAATATACCAAACTTTTTCTCCATTTAATCGATATTGTATCTATTGCAGTTTACGAGATCTCTGTATACGTCAATTAAATCCGGTCCACCCTGTATATTATATAAGTTGCACGTTTATCATTTGTACGGTGTACATTCAGTTTTTTTTATTAAAAATATATTGTTTACACGTTGTTATATGTTATATTGTTAATAGTTTTGTTGCAATATTCCATTACCTGGCTTTCTATACATGTATCGACTTGATCGAAATCTATAATCAAAAATATTGCTCCCATTATTGCTACTACCAAGCCAAATAATCCAACTCCGAGCGCTGGAAGTTTTTTTCTACAAAATATGAAACCCTCTTCTAAGCGTAAGTAACATAATGCTGGTAGGACGTAAGCTAGAGGAACAGCTGCTAGTACTCCCTGTAAAATATTACCATTATCATTAAATACTTATACAGTGCGTCCCTAAATTAACTCATACAATTACCGAAGCTAAAGATGCATAATAAAATCATCAAAAACAAAACAAAGCACTTATGCCGGGGCATAGAGGAGTGGACAATTCTTTCTTTTTATCAAGTGCAGGTAGTACCACCCGGGTTGGGGTCAATATATGGGTTTAGCCTATTGTTATCCATTCACAAACACTGAAAATAGTGTGACAAAGGCGTGCCGGTGGGATACTCGTAAAAAGGAAAAAATGTATTCTAATCTGGGACAGTATTTGTGACTTGTTGTTTTGTTCCACGAAAAATCTATCTCGAAAGTATTAGCACTTAATCTATAAATCAACAACCTACGTACGTATAAAAAGGGTAAGGAGAATAAATGTTATAATAAAGAAGTTATACACTCACGTTTAGTTCTAGAACTAATCCCAAGCAATAAGTCGTAATAGAAATCAAATAAGTTGTAATCACCACTCCAAACGTAATGAGATAATGTAACTTTTCTGAAGTTGGTACATTTGGATCTCTATTCAATATAGAAGTTTCTATAACTTCTCGCGTTACGAAGCATTCAATTGGATAAGTAAGAAGGATCTGTACACTGAAAAGCAGACGACTTATGTTCATGAGATCATCGTCCCAACAATAGTTCTCTAAAAGATCGCCTGTAAAGTAAAGAATGACAGATAATTGAAGTATGTCACGTAGAATAGATGAAAGATAGATTTACCTTGAGAATATGCTTTAAAAGTTGAGTATCCTGCGATCCCAAACATAATCGCTACCACCAAGCTGGTTAAAATGGAGATGTGCGTAATGATCTCCCATTTCTTTTGACTTGCATCGGTTATGGAGCCATATATTAAAAATGTGTTATGGTGGCACATAAAAGCTGAAAAAATCATTCAGATATTTTTTACGGTCGTTTCGATAGTCAAGTTATCTTCTTCATAGTGTATAGTGTTAGTGTTAGTGTTAGTGTTAGTGTTAGTGTTAGTGTTAGTGTTAGTGTTAGTGTTAGTGTTAGTGTTAGTGTTAGTGTTAGTGTTAGTGTTAGTGTTAGTGTTAGTGTTAGTGTTAGTGTTAGTGTTAGTGTTAGTGTTAGTGTTAGTGTTAGTGTTAGTGTTAGTGTTAGTGTTAGTGTTAGTGTTAGTGTTGGTGTTGGTGTTGGTGTTAGTGTTAGTGTTAGTGTTAGTGGGCAGCAAAAGGTTGGCAAGGGCTCACTGTTAATGTTTTTTTCCGATTCCAATGTCTTGGTGTATCATAAGCTTTTGACAAAAGGTAGTATGGTCAAATAAGAATATTAACTTGAAGTTATTATGACACAGTGATCGTATTCGCCAGCCTGGGGACATACTGCATCATAACAAGTACATGGGATGTCCATATCCTATCCTGTTCATGTCCAGAACGTATCCAGTTTAGGTCCATGGAAAGTCCATGAAATGTTCATGGTTTATTTATCATGTCCAGTGAATGTCCATATTTTTACAAGATATATCCATTCTTAGTAGGAAACGGACATCCATGGGATGTCCAATTTTGTGGCAAATGGATATCCAAAGGATGTCCATAGGATATCCTTCTGGACCTGAACGGATATCCCTTATGTCCAACGGTTAAAATTTTACTAATTTCCAATTTCCAAAAAAATTATATAAATTACTATAATTATTATTTTCAGTCTCACTATGATCTCCCAAGTTTTTGGTACAAATTTCTGGGACATACTGTATAAGAAGTAACTTCAGTACAGCAGATTTGAAAAATAATTAAAAAATGGGAAGTTACGTACCAAAAGCCATAATTCCAATTGCTGGAATAATATCTTTATTGATAAAACGCCATGATTCAGGATGTTGTGGCCTAAAAAATTAAAAAAGTAGAATATAATAAGATACAGTGATATTTATTTCCTTTAAAAAATTCACCGCAGGATCCCGTTGTGACCTAACAGGAATTACTCATGAGGTAATTAGATAGAAATCAATCTATCCATGTATTTTTTACAATACAAACCACTTAAGTGCACAAGGAATACGATTTTCAAAGACTACGATTTTAAAGAGTTTACTATCGTCCTTACACTACCGTTCTATTTATAGCTAATCACTTCCAAAATGGTGTGTAACCTTACTGTGGATTCCAGAACACACAAGAATAGAAGGAAATTAAATTGAAGATGTACTAGCAAATAATAGGATTGAAACACCCTTTTGCGGGCCGATGAAGCCTGTAGATATCCTAAAATGCCTCCGGGAAGTAGGACTAAAGAAGCTACTAGTCTCTTCAGGACTTAATATGTTTTTACAAAACTAGCGCTAGTTTAGAAAAGAAAAAAACTTTTGCGTACATATATGCCGCACACGTGGTCTATGTGGCGCCGTCTACAAAATACATCGAAATAGGTACAAAATTATGATTTCTCATATCCAAAAACCCCCACCGTAAAATTTTTGTGCATATACGTCAAAAAGTGTAAAAAAACAAAATATTGTACTGTCCCACATAGCAATTTGACATCCTTAGCATATGCGTGGAATATTTTCAAAGGAACATGGATGTGCATAGCATGTTCTCAAATAATACCAAAACAAATGCTATAAATAGATTGTGTTGCGCCCTGGTCACATGCTGGTCAGGTTATTAGAAATGTAATCAAAGATGTTCTTATAAGATGCTGAGTATGTACCCAGCACTAAAAAACTCAAAGTGCCAACAAGCATGTGATAAAGATGTTATTACCCAGATAACATATGAAAATATAATGGATGTCCAATGGATATCCACATTGGACATAAGGGATATCCATAGGATATCCGTTCAAGTCCAGAAGGATATCCTACGGACATCCATTGAATATCCGTTTCGTACTAAAAATGGATATTCCTTGTAAAAATATGGACTATTTGATAATTATTTATTCTAACATTTTACAAGTACTAGATACTTCACTTCCCATGTATTGCAGATATTTCCTATTTTTACAAATGCCACAATTTATTATTTTAAAATTTCCACCGCGACGGGGATTCGATCCTATGTCTAAAATTCCTCACTTCACCGAGTCAGAGCCGTAAACCACCATGCTATGAAGATACATGTGATAGCTTATCAAGCTGTTGTATATATACGAGTAGATCGTTTTACATGCAGTTTTTTATCTAGTGTGTATGATGTATGTCAAAAGTAAAAGAGACGTTTTGAATAATGAAATACTTATCAAATATATAATCTGTTGAATAACATAAGAAGTAAATATTAGTAATTAGTAGTTTTTGGTAATAAAGCTTATAGTGTTTTAGTTTGACAAAAAAATGTATACAAACTGGTAATTCACAGTCGTGGACAAAATATAGTGTTCTACTCGCATGTAATGGCTATTATTTATACTCGCACCATGGTGAATAATAGCCATCATTATAATTTAATCGTGAATAATATACTATAGGACATGAACTGGAGACATTTAGGACGTGAGCTGCATACATTGAGGACATGAACTGGATATATTTTGTACAAGAGCTGTCTATACAGTCTAACATCAAATTATCATTTATTTTTATGAAACCACAGATGTTCAGCCTTATTCACTCTTCCTCCTTCCAAATCAGATACAAATAGACATTTTATGTAATGCCACTTCCTTTAGCCGCACTGGTCTAAGCTTTTGCTACCTTCAATTAGTTTTTTTTTTCATTACATGAAACTAAAAATATAATAGGTACCCATTACGAGTGTAAAAAATTATTCGAGTAGCAGATGGAAGGTATAAGTATAAAATATAGCGGTACATTTTTAATGAGTGTATATCTCGATTCGACCGAAGGATGAACAATGGATGTCCAATGGCCGACCATCATTCAAATAAATCTTCACGTCCAGTGATGAACGACAACTGAAGGTCCAGTGAATGTCTCTAAACGGATATCCATTGTACTAATGGTAAATAGACATCCATTGGATGTCCTATCTGTCTCCATGTCCATATCGTGGATATTATATGGATATCCATAGGATATCCTATGTTTAGTGGGTAGGTACAATCTATTCCCATCCTTAGCATGTGCACTAAAAGGATACAACGCCACCTGCTAAAAATAGGCACTGTGCCGCCCTTATCACATGCGATTCAGGTTCATAGAATGTACCAAAGATACTCTTGTCAAATACTGAGCATGCACCCAGCACGAATACCGTATTGCCAATAAGTGTTATGGCAGGTTCTTTTCAAATCCTAGTTAACTTCATAGCATGTTATTAAAGACTTTCTTGTAGTAAGTGTTAAGGATATCTTGTTCTCATGCCTTGCATGAATAAAGCTGCAACATAACTTTCCCATGGGCATGTGGAAAGCGTGCGAAAAGTCGCACTTACGCATGCCGTTCGGAAATTTTTTTGCGGCGTCCAGGTAAAAAACTATAACTAAGGCCATTTGGTATGTAAACACCACTTAACAACATAGCTCTATTATCATATATTTTTAAAGATTGTATCTACATTAAAAGATGTGAAATAATTAATATTTTTAGGTACTAAATATGTAGGGGTGATCAAGCTTTTCTCTATTTCATCGGCTAAAGCTTTAGTCTTCTTTCTGTCCCCCAAATTTATCCTTTCCTTGGCTTCAACCAAAAAGGTTTTTATCAGGTCTACTATGTTAAGCTTCAATAATTATACAACAAAAGACACATAAAAACTAATCAAAAAATGTAAAAAAACTCCAGAGGCCAAGCAACCCTACCCAAAATTCCACAGCAACAAAAATGAATACGGGAAATACGGTCTACCCTAACAATGACAAGTGACGGGTGTGTTCAGAACTCGGATGCGTTCAGATTAAAGAGTCCGGTCGAAGTATGGCGCAGGGAAGGACAAGCCTTGTCTTCCGGAGATGAATCGTCCTCATCGTGCAGTATTAGTAGTTCTTCATATATAAAGGAACCTGCTTGAAGTTGGCACCCTAACTTTGAAATTTTGAATCCAAAATTCTCTTATTACTTCTTAATAAACAAACTAGATACTACCAAACAAAACTAAGTAACTATAAAACGACCACCAAACGATTGAGCGTATGTATTTTGGTTCGCATGTTAAAGGTATATATTCGCCTTTGACTTTATTTTGTGGTATATATGCGTAGAATTTGCGTTAAATGTACCAAATAATATTCCATGTTTTATATTTTGCACATGCTAAGGATCGGCTTTTGAGTTAATTCTGATATCGGCAGATGCTGAATATTTGAAATAAAATGGTACACCAATGATGGCTTTGAATGTATTAAACAAAAATAGTAAATATTTATTCATATATGTATGTAAAACGTGCTAAAGATCTGATGTAAAATTACCTGACCTTATTGATAATCCTTATCATATGCTTAGGATATCTGTAAAATAAAATACTTCTGATATTCTTCAAGGTATATACTTAGCATATGCGCTGAATGTACTAAAAAGGACTTTAGTTAATGGTAAATCATTATTATATGCTAAATATATAATTAAAAAAACAAACTTTGGGTGGCCTTTTATGGATGTGCGACTCATATGCGAAAGATCTACGGAAAAGAACATGTTAAAATCTAAAATTCTTAGCACTTGCTATGGATGTATGTACAGGGATGTGCTCAAACAGTATGTGGTCAGCATATGCTAATCATGTACCGAAACGAACATCTTTTACAGGACTTTGAAAGCATATACTTGGCATATGAATCTTCTTTCAATGCTATGTGGGGTACTATTATGTACTATTACTTAAGGAATACCCTGTATAACGATTGAATTGGAAATTGTAAACTTTGGACTATTTACTTACACAATGTCGCTGATGGATCCAATCCTCATAAAAATTGAAAACAAAATGAACACTATGCAGACAAGACTTAAAAATGAAACTTTGGCCAGCTTG
Source organism: Lochmaea capreae (assembly GCA_949126875.1). Classification (NCBI taxonomy): domain Eukaryota; kingdom Metazoa; phylum Arthropoda; class Insecta; order Coleoptera; family Chrysomelidae; genus Lochmaea; species Lochmaea capreae. The sequence goes on along the minus strand of OX421411.1, from coordinate 2,810,382 downwards.
GCTACATCTCTGTAAAGGCAAAGAGGAATCGTGATAAATATGGTCGCAATTAAAACGATAACTTCTCGTTTGGCAAATATTGAATCTGGTCCAACTCCGGTCAGTCTTACTATCACTTTAGTTACTGTATCACCTACTACAATGTTGTAGGAAACCATAGCTGAAAAAAAACCGTCGTTAGAAAAGGATTTACAAAATTATTTGTATTCTAGATTATGTCGAATACAAAAATATTTGTATTTAAGAACAAAACTGTCATTCAACAAGAAATATAACTTATTATCGATGCCGATCAACTAATTTATATATAATCGACAAGGAAAGTATCAAAATTGTCTAACTGAATTTTTTTTCCATCATTAGATGGCACTGGACAAAACCAAAAGGCCAGGCAAAGTCTAACTGAATTATAATTGGATGTATGTATGTTTGTAAGCTGAGGTTTCTATCTATACTAATACCTATACCTATGAATGGGTAAACAAATTGTAACAGTCCAAGCAAAATATATCCAGCTCTTCCGAAGGCTGCTTCCATTATCCCTTGATAGGAAAATTTCCCGCTGATGTGCCCGCTTCGCACCATTAAAATTAAAGAATAATCGGTGATGAAAGCTACGAATATCAAAAGTAGCAGACCGAATCCAAATCCGGATTCGTGGAGTGCATAGGGAATACCTAAAAATATACAGTAATATATAATAAATGTTTACAGCCTCTAAACAAATTTTATTGTACGCTGATGGTATAGAATTTTTTTGAAATAATAAAATCTTAAACCTCCCAAAAAATGATTAAACTTGCCCAAAAAATGCTTAAACCTCCAAAAAGAATGCTTTTTTAGCCTCCTCAAAATATGAATCTTCAACCTTCCCAAAAATGCTTCTGTAACCTGGCCAAAAAAAAGCTTAAACCTCCCCAAAAATGCTTAAACCTCCCCAAAAAAAGCTTAAACCTCCCCAAAAGTGTTAGTGAAGCTTAATTATTTTTTTTGTACTTTGTAATTTTTTAGAAATAATAAAATTCTTTGTAAAAATTGCTTAAACCTCCCAAAAAATGCTTGAACCTCCCCAAAAAAAGCTTAAACCTCCCCCAAAAATACTTCTTTAACTTTTCCAAAATATGAATCTTCAACCTCCCCAAAAGTTCTTCTTCAACCTCCGCAAAATAAGCTTAAACCTCCCCAAAAAATACTTAAACCTGCCCAAAAATGCTTAAACCTCCAAAAAAAATACTTTTTCAACCTCCTCAAAATATGAATCTGCAACCTCCCCAAAAATGCTTCTGTAACCTCCCCAAAAAAAAGCTTAAACTTCCCCAAAAAAGCTTAAACCTTCCCAAAAATGCTTATACCTCCCCAAAAAAAGCTCAAACCTCCCCAAAAGTGTTAGTGAAGCTTAATAATTTTTTTTGTACTTTGTAATTTTCTAGAAATAATAAAATCCTTTATAAAAATTGCTTAAACCTCCCAAAAAATGCTTGAACCTCCCCAAAAAATGCTTAAACCTCCCCAAAAAATGCTTCTTTAACTTCCCCAAAATGTGAATCTTCAACCTCCCCAAAATGCTTCTTCAACCCCCGCAAAAAAAGCTTAAACCTCCCCAAAAAACTTCTTTAACCTCCCCAAAAACTTCTTTGACCTCCCCAAAAAAAGCTTAAAGCCCCCAAAAGTGTTAGTGAAACTTAATAATTTGTTTTGTACTTACCAATAACTCCACTCCCCAATATTGAATTAATAAAGTTGAAGCTAGCCCATGGAAGGCTGTTAGTCTTGTCGTTTTCGTCGTCCTAAAAATAATATTCAATAAAAATGGAGAATATCAATTTAAAAATACCTACTAGAAGCGTTTTTATAACCATATTTAATGATTATATACGAATGCTACATTTACAACATTTTAAAATTGTTCTTTTTAACAATGTTTGATAGTATATAGAAATCATAGTAATCTTTTTTAAAAATAAATTTGATTACATTGATATACTCTTGTATTTTGATAAATATAAATTACCATTAATGTAATTAATTATTAACAGTTATAATATTGTTTATAGATGCTAGAAGTAACCTAACACATCTGGTGCTGTAATCTTGACTGAGGGAGTAGAGCTTTCCGAGAAAACCCATATTTTGTCTTTATTTTGCTTGGCTACTCTGTCACTGTAATGACAAAGACAAAATATCTGTTCTCTCAGAAGTCTTCACTCCCTCAGTGAAGAATACAGCCCCAGGAGGAATTAGTGGGGTTCGAAGCACTTCAAGAAAATGTGCAAAAAGAGTTCCCAAGTCTTACAAAGAAAATTTTAATTATTATATATGATTTTCTATAAGTAAAAAATTGGGTTCTTTCTTCAAAAATTAAATCTACATTCCTTACTTACACTTATTAGTTGTTTCATATCATCAAATGCATTTTCGTTTGAATCAATACTGCTTCCCTGAAATTAAAAACAATGTATTCTAACACACTGTTTGAAACCCATATTCTGTACTCTTATTTGATAATGAAATATGTAACTATTCTAATAGTCCAGTAAATAAAGACCGAGAAACCCCCCAACCTGTTCATCTCATTATTGTCGGACTTTTTTTTTGCAACTTGTAGGTATTCACGGGTAGATTACTTTCTGAAAATATGTCCTCCGCGAAATTTGCGGAAGGGGCTGAAAAATAGCCAATAATCCCAAAAATTGAGTTTTCCGCCTATATCTCCGGAAATATGACACTTAGAGAAGTGGGGTTTTACTAGGAATGGAGACCAGTTTATTATCTACAAAAATGATCCTTATCATTTTTGTCAAAAGTTTAACCGTTTTCGAGATAAACGGGCCCAAGCGTACCTTGGATTTCGAGCTGCTGCGCGGCGGCGTCTCCGGGAGCACGCTCCGTGAATGTAAACATGGGAGGGCGGGCAAATTGGCCCATAACTTGAGTAAAAATGAATATTTTTTCATGATTCAAAGTGCATATGAAAGGAGGGACCTGTACCTATAACATCGTATAACTTTTTCGTTTTTTTTTATTTTCCAGGAATATTGAAAAAACTGGCAAAACTTTATTTTTCCTGAATATTTGACCGCCCTTATCAATCCGTTCATATTTTTTAAATTAAGCGTAGTTTTACCGAAACCTTTTGGATAATGGAACTTTGATAGGTGGTGAATGTATTCCGAAAGAATGAATAAATAATTTTTGTGTACTTTTATAAACAACATGTTTTTCTTGGGACGTTTTTTTTTGATTTCCGGAGTTTTCTGAAAATTCTCGAATCTACCGCAAATTGATAAACAATGATTGGCAATATCGGTCCTTAATGCACACCATTGGAAAGCTTAATATGTCCTCTTTTCGATGGTTTTTAAAATTTTTGCCCAAGTTTTTTAGTTTTCCGGAAAATTTTTGCAAGAAATATTGATCCAGGGACAAAAATGATGGGGACCATTTTTGTAGGTAATGGACTGTACTTCATTTCTAGCAAAACCCCACTTCTCTAAGTAGCATATTTCGGGAGATATCGGCCAAAAACTGAATTTTCGGGATCATGGGCCATTTCCCAACCCCTTCCGCAAATCCCGCGGAGGACATATTTTCAGAGAGTAATCTACACATGAATACCTACAAGTTGCAAAAAAAAAGTCCGACAACAATGAGACGAACAGGTTGGTGCCTTTGTTTACTGGACTATAACCTCCAGACATATATTTATCATGTACCCCTTTAAAAATCGTTATCGTACGCCCAGTGTATAGAAATGTTTATAAATAATTTAATACTCTTCAATAATTTTATTGTACGCCCATGGTATAGAAGTTTTTACAGCTCAAAACTGGTTCAACGTTGTTAGTATTAGTCCAAGAGCTGGCGAAGAATTTTGGGAGGGTCATTTAGGCAAGTTGAATAAGAAAATATAACAAAAAACTTGGACATACACTGAAAAATTCATGTGAAACGTCTAATTAATCAAGTGACAGATGGTGAAAAATTATTTGTTGATTATACAAAATGATACGATTTATTTTGGACCAATTTTTATCATAAGACTGTGATGGAAGAAAATGTTTACAATTTCAGCGTTGTCTTCAGTCCAGGATTATGCTCTTAGAGCTTCTGGACGGATAATATCTACCTTTTACTGATTCCATAACAAGTACCTTATCGAAATCCATTATAGTATTCAGTCTATGAGCCACAGTTAGTACTGTATAATTGGTAAACTTTTTCCTAATAGTTTTTTTAATCAATCAATGAATAAATAAAATGTTTCCAAGTGAAAATTTTCTTAAAAACTCACTGATACACCAAAACCGATCTACAAACTACAAGTAATACTCTCCCTTCTAGTTACAAACCAGAATGGTTGGGTATATCCTGCAGATATTCCAACCCCGTTTAACTTGGAAGTGTAATTCATTGTCTGCGGGACATATTGCCCGAGAAGTAGATGTTGCTTCCTAGTGAACGGTTTACCCTTTGAAAAGTAATTATCAAATTTGTTAGGCGTTTTAAGAGTTTTATACTATTATCTAGACTTCTGATGAAAATTCTATCGTACGCCCATGGTGGAAGTAAATTTTTGCTTTAAAAAAATATGAATGTTTAAAAATTTAAAATGAAACGCAAAATGTAACATTATTTTTAATGGTACTTTCCATTTATTCTAGAAGAAATCACAGTTATCAATAATAATTAATCAAAAATAATCACGATTGAGATTAACCATTATCGAACAAATGATTTCTTTATCAAAAAAAATCTAATATTATCCAGTTAATTAGTAGGTAGAAGTTGGAGGAATGAACTTTTTATAAACATGCTTATCTGCTTTATTTGTGTTTAATGATACATATTAATTTTATCGAAATATGTTTACGACGAGTGGTGCATAAAATGTACGGCAAAAGAAATCATGCCTGATGTACAACGTAGCAAAATAACCCTTATTAACTGGATACATAAAATGGTTTAAACAAACTGATATAGTCGGGCCGCTCTTAGTTTACCACTATCGGATTAGAAAGTTATAGAGATAAGGTGTTGTGTTTGTCGGAAATTTCAGCAGTACTCAAACGTTATTTTTACCTGGCTTGTAGCAGAAAATACCTAAAATTGTGTCGTGTAATTTTTAATGGGTTATAGTTGTGAGTAAAATTAGTTTGCACTGTTTCACAATAAAATAACAGTAGGCGGCAAGGTTTCTTTGAGGATTGAAAAGCCGAAAAGATAAAAAAGCCATAAATCATTTCTAGTCTTGACCTGCCCAGAAGCGAAAAATTGATTCTCATTGGTGCAATGTAGCTTTCGATTGGTCTATGAAAAATTTACTTGAATTGTTAGTCCACATGGATTGTTAACGCCCCAGGGTGGGTTTAGTTCATTTCTGTTATTTACGAGATATTGTGTTCTTAGATATTGCTGTGATTGAGATTTTGCTTTATTGACTGAAACTAATTTGTTGGTAATAATCAAAATTATTGCTTTTTGGAGACCTATCGAAGAGGAAGATATTGTTATAGGTTCCGAACAATGAGTACGAGTATATATTGAAAAATTCTTAGCCTACTATAGAACCAAACAAAATTTCAATATCAAAATATTTTATTACCCAACATATTCTCCTCTTAATTGGATACATTTATTACAGGGAACCAGCAACGTCTCTAGACCTTTCAAAAAAAATGTTTCTTCTTGCTCTGCAAACCAGACCTCCTCCTTAAACTTTTTTTCAGTTGAGGAAAGAGATGATAGTCGGACGGAGCCAAATCTGGTGAATAAGGGGGGTGTTCCAGTAATTCAAAGCCTAAATCACGAATTTTTTGCATGGCAACATGAGATTTGTGTGCAGGGGCGTTGTCCTGCAAAAACAAAACACCTCTGGATAGCTTTTCTCTTTAATTTTTTTCCCGTAGAGTGGTCAGTAATGTCGAATAGTAATCTCCAGTTATTGTTCTACCCTTATCCAAAAAATCAATCGTGATTACTCCATGGCAATCCCAAAAAAACTGAAGCAAAAACTTTTCCAGCAGATTTTTGGACACGAAACTTCTTAGGTCTTGGAGAACCAGATTGTCGCCATTCCATCGATTGTTGCTTTGTTTCTGGATCGCAGAAATGTACCCAAGTCTCATCCATAGTAACAATTCGGTTTAAGAAGTCTACATCGTTTTCAAATCGAGCACAGATCGAACGCGATGCTTATACCCTTGCACGCTTTTTGGTCAACATTCAAACATTTGGGGATCCATTTGCAGCAATTTTTCTCATGTCCAAATTGACGTGAACTATATGATGATCGCGTTCGTATGAAATATTCAGTGCTTCAGATATCCGTTTTAGCCCAATTCGACGGTCTGATAAAATCATGTCATGAACTGCATCGATATTTTCGGGGACTGACACAAAAACTGGCCTTCCCGATCGGTCATCATCTTCAATGGAAAATTTACCTTTTTTGAAGCTTGCAGTCCAATTTTTCACGGTCGCATACGAAGGACATTGATCACCAAGGGTATTAAGCATATCTTCGTAAATCTGCTCACCTCTTAACCCTTTTAAATACAGATACTTGATGATGGCTCCATACTCACAATTTCGGTGGACATCTTTTTTTTTTTAATTTATTGCGTAACTCTGGTTTACTTTTTTGACGTCAAACTTCACACTGACACTTCTAATAAGTTATTGTTCGTTGCTATGGTAACGCAATATTTTGTTTATGCATGGAACTGGTCTAGGCTAACTAGATATCAATACATCCTCGTATATAAACCATTGTTTTAAAAAATTTTGGACCATTTACTTTAATTCAATGTCATAAAGACACTAATTATAAAGTATAATTAATTAATGACAATTAAAAAACTAAAGTATTTCATAAATTACTTTTTGCGTGTAACAAACAGACCAAAATAAAATGGCAGATGGAGAGAAAGAGCAATTTCAACACCTGCAATTTAAACGCACTTAACAACAAATTATTGATTCAGTACAGGCACTATTAAACGTAATTATTTTCCACATAATTTGACCTACTCACCCGATCTTCCGATAAATGCCTTCCACCTTCAAGAATATAACTTTTTTCGTTCATGTTCACACCCCCTGTAGCTACTAACATCTCGTAGAAAACTTGAAACTCACAACACAAGGCATTAATTTTATTAAATTTAGTTGTAAATATTCTCTTTATTGTTTGTGAAATGAACCTAAGGGAAGGAGAAAAAGAAGATGCATGTTTTCTTGGGGAAAAATAGGGAAGTCAATAAGGACGGAACTGGATATATGAATGAAACTGGATCCTAGTATTACCAATATCGATTTATGGTTAAAATCATGCGCTACGGAAAATTACTGTAGTTTACCGGGGATAGATCAAAGATAATTTTAATGGGGATGTAAAAGATAACCGTCCATTGCATGGAAATTGAGTTTTTTTTTACATAAAGGTCAACAAAATACAGGGTGGTCATAAATCATTCAAAAATGGGTCGATTGAACCTCACTTACCCATATACAAAAGTGCATACAAAAAAGTTACAGGGTGATTTAGATTAAAATTTAAATTCATTTTTTCAATCTGCTCTAAAACGGTGTAACTTAAACCTATGAAAATTTATATGAGACACTAGTATACGATATCCCATAAATTGGAAGCAGTAGCGTTCATTTATTTCTATTTATTATGGATTTTCAGAGGGGGTCAGCACCCTTTTGACCCACAAATTTTTTGAGGGCTACATTTAACAAAATATGGAACGCCACTGGAATTAAACGTTTATTTTTAAACTTTTTTTCCTCTTGTATTTCTTTGTAAAAATTTTAGTTTGGAAGTTATTGTATTATTAAACTGTAGGATCCGTTTCAATAAGGAAGAAACCACCTGAAGTTGGCGTACCGACCTGCGCATAAGTCAAAATCTGTCGAGCGATCGTTCCATGCCATTGGCGTTACAAGCGATGTTTCATGCCGACAGCAATTAAATTGTTGACATTTGAGGTTTATTTGATCTAAAACCATGCCTCCTACAAAACTGGTTAGTGTTAAAAGAAAAGTTATCCACAGTGAAGGCCGACAGATTCTTGAAAACGTTGCAACTTTTATGGAGTCTGAAGCTGAACATGGAATCCAAATTCCTTTAAAAAATCATCGGTAAGTCAAATAAGAAAGTATAATAATCCAATATATTACTCATGGCATTCAGATTGTTGTAAAATATATGGAAGAGTATACATTACTTCAAAAATAATTGAATTCTGCTAATAATTCATATAGTCTGCTGCACTTAGCAGTTATTTATATGGCTCTAATACTCCTAATTTTGTGTTACCCTACAAAATGTGAAAACGATACGCTACTGATTTAGATTAAAATTTCAATTTTCAAATATGGCGCTGGTTTTGACATCAAGGTCGCGCATCGACTGCAACTTCAGGTGGCTTCTTCCTTATTGAAACGGACTCTACTGTATTTTCATTCGATGAATTCGATGTTCTTATGGTGTATTTAACCTTAGCAATATTGCCCTTCAAAAGGCAGCTAGCTGTTTTAAAATATACGCCAGTTACCCTTTGATGAGCCCTACAGCAAAAAGTTCGAACTGGAACCAAAATTTTCTTCTCCACTTAGTGTTTCCAGCTGAAAAAAAGTATAGAATATCTAAGGTTTGTATACAATATACAACAATAATGACATGGATTTATGGCCCAAAATAACCATTTATTTGGAATAATTTATAATAAATGTAGAAAAAAAAATAGAAGGCTGTATTTGAAAAAAAAAAAAATTTGAAGAAAATGAACGCAATTGAAAAGTAATAAACTAACCAATGTCGAACCAAATAAAATTCTCCTAAATGATTTTAATAAATATATTATCCTAACGCTTTTCAAAAACAGTAACCATTTAATTAAAAAGAAACAACTACTTCCCATTTTATAGGCCCCGACGGATATTCAATAACACTTCTTAGTCAAACGGGGTCGGTATGATCTACAAGGTTTGACTAACCATTCTGGTTTGCATTTAAAAGGCACAACTTAACTTGCAGACCCGTTTCGGCGTATTTGCGCCTCATCAGTACAAGTTATATGTTCTCCGTACGAGAGATCTAAGAGCCCAATTCCAAACTGAATAAGTCAATAACTGTCACAGCTTTAACTTCAACATTTCCGTTTCTGGAAGACATGTATTGATTATGATTGTAAGAAGTGTAATTCACAGTGCCTATATTCCGGGAAGTAGTTGTTTCTTTTCAGTTGAACGGTAACTGTTTTTGAAAAATATTTTTCAAAACTTTGTAAGGCGTTAGAATAATACTAATTATTTTCAGTCTCTCCATCATCTCCCTAGTTTTTGGTAAGAAGTCCTGGGTATATGTGCTTGTTTAAAAAAATTCTTTGGACATTCTGTATACAGAGAGAATGAGTTGAGATATCGAAAAAAAGATTCTATAGGAACCAAACTAGCTGGGAATATATAATATAAATAGTCAAAAAATGGGGGGTAAAAAATTTCAAAAAATCTGAAATAAATGTTTTAAAAGTTTAGGAGTATAAATTTTGTAATTTGTGAAACCAGTCATAAATATCCTGTTTCTGTTGTGGAATTAGTTATTAATTGATTTTATTTGATAATTATGGAAACATTCCAAGTAGTAAACAATTAATTTATTATTAAAAAAACACTTATTCACCTGTTACTGACACAAATCCGCAAAAACGCAGCATCACTGTATTCTACAACCAACTTTTTGAAAAAATACTATTAATATAATTACACTACCATCATAGTTGAACTTCAAGAGTTAATTAAACGAATTATTTGAAAAATTCTAATTTATAACGAGGGACACTGGGCGTGGAAGAGGAAATGTGGTCAATGCGATAAGGGAGAAATATCTTGCAATGAAATAAAACGGTTGGCTGTCATGGAGAACCACAAAAGTACGTACGACATTTTTTATCTGGCTTTGGTGACTTTATTAAAAATATTGAATTATTTAATAAAATATCTACTATCTAAAATGATATTTCACATGAAACAATATAAAATAAGAAGACTTTTTCCTTAATTTAATTACGCAGTGTTACTTAACCCAACATTTAATAGGCCAGTTATCTTGGGAACTTTTTTTAGTTTAAACGTCAAACAATTATACACTGTGTCCGTAAAGTATGGAACAAATTCATTTTAAGAAATAATCCTGAAACACGTCGATTTTTGATTTTAATTTACCGTATTTTAAAATAATATTTTAATATACAGGGTGAATTACTTTCGAGTAATGACGTCACCGTAATTTTTTTTAAATGGAACCCCCCCATTTTGTCTCAATTTTCGGATTACACTACCTGAGCTGATTCCAAAAATGTATCACACGTTGATTCCAGTTGGTACAAGATGGACAAAAATACAATAGTTTTGTGTGTGCTCATAAAGTAGGATTATTTCTTAAAATGGTCTGTTTAGCTAAAAACGAATTTGTTCCATACTTTACGGACACAGTGTATAAAATTTATTGTCGATTGCAACAAAATTCATCTCAAAATTGTTAATCTTCAAAAAATTAACAGCGATCAAAAAAATATATATGAAATCAGTTTACGTGGCCTCCATTTTGAATTTTCAAAATTTAAAAACAACTTTCTCAGAAACATGGCACTGGGGCGGGAGTATACTCCAGAAAACTAAGTGACAGCTATAGCTATGCACTGGGAAACTACTCCTCTGTATCTAAGGCAAGCAAATCCATATCATGTTAGAGCCCGGGCCTATAGGCTCAAGCTCCCAGGGGGCGCACGGCGAAGAAGGAAGAAGGGAAAAAAGGGGAAGATCTTGAGCCTGCCGTAATAGACCAGTGTTTACATTCAAAGCCATTTTTGTTGCAATACACTGAACAGAGCAAAACAAGCATCCCCTGATTGAGATAATCAAGCTTTTGCGTCACGGATGCTGTAAGTAAGTACCTACCCCTGAGAATGGTTTCAAGTGCTCCTGCTACTAACTGCACAGAAGAAAGATCATTCTCTACACTCCATCGAGTAAAGAATTACCTACGGCCAACAACTGGTCACAATAGACTTTCATCACTGGCACTGCTGAGCAAATAGAGATACTACAGATAGAGGCAACAAGCCATAGGTCGCTGTGAAGGTGGGAATGTCCGTATGAACTCCAGTGAAAGAGAAAGAGGCAGACGATCAGAGGTTTTCTGTGTCTACAGTATACACGCCTTCCTTCTTGCTTTTTGCAGGGCGAATGTATCTATAATGTCATCGTATTGAATGTTCTGAGTCTGCCTTCCCTCGATGCTCAGCCATAGAGATACCATAGATAGAGGCAATAAACCAGCTCGAAACCCGTCAGCATGTAAGAGAGAGATAGAAAACAGTAATTTCTCCAGAACACTATTTTAATTCTGTAACCCCTCAGGAATGATGAAGTGCGGAAAAAATTATTGGTCCTAGGGGCGCCAAAATGCTAAATCCGGCCCTGTTTAAGATAGGTACTCCCTCTACCCTAGAAACGGTTTTTGACATCTCTTTTCATTCACTAGTTAATAATAATATAGTCAATTTTTAGTTTTAATATTGACACCCTGTATGATAAATTTTTATTTTATATTGAATTTACATATGAGGATATTACGGTGTCAATTTTCCAGTTCTTTAACTTATTTTATAAAAAATGAACTTAGTTAATAATATACAATGTACACACAAAACTATTGTATTTTTGTCCATCCTGTACCAACTGGAATCAACATGTGATACATTTTTGGAATCAGCTCAGCTAGAGTAATCCGAAAATTGAGACAAAATGGGGGTGTTCTATTTAAAAAAAAGACGGTGACGTTATTACTCGAAAGTAATTCACCCTGTATATTTGAATATTATTTTAAAATACGGTAAATTAAAATCAAAAAACGACGTGTTTCAGGATTATTTCTTAAAATGGCCTGTTTAGCTAAAAATGAATTTGTTCCATACTTTACGGACACAGTGTATATTTTTACAAATATCATACGGGATAAAAGTGAATTTTAAATTTGTACAGACCTGAAACAATCAATTATATGAAATGTAGCACAAGTGTTCAGAGTGTGATAAGGAAATATATTTTTGTGGTATGGTTTTTGCAGATAAAATCCAGCGTTGACGGAAGTGGGAACTTTTACTTATGATATTATCAGAACACCATTTGCTGGTTTTGTAATGTGTGGTAAATAGAATTGAAAAGAATCTTGGAAATGATAAGGATTGTCGAAATTTTGTCACATTTAAAAAAAACATAATATGTTTTTGTAATTCCAGTCCACACTGTTTCAATAATTTGGTATTTACAAGACTTTTTTGTTGAAAATTCCTTTTTTTTGAAGATGAAAGAATGAAATTAAAAAACCCCATTTTATTTAGCGATTTTCAGGTCTAAAAATTTTTTTTGTTGAAAATATTGCTCAAAATTCACTCATATATAGTATTGCGAGTAGAATTAGTTTGCACTGTTTCACAATAAATTAACAGTATGCGGCAAGGCCTCTTTTTGAAAAACCGAAAAGATAAAAAAGCCATAATAGTCCAGTAAATAAAGTCACCAACCTGTTCATCTCATTATTGTCGGACTTTTTTTTGCAACTTGTAGGTATTCATGTGTAGATTACTCTCTGAAAATATGTCCTCCGCGGGATTTGCGGAAGGGGCTGGAAAATGGCACATGATCCCGAAAATTCAGTTTTTGGCCGATATCTCCCGAAATATGCTACTTAGAGAAGTGGAGTTTTGCTAGAAATGAAGTACAGTTCATTACCTACAAAAATGGTCTTCATCATTTTTGTCCCTGGATCAATATTTCTTGGAAAAAAAGGCTTGCAAAAATTTTCCGGAAAACTAAAAAACTTGGCCAAAAATTTTAAAAACCATCGAAAAGAGGACATTTTCAGCTTTCCAATGGTGTGCATTATAGACCGATATTGCCAATCATTGTTTATCAATTTGCGGTAGACCCGAGAATTTTCAGAAAACTCCGGAAATCAAAAAAAAACGTCCCAAGAAACACATGTTGTTTATAAATATACACAAAAATTATTTATTCATTCTTTCGGAATACATTCACCACCTATCAAAGTCCCATTATCCAAAAGGTTTCGGTAAAACTACGCTTAATTCAAAAAATATGAACGGATTGGTAAGGGCGGTCAAATATTCAGGAAAAATAAAGTTTGGCCAGTTTTTTCAATATTCCTGGAATATAAAAAAAAACGAAAAAGTTACACGATGTTATAGCTACAGGTACCTCCTTTCATATGCACTTGGAATCATGAAAAAAGATTCATTTTTACTCAAGTTATGGGCCAATTTACCCGCCTTCCCATGCCTACATTCACGGAGCGTGCTCCCGGAGACGCCGCGCAGCAGCTCGAAATCCAAGGTACGCTTGGGCCCGTTTATTTCGAAAACGGTTAAACTTTTGACAAAAACGATAAGGATCACTTTTGTAGATAATAAACTGCTCTCCATTCCTAGCAAAACCCCACTTCTCTAAGTGTCATATTTCCGGAGATATCGGCGGAAAACTCAATTTTTGGGATTATTGGCCATTTTTCAGCCCTTTCCGCAAATTTCGCGGAGGACATATTTTCAGAGAGTAATCTACCCGTAAATACCTACAAGTTGCAAAAAAAAAGTCCGACAATAATGAGATGAACAGGTTGGGGGGTTTCTCCGTATTATTTACTGGACTAATAAATCATTCCTAGTATTGACCTACCCACAAGTGAACAATTGATTCTCATAGGTACAATGAAGGTTAGGTTAGGTTTATGGTGAGTGGGTCTATAAGGCCCTCCACTGCGACTAGCAAGAGTCTATTGTAGCTCACACCTATTCAAATTTCACCAAACAAATTCAGCGTCTTACTTAACAAAGCCGATTAGTTTATTTGGTGAATGATATTTCAGGTCCGAAGGCGAGAGAGAATCCCTGCCAAACATCAGATACCTGATTCGAGTCACGGCGGGGCAGACACAAATTATATGCTCTGCTGTTTCATCATCTTCCAGACAAAGACGGCAGGTCGGATCTTCCGACAGTCCAAGTTTTAGCAAATGATGATTCAGATGACAGTTGTCTGTTAAAAGGCCTGTTAGACAACGTAGGTCATGCCTGCTATAGTCCAACATTTGTTTGGAGACATTCTTCGAAGGATGTATGCCAGAAGTCCAAAGCTCTTCTTGCCCTCCCTTGCAAGAGAGTCTGCCTTCTCGTGGTACAATAGATGGGTTCGATTTGGTCATAGGGTGCTGGAGCGGAGTGAGAGCGGCGTATCAATCACGTGATACCGGAGCGTTTGGAGTGAGATAGTCTATCTCGAACGCGTTGGAGCGGATTTGAGAGTGTTTAAATATAATGTAACCTCACTTCTTTATCTATTTTTATAATTTATTTATTTTGTTGTTCGTCTTTTATCACTTTTAAGACCAAAGCTAAAAAAACTTAATATTGAGTTGCTAAATATACCTATTTAAATAATATAATTTTAGTTTGTTCAAATAATTTGCATAGTTTGTTGTTGGCCATCTTTTTTACTAACCCTTATTTTTTATTTTACCTTATTTCTTGTATAAACACTTTCATATAGATGCGTATGTTCATCTTTCTTATTTTGTTCCTTATTTTTTTCATGCAATAAAGAAAAATTTGTCTGAAACCAGTTCTGCTTCTGCTCACAGATTTCTTTATATCGCCGACATATTGTGAACCGGTGCAAATAAATTTTACTCACAACTATATGTAAAATATTTTCTGCTGAATCGGTCTACCAATCTTTTGAAATTATCTCCTAAAATGTCAGTTCAAAATTCATAGTTTTGTGATATTTACAAAACTTTTTATGTTAAAAAATGCGTTTTATCGAAAATTTCGTGAAGTTTGAGGATAGACCAGGCGATCTATTCTCAAACAGTGACATTTTCTGTCAAATTCCGGAATTACCAGTCTATTTCTCGTATCAAAAAACCCCTTGTTAGGAATTTATAGCATTTACCAAAAAAATAATAGGGATATCGAAAGCACATATATTCATTTTCTATTAGCATTATAACATATTTAATATTAAATATAACACAATAAACCTCGTTTGAAACTTTTAATCATAATTATTTTTAACCTGGTATTGATAACAGTATGGGTTACCTCTACCAGTAAACGGAAATTTAATTTTGATAAGGATAAAAAACAGTTAATAATAAGCATTGCATAATTTCTACTGGTTTTAATTTTATTATATAGCATGACAAAATATACGCATTCATCTTTGTTTAAGTCAAATACAAATAGATACAGAAAAAAATCTCTCCTTTAAAGTTCACTTAAACTTACCCCTTACTTTCAAAATTATCCGTGTCGTTGAACGAAATTCGCAAACTAAACATACTTCACAAATATATTTGGTAATAATTTTTTCAAATGTTGTTTTTCACCGGTAACTACATTCTCTTAAAGACACTTAACATTTACTACATATCAAAAATTTAAAAATGCAGTTACATTTAATATAACAAAAAAATATTTGATCGCTATGTCACATGGTTCTCCAGTCTACAGTAACTATTAAAATATTTTAATCGGCTAGAATTGTACTTTCACGTTTGAATTATAAAGTATTACTTGTCATTGTTTCTGAATAAAGATAAAATTAGAGGCTAGAATACCCAGCCTCTGTCCTAGCCTTCTGATCAACTGGAGGAATTTTAGGATATCCGCAGGCTTCACACGTTAAGGTAAAATATAACTAGAAAGCCATACCTACTTTATTCATTCTAAATTGTAATTTTTATAATTTCATTGGACTAAGTAACTGGCGGGTAAAATGAGATGATAAAAAATCATTAATTTTCACATATAATACAATCCTCTCCACATGTTTACCATAAGCGAAAAAGAGATGAAGGTATCAGACTTGATCTCTGAAATATTGAAGGCATCTGGTAACGAAGTTTCTCTAACATGTGTTTTAACATTTCGAAAAATAATAAACGATGTTAGATTTCTCGGGAGGAAGTTTAGCAGAAACATTATCATGTGCAGTTATATACAGGGTGATTTGATATTAATGGACAGTAGCAATAATAAGTGGTCAAAAATATAAATATCTTCCACATTTCTCGAATAACTTAGTAAAATGTTTCCTAACATTTTATATATATGAGGAAGTGTCCTAGGTATATTATCAATCTCTTGTAGACGATAAAAATAATTTAAACAAAACCACAATAAGTTTAAGATTATGTATTGTAACATTAAAAAGAAAATATAATTAAATTTAGATTCTATTACTTATGCAATACTATTATCAAATCAGAATTTCTGGTTGCCTATATATCCAGGCAACTGAGATAGGTTATGGTTATCTGTGACTGAAGTTGGTAAAAGTCGCTAAAATGACAGAAATAAACTGCGCACTGTGCGACCTCCTAATGACATTGGAGTGTTCAAAATATAAGGAAAAGTGAACCTGTCACTAGTAGTTAAATATCCTCGAAAAAACTAAAAATATCGCTACACAAAACCGTCGGCATACAATCTATTTACCTTCCAGAGGTGAGTTTTTTAACAAAAAATTACATTTTTGAAAAATTTCCTAACCTTAAATTTGAAAAAAAAATAAACGATAACTGAAAGTTTTTAAATACTATAAATTAATTAAACCGTACTATCTACTGGTTCAATTAAACTAATAAATTTTGAATTTTTAGGTTAGACATGGCACTTAGCACACTAGAAGTAGAAACAAGCCCCTTTGAAGGGCAAAAACCCGGTACAAGTGGGTTAAGAAAAAAAGTAAAAGTTTTTATGGAAAAACACTACACAGAAAATTTCATACAGTGTATCATAAACGCTCTTGGAGACAAAGCCAAAGGATCTACTTTAATTGTTGGAGGAGATGGTAGATATTTTTCCAAACAAGCTATTAACATTATTATTAGGATTGCCTCAGCAAACGGGGTTTGTATACTTTTATTTTTACCTGTGTTACATCAGATGTTTATATAGTCTATCATTTAAGTCTAGGTTATGTATAAGTTGCATAGAATAATAAGTAAAATGTAGAAAAAGTGGCTCATATACTTTTTTACATAATTTATAAGTTTGTTAAAAGATACACATTTCTTGCATAAAAAAATTTATTCAATAATTCATTATATAACAGAGTATTAATAACATTTCAAGTGATATAAAGAGATAAGAAAGAAATAAGTAAATATTCACTATTACGTTATGACCTCTGTTGATGATAAATTCATTCAAAGCATGTTTCCTTATTAGATATGTTGAATTTTCATTTTGTACCTAGCTTACATTTATTAGAAATATTTTAATATCTGTCAAATGTTACTTCCTCAACATTTTATATGTCCTAAGAATAATATGTTGATTCAAAAATGACATCGTTCAGTTAATGGTAATGGTGTATAAAATAAACTTTATCTCTCAGTCACAGTTATCTAACTGTGACTATAAAAGCATGATTGTACAAAAAATATCATTGATACTTAATTGCTAAATGTTTTTACACTTTTACATAGTCAGTATTGATATTAATCACACATATTGGAACTGATATCAAAATTATTTAATTTGTCAATTATTTCTACTGTAGATGTTGCTGATAAGTAGGTATTACCGTTTTATTTACCAATAATCAATGTTTTTGTTGATAAAAGTGTGGTTAATAACTTTTTTGTTCATGATTAGGTATCTAACTTCTTTTGAAATTGTCATAAATCTAAAAATACCTCAAACACCATACTTTTCCTATTCGATTTTGACTGTTTTCTTTGTGTATCTTTGAAGTTCGAAGATAGGAAAATAGGATCGTCTTGTAGTTTTACTGAATCTAAAGAGCAAAGAATAACTTAAATCGTTATGCCCAGACATACATTTCAAAATGGGTCAATAATTCTACTGAGATACAATTTCGAACTAGACACATATTCTGCCTGGTTATTCTTTACAGTTGTCTTGCTTTTTTGCCCCACATTTCTCATTAGTCACCTATTCCACCTGGTTATTCTTTACTGTTGTCTCTTGCTTTGTTGCCCCACATTTCTGTGTTGAAAACTTAACTTAACCCTATCCTCCACTCACTCAGGCATAGAGTTATTATTTCTCTATGGTGTCAGATTTTACACAATTTGACACTGATATTATTTACACAAGTGTTTTTTCAGTAAAAACTAATTAAACTACGGGATTTCACGAATAAAAATGTAATCGCTACAATTTGATGTCTTTAAATATGTTCTTGGAAGAATTCCAAAAATTATATTTGTTTTAGGTGTCAAAACTGCTTATTGGTCAACTTGGAATACTTTCCACACCTGCAGTATCAAGTCTCATTCGACATCACAAAGTTTTAGGTAATTATTTAATAACATTGAAAATGTGAAATTAAAATTTGAAATTTTCCAGGGGGTATTGTACTGACAGCGTCTCACAACCCTGGTGGTATCCGTAATGACTTTGGTATCAAATACAACATCGAAAATGGAGGTCCAGCTCCTGATCACGTTACAGATGCTATCTACGAACATACCACTAAAATTAAATCCTATAAATTAACACCGAAATTGGAAACTGACAGACTAATTGATATTTTAGGCACAACTACTTTTAATGTAAGTATATTCCTTTGTTTACAATTAGATTATTATTTGTGCTACCCTGTATAATGAAATTTTTAATGATATCAATTCTCTACTAAACATTGTTTATAACATGAGTGCATCTAAAACATACTGTGAATTTTTAAAAAAACCCAATTAGGTGTTAGATAGTAATTATTGGTTGTAGTCATATATTATGTAAATTATATTGGAATTAACCGTAGAAATATCCTTGACTGTTACAGAAAACATTCATAAAAACCAACCCGAATTGAATTTTCATGATTAACATGAATACCATATACAGCGTTGACCAATATTTAACAGTATTCAATATTATTCGATTTTTATTCCAAGTAGGGCACATTTTTACTATACAGACATCTGTCATTTGTCAATTACCTCCCTTCCACTACCCCAACTCCTTAATTTTTAATAGTGTGGTGTTGCATCATTCAAAAGGCATACTCAAGTATATGATCATCAATGTCTACGCTTTTTATAGAACGTATTATTTATTATTACACATATCTTTGTGGTTTTTACAGATTTATACTGAATAGAGAGTAAATATTACCATTTAAATATTCGTTTATACTTTTAAGACCTTCTAGAAGAATTTTGTAACGCCAATGGTTTTAATTTGTCGATAAATTTGATTGTACTATTTTTTATTTGCCAAGTGTTCCATTCAAATATTTTACAATGCAATAATGGTTATATAATGTGTTAAAATTTCTCTGAAGTAATAAATAATTGGAAATAAAGTAGCTTTGGACACCCTGTATTATAATTAGGAAACTTCTGTGCTTATATTTTATATTTCATACAGATTCAATTTGTAGGTGGAGGGGCGAGATTTTGTAGTTGAAGTAATTGATTCGTCAGAAAATTATGTAGCTCTCATGAAAGAGATATTCGACTTTAAAAAATTGAGGACCCTCATCCGCGGCACTGAACAACGCCCTCCTTTTAATGTACTTATAGATTCAATGAACGGCGGTAAGTATTTTCATCTAAAATTATTCAT
Organism: Lochmaea capreae; assembly: GCA_949126875.1. NCBI lineage: Eukaryota > Metazoa > Arthropoda > Insecta > Coleoptera > Chrysomelidae > Lochmaea > Lochmaea capreae. Next base: position 2,790,694 of record OX421411.1, on the reverse strand, counting down.
ATATACCAAATTTCGTTATTAGACCAGGGTAGAAGGCTTTAAAAATAATAATAAGTGAAAAAAAAATAATAGTAGGATGGAACCCATTGGAAAAGGAGGAGAATATTATAAAAATGAAACAAAAAATAATTTACGGGCGATCTGAAGTCGGGAAGGGGAAGGGGGTGAGTTTTTAAGGGTGAAAAAACTGTTTATCTCGATTTCCGGCAAAACTACAAGTCCCATTGAAAAAAGTTGAATAGCAGGGTTGTAGGTAATAAAAAGATCTACAACTTTTGTATTTGCACTTTTTTTACATAACCTCAAAATTTAGGTGGAAAATTGAAAAAAACCAGTTTTTGGTTTTTTATTTTTATCTTCTACAAAAAAAATCCGGCCCAAAAATTCCAGGTTTTTCGCTAAAATTTCAGGTTTTCCGTTGAAAATTTCAAGTTTCTCGCTCAAATTTTAGGTGTTCCGTTCAAAAATTTCAAATTACCCTCCAAAAATTTCAAGTTTCCAGCAGAAATTCCAGGTTTCTCGCTAAAATTTCAAGTTTTCCGCAAAAATTTCCAGTTTCCCGCAAAAATTCCAGGTTTCTCGTAAAAACTTCAGGTTTTCCGTTAAAAATTTCAGGTTTCTCCCTAAAATTTCATTGAGGGTGAGTTTTTAAGTATAAAAAAACGGTTTATCTCGATTTCCGGCAAAACTACAAATCCTGTGGGAAAAAGTTAAATGGTAAAGTTGTAGTTTCCCGCAAAAGTTCCAGATTTCTCCAAAATTTCAGGTTTCTCGCTAAAATTTCAAGTTTCCTGCTCAAAGTTCAGGTTTTTCGCCCCAAAAATTTCAAGTTTTTCGCAAAAATTCCAGGTTTCTCGCTAAAATCTTAGGTTTTCCGTTAAAAATTTCAAGTTTCCCGCTCAAATTTTAGGTTTTCTGTCCAAAAATTTCAAGTTTCCTTCCAAAATTCCAGGTTTCCCGTTTAAAATTTTTAAGTTTTCCGCGAAAATTCCAGGTTTCTCGCTAAAATTTCAATTTTTCCGTTCAAATTTTAGGTTTTCCGCCCAAAAATTTCAGGTTTTCCGCTAAAATTTCAGTGAGGGTGAGTTTTTAAGTGTAAAAAAAAACGGTTTATCTCGATTTCCGCAAAACTACAAGTTCTGTGGAAAAAAGTTAAATGGTAAAGTTGTAGGTAATAAAAAGATCTACAACTTTTGTGTTTACTACTTCTACAAAAAAAAATTTTTTTTCACGAAATTTGGTGAAAACTTACCCTTTTATGTCTCAAATACCCTGTAATTTATTTGATTTGAAATATTTATTTTTTCATCTTATTTTGACTTGATATCACTGGATAAAGAATATATTAAAAAAAATCACTTTGTATATTAGTACTGAAGGTACTCCAATTATTTTTTAGTTACTGGTGTATATGTTAGGCGTATTTTTGTCGACGAGCTCGGAGCTAGCCCCGACAACAACGTTTGTAGAATCGTCCCGTTAGATAATTTCGGGGAAATCCATCCGGATCCTAACCTCACTTACGCCAAAGATCTCGTATATAAAGTTAAAGCGAATACCAGTTACGATTTGGGGGCTGCTTTCGACGGAGATGGAGTAAGTAAAATATAGATGCGTATAGGTAGTTTTATTTTCAATTTATTTATTTTCAGGATCGTAATATGATTATCGGTAAAAACGCTTTCTTCGTTACTCCCAGCGACAGCTTAGCTGTATTGGCCAACAATCTGGAATGCATTCCATACTTCAAAAAACACGGAGTACAGGGTTTCGCGAGATCTATGCCGACCGCAGCAGCTGTTGACAGGTAAAATTGTTTTGTGGGTGTAATCTTACTGTTTCATGTCAAATTATACGATCCTGTCATATGTCATTGTCGTCTGAGTGACAGTTCGCTCACCTATTTCCTTTATACGTTTTTAGGGTAGCCGCTAAGTTGGGAAAAGAAATGTTCGAAGTACCTACGGGTTGGAAATATTTCGGTAACTTGATGGACGCCGGTAGATTGTCTCTTTGCGGTGAAGAAAGTTTCGGGTAAGTTGGATTTCCATCTTCGAATTTCTTATATTGCTAATCAATTTATTATTACAGCACCGGATCGGATCATATACGTGAAAAAGACGGTATTTGGGCCGTACTCGCTTGGTTGTCTGTTATCGAACACAAAAATATGAGCGTAGAGGAAATTTTGAAAGAACATTGGAGCATATACGGAAGAAACTATTTTACCAGGTTAGTGTGTAGCCAATAACTCAATTAATTGCTGTTAGATGGCACTTCTTTTAATGCTTTTGTTTGTGAAATTTTCTTTAGCCGGGTTGAGCGATTTTTGGTTGGGGGGACGTCAGTGGACACGTGTCGGTTTGCAATTTTTATCGCGCGTTCGAAATTTTGGCGATGGTAGTCGGTCCGATATCTTGAGAATCTATTCTTAGACAAACTGGTACGATCAGGAACACAGTGAGGTCCTGGACAAACGTTTCTGAAGGAAACATGAACCATTTCAAACTGAGATGACATTTTTTAGTACAAGTGACCGATTTTCGTCGTGCGATCGAAATCTGGGCGATTGTAGTCGGTCCGATATCTTGAGAATCTATTCTTAGACAAACTGGTACGATCACGAACACAGTGAGGTCCTGGACAAACGGTGCTGAAGGAAACATGAACTATTTCAAACTGAGATGACATTTTTTAGTACAAGTGACCGATTTTCGTCGTGCAATCGAAATCTGGGCGATTGTAGTCGGTCAGATATCTTGAGAATCTATTCTTAGACAAACTGGTACGATCAGGAACACGGTGAGGTCCTGGACAAACGTTTCTGAAGGAAACATGAACCATTTCAAACTGAGATGACATTTTTTAGTACAAGTGACCGATTTTCGTCGAGCGATCGAAATCTGGGCGATTGTAGTCGGTCCGATGTCTTGAGAATCTATTCTTAGACAAACTGGTCCGATCACGAACACGGTGAGGTCCTGGACAAACGTTGCTCAAGGAAACATGAACCATTTCAAACTGAGATGACATTTTTTAGTACAAATGACCGATTTTCGTCGTGCGATCGAAATCTGGGCGATTGTAGTCGGTCAGATATCTTGAGAATCTATTCTTAGACAAATTGGTCCGATCACGAACACGGTGAGGTCCTGGACAAACGTTGCTCAAGGAATCATGAACCATTTCAAACTAAGGTGAAGTTTTTTAAAACAAGTGACCGATTTTCGTCGTGCGATCGAAATCTGGGCGATTGTAGTCGGTCCGATATCTTGAGAATCTATTCTTAGACAAACTGGTCCGATCACGAACACGGTGAGGTCCTGGACAAACGTTGCTCAAGGAATCATGAACCATTTCAAACTAAGGTGAAGTTTTTTAAAACAAGTGACCGATTTTCGTCGTGCGATCGAAATCTGGGCGATTGTAGTCGGTCCGATATCTTGAGAATCTATTCTTAGACAAACTGGTCCGATCACGAACCCGGTGAGGTCCTGGACAAACGGTGCTAAAGGAAACATCAACCATTTCAAACTAAGATGAAATTTTCTAGAACAAGCGACCGATTTTCGTCGAGCGATCGAAATCTGGGCGATTGTAGTCGGTCCGATGTCTTGAGAATATATTCTTAGACAAACTGGTCCGATCACGAACACGGTGAGGTCCTGGACAAACGTTGCTGAAAGAAACATATGAACCGTTTCACACTGGGCGGATAAAACTTTTCATAAAAAGCGTCCTGACGGCTTTCTATTGTAACGTAGCGACCAGGTTGATCATAATTTGATATAAGTACCTATATCCTTCAGATAAGAATCCTTATCGGTATTAACGACAAGAAATCCAATCTACCCTACTTCCTCGAAATTCCCGATTCCCGAAAATGTATAGTAAGCATTTCATATCTACGCCATAACCATAATTTTTGACGATATTTTGAATATTTTAGATACGATTATGAAGAATGTGATAGCGATGCGGCGAATGCGATGATGAAACATTTGGAAAATCTAATAGACACTAATGGTTTGCTGAAAAAATCTTTCACATCTAACAGCAAAAGCTTTACCGTCACAAAAGCGGATAATTTCTCTTACGTAGATCCCATCGATAACAGCGTCACTAAAAATCAGGTATGCTCTACGTGTAATGAGTGTATTTAGTCCTTTAGGTCACCGGGTTGTGCCGGCGGCATAAGCGGCATTACCACCGGCGTAAAATTCATTAACCGCTGACAAAATTTTTATTTTTAAATTTTCAGCGTTTGTTGAACTCCTGCTGGCGTTGTGATGCTGATGTTGTAAACGTTTTTTCTTAATTTATAAAATGATACATTTTACAGGGTATAAGAATATTATTTGACGACGGTTCAAGATTAATCTACAGATTATCAGGTACGGGAAGCAGTGGTGCCACAATCAGATTGTATATTGATAGTTACGAAAAGAAAAACGTACTTTCCGACGCACAGGTGAGTAAAAGACACTATTTTTCCATCTTATCTCCTAGGAACAACCGATTCCGGCATATTTATTCTGTAGCCGCATAAATGGTTGGCCTTTGAAGTAAATTTTCATTTTGTTTTCAGGAAATGTTAAAACCTTTAGTTGAAGTAGGTTTAGAAATTTCCCAATTGAAGAAATTCACCGGCCTCGACGCTCCAACTGTTATTACATAAAGTGTAGTTTTATAGAGAGAAAAAAATAATAATAAACTGTCGCATTAGGTGCAAATGAAAAGGTATTTCGTGAATATAAGTTCTTTTTAATCTGAATATATAACAAATAATTTTTTTTGTCCCAAGTACCTATTATATTTTGTTACAATTTTTGATGAAATTATAATATATTGAAACGTTTTTATTCTCTGTTATTTTTTTTATGTCGAAGGTTATACAGATTGCGAAAGGTCTTTTCAAGCCTTACGATTTGTTCAGTGCCCATCCCCCCATTTTAATCTACCTACAACTAGTGAATTCTCTCTGTAAATGACACTCTTGCCGGATGAAAGTGTTTAGTTTTACCTAATAGTGCATGAGCTCGAAAAAAATTCAACGATTACGAGAGAAAAATATAATTTGTACAAATTAATCTGCGCTTCTGGCAACAGCGGTTAAGATAGGAGAGCACTGAACAGTCGGGGAACCTTTTTTTGGTAGCTGGAACTAAATACTTTCTCTCTTTCAAGCGGTTTTTCTTATATTTTCCTTGTCGTACTTGTGTAAATCGTGAGGCTTGAAAAGACCTTTCGCAATCAGAATATATGAAGGTATATAAATACATCATTCCAGCGTAGCTTGCAGGTTCCTGCAACGTTTTCTAAAATAACGAAAATTGTTAAAACTGGGCGTAAAAATAAAGTAATATTTAAATATTATGTGTTTACATTTATTTTAGCTACTTGAATATATTTTTATAATGGTCGCGTAATAGATCAGGGTCGATAATTTTTATTAAAAAAGGGAAGGGGGTGAGTTTTTAAGGGTATAAAACGGTTTATCTCGATTTTCGGCAAAACTACGAGTCCTATGGAAAAAAGTCAAATGGTAAAGTTGTAGGTAATAAAAAGATCCACAACTTTTGTATTTACACTTTTTTCAAATAACCTTAAAATTTATGTGGTAAATTCACAAAATTAAGTTTTTGGTTTTTAATTTTATCTTCTACAAAAAAAATTCTGCCCAAAAATTTCAAGAGTCCCTCAAAAATACCAGGTTTCTCGCTAAAATTTCATGTTTCCCGTTGAAAATTTCAAGTTTATCGCTCAAATTTTAGGTGTTCCGTTTAAAAATTTCAAATTACCTTCCAAAATTCCAGGTTCCTCGCTAAAATTTCAGGTTTCTCGCAAAAATTTCAGGTTTCCCGTTAATAATCTCAAGTTTCCTGCTCAAAGGTCAAGTTTTCCGCAAAAATTCCAGGTTTCTCGCTAAAATTACAGGTTTTCCATTAAAAATTTCAAATTCCCGCTCAAATTTTAGGTTTTCTGTCCAAACATTTCAAGTTTCCAGCAAAAATTTCAGGTTTCTCGCTAAAATTTCAAGTTTTCCGCTCAAATTTTAGGTTTTCCGCAAAAATTCCAGGTTTCTCGTAAAAACTTCAGGTTTTCCGTTAAAAATTTCAGGTTTTTCGCTAAAATTTCATTGAGGGTGAGTTTTTAAGTATAAAAAAACGGTTTATCTCGATTTCCGGCAAAACTACAAGTCCTGTGGGAAAAAGTTAAATGGTAAAGTTGTAGTTTCCCGCAAAAGTTCCAGATTTCTCCAAAATTTCAGGTTTCTCGCTAAAATTTCAAGTTTCCTGCTCAAAGTTCAGGTTTTCCGCCCCAAAAATTTCAAGTTTCGCGCAAAAATTCCAGGTTTCTCGCTAAAATTTCAGGTTTTCCGTTAAAAATTTCAAGTTTCCCGCTCAAATTTTAGGTTTTTTGTCCAAAAATTTCAAGTTTCCTTCCAAAATTCCAGGTTTCCCGTTTAAAATTTTCAAGTTTCCAGCAAAAATTCCAGGTTTCTCGCTAAAATTTCAAGTTTCCCGCAAAAATTCCAGGTTTCTCACTAAAAATTTCAGGATTCCGTTAAAAATTCCAGGTTTCTCGCTAAAATTTCAGTGAAGGTGAGTTTTTGAGTGTAAAAAAACGGTTTATCTCGATTTCCGGAAAAACTACAAGTCCTGTGGGAAAAAGTTAAACGGTAAAGTTGTAGGTAATAAAAAGATCTACAACTTTTGTGTTCACACTTCTTTCACATAACTTCAAAATTTATGTAGAAAATTAAAAAAAAACAAGTTTTTGGTTTTTTATTTTTATCTTTTACAAAAAAATTATTTTTTCAACGAAATTTGGTGAGAACTTACCTTTTTATGTCCCAACTACACTGTAATTTATTTGATCTAAAATATTTATTTTTTCATCTTTGAATATCGAAAATTCATCCGTCAAAATATCAGATTTTTTTCAAAAAGTTGGTGTGCTTTCTGTCCGTTGAAATCTCTACTTTCCGATGGTATTTTGTTTGGTCCACTTGTGCTGAGCAAGTCCCATAAAATTTTGTTTTATTACACCGCACCGATTGCGATTTTACTATAGCTCTCTTGAACGTAAAACTTTAAAAATGCAATAGCAAGTTGTGGTGGTGATGGAATACGCTAAATACCGGAATATACCAGTAAGAATAGAATTTTAAATTTGTCAGTTTATCTCCTAGAGTAATACTACAAATAGAGTCCGCAACTCATTTGGCACAAACAAACTGTGATTTTCACAAAAAAATATTGTTTTTAATTATATCTGTACGCACACACACAAAACACCAAAACAAGAGCTTCAATAAACTAAGAACGTTGAAACTTCGTAGTAAAATCAGGTAAAATTGATAGTAAAATGGTTTCCTCCCCGTTTCTCGGTGGAAAACCAAGACAAAGGGTCGGCAAGTTACCTTAGAATGTGATGTAATGTTGGGTTCACTTTTTAATGTATTAATCTGAGGTTTGTCTGCATGGAAAACGTAATAAAACGACATGGCAATGTTAAAATTCTTTATTCAAATCACGATGCTTTGTCGTCCCTGTTTCAGGTACATTTTCATTAGTCATTGATACTTTCCTCATAAACAGTCAATTATCAAATTGAATAAAAAATCTTTTAGAAGAATTTTAATTGTTTTTAACTAAATAATCTGTGGACGGTAACCGAACTACGTTAAATTAATAAATATGTACATTTGAACTACTCGAATAAAATTAAAAATATTAGTTTAATGAAAAACTACAGGAATCTTTTATACAATTATTATCATAAGTATAACATAAATTTAGAAAATATGAATTAAATACAGGGTGTATTAAAAAAAATGTGGCTTCGTTGCTAGGATATGCATCTGGCCATGAATTGGAGTAAAAAGAAATTTTCTTCTGTCAAAACTACAACAAAATGTGCTACCACACAACATTGAGGATTCGGATCAGATACGGTGTCGTTATGTGTGAACAGGCCTTAACAGAAAGCACCAGCATTGAAAAATGTTTTGTTTTTTGAAGAATAATATATGAGTAGATCGATTATTTTCAAAAAAACTAACAGAATTTTTTCCTAAATAAACATCCGCGCCCACAGATTATCGAAAAAAAATAAATGAAAAATTTGAATTTTCAGCGAAATAAAAATTTATTGACGTGCGTAACGAGTTCAATTAATAATATAATAATTATAAATGCGTACGATTAGAAAGGGGAATTTTTGTTTAATATGAAAAAACCAAACTGATTTTTTAGTTTTCAATTTAGCGAAGGAGTTACGTTATCACACCAGTTTACTTCTATGTTTGGCCACTTTGTTTGTAATACGGTCAGCATCGGATTCGATTCGCATACGGACTTTATGTCGGATTCTAGCAAAATGGCTGATCCTATGTGATATTTAACCTAAAAAAAAACAGTAGCAACTTAACAATTTATCCCTGGAAATGCCAATGGATAAGATTGCCCCACAATATATACACAGTAGTCAATCCAGAGAAAAAGGAATGGAACGCAGGGCCTCCTATAACAGCGAATCTAACTGGTACAATGATGGCTCTAAAACAGACTCCGGAATATATGGAGTACAAGAGAAGCCTAGGGAAACATGCCTTTCAGGTAGAGGTAATGGCGGTGCAATGCTGTGCAGTGGGATTGGACAAAGAGACACTCCATTTCTAATCTAACCTAACAAGTTATTTAGAAAGAAATAGACAAGTATCCACAAGCATTGGCAGTGCCACACATGAAGTAAGTACCAAAAGAGGCTGCCCACAGGGGGGAGTCATATCTCCGCTGCTGTGGTCGCTGGTGGTAGATGAACTACTAAACGACCTGAGCAACGCGGGGTTTGACGTTCTGGGGTATGCCGATGACATAACTATAACAGTGAGGGGCAAGCATGACTCCATCATAGGGGAGAGAATGCAGGAAGCCATTGACCTAACCAAAAATTGGTGCCTTAAGGAGGGTATGAATATAAACCCTCAGAAGACCACAATAGTTCCATTTACCAAACGAAGGAAAATAAAGTTACCTAGTTTTCAAATAAATGGAACTATCATACCTCTTTCCAAGGAAGTCAAGTACCTAGGGGTGACACTGGACCAAAAACTAACGTGGGAGAGTCACCTGAATAGAACAACCAACAAGGCCATCAAAACACTGTGGTCGTGCCGCCAAATGGTAGGCAAAACGTGGGGTTTGAACCCCAGAGCTATGAACTGGATCTACAGGCAGATCGTTAGACCTGCCATCCTCTATGCGTCAGCAGTTTGGTGGAAGAAGGTAGACCAAAGAACAGCCCAAATAAAGCTGGCCAAAGTACAAAGACTAGCGTGTCTGAGTACTATAGGAGCCATGAAAACTACACCTACTGCCGCGATGGAGATCCTGCTTGATCTGGAACCCCTACCGGTAGTGATTAAGGAGGAAGCTATGAAGCAAATCCTCAAACTACATGAGGAACACCATTTTAAAGAAGGTAACCTCAAGGGGCATCTGGAAATCCTCAAGGTCACTCCCTTGATGGACATGGCTTCAGTGAGTGACCCGATGCAACTAAAAATGATATTTGATCATAAATACAAGGTTCGGATCCCCAAAAGGGAAGACTGGACGGGGGACACAGTATGCATACTGGAGCACTCCCAAAAGTGGTACACAGATGCATCAAAAATGGAAAATGGAGTGGGGGCAGGAGTGGTGGGACCAAGGTTCAACAGACATGTGTCCCTCAGTGCTGACACCACCATTTTTCAAGCAGAGGTCTATGCCATCCTCATGGTGGCTGAACACCTGATCAACAAAGACCGATGCAAACAACACATAAGTATCATATCGGACAGCCAAGCGGCATTAAAAGCACTCCAAAGTAACAGCTTGAGATCAAAAATGCTTCATGAGTGCCATCTGGCTCTAAACCAGCTGGCGGACAAGAATAAAGTTGAACTTGTCTGGGTGCCAGGGCATGTGGGTATAGCAGGCAACGAGGAGGCAGATCAGCAAGCGAAACAGGGTGCACAAAAGTCCTTTATAGGACCAGCTCCCATGTTTGCTTTTGGACAAAGAGACTACCAGAAAGTGATTACCAACTGGATCAACAAAGAAATCAACAGAACCTGGAATGCTATTACAGGTCTCAAACATTCAAAGAAATTCCTCAACCCTAACAAAAAGAGGGGAAGGGAAGTGTTAAAACTAAGCAGAAGGGAGCTAAGACTACTTTGCGGCATACTAACAGGACATATCCACTGCAGGCATCACCTGAGAAAGATGGGACTGGTGGATGATGACACTTGTAGGTACTGTGGTGAAGAGGTGGAAACTATGGAACACATTATCACGAGCTGCCCGGCGTTATGCCGCAAAAGACAGAAATTCTTAGAATTTATTTTCATCCTGGAAGAAGAATTACTAAACCTACCGATCAGGGGCTTGATCGACTTTGTCAATGACATAGATCTCTCCTGAATCCAACAAGAGGGGGGCACAAAAGATCTTATTTGGTCGCAGTGCAGGAGGTTGCGAAAACACTCACCCTGTTCTTAATAATAAATAATAATAGAAAGAAATAACTAGGATGCCGCCTGTCATTTTTGTGCTCCTGGTTGATCAATGTATACATATCTACCAAAGTCGGTCGATTTCATGATCACTAAGGAGTTTTAACCATAGAGATACTACAGATAGAGGCTTATAGATGGCTTATTACCTCTATCTGTAGTATCTCTATGGTTTTAACACGCTTAAAATCATGTCGAACAATAAAATTAAATAGAATTTCGGTTCAGATTTATAATTTATGGGATTTGGGCCTAGGTTTATTAATAATTAATTAAGATAGAAGTATTTTATTTGACAACTCCCTCGACGGCTCAAAAACCAAAGAATGTGTGTGACTCAGGATGTGGAATTTACTCCAGATCACTAAGCCTAAGGATCAAGTGGGGAGTGGGAAAAACCACCAGCGTGGTTCAACCAGAACTGGCTGGTATCTCAATTGACACTCTGTTAACTTCAAGACATGCCTATTTGCTTTATTTTCACCCGCTAATTTTTTTCACACTATGAGGTTATGAAACCAGAAATGCCAATTTTTTAACGAAGTTGGCAACACGTAACGTTTCCCCTATGCCTGGATGAGTCGCAGCAACAAACTATCGATGTGCTGATTGTACTTTTTCTCGCAGCGATTTGTCCCAGCAACAAGTCGCTGCGATTTGTCGAAACGTGGAAAATATACTTAACTCGCCCTCCCTACTATACAGATGCAGACACCTCTCTACAAGGTTTCACAAAATTAATTACTACGGTTACTACAACCCTAAAGTCCCAACAAGATTGTTGAACTAGGAGCGCATAAATGATGGGTGACTGGTATGTTGTCGAGCAGTTGAAATAGTGTGAGAATCTAATAAATATCGGATAAAATTGTGATTGTGGCAAAAATTCAGTTTATAAATGTATTCGTTTGATATGCGTACTTACTTGGCATTTAGCATTACTTCTAGCCAATCCGTTATAATGGATAAGAGTAAACATATCGGGCGTAGAAGACTCTTCCTTGGGAAAGAACTCGTCCATAAAAGCGTTCAGTAAAATTATACCTAAGTTTTCGTTATCTAATTTCTTTTTCATTATATTTACACTAAAATAAAAAAAAAATATCCCAATTTGAATATTTGATACAATCGGTAGACCGAAAAAGGGGAGTTAAAAGCTTATGAGGATTGCCAACACAAATAAATGACCCCATTTTGAAAAAAATTTCGTACGCCCATGATATAGAATTTTTTAAATAAATTGGCTCCCTTTTAAAAAGAACTTCCATTAAGACCTCGATTCTTATAAAAATTGTATCGTATTGTAAATATAAATTTTCCACAGATATATTAACCCCTATTTGAAAATTTTATAGTACGCCCATGAAATTCAAATTTTCACTAATAAATTTATCCCTCATAAAAATTTTATCGTAGGTCTATAAATTGTGGATGGAAACTTGTACAAATAAATTAACCCTCCTATAAAAATTCAAACGTACACCCATGGAAATTTTGAAAATTGTGATTGTAATTTTTGCAAATAAACGAACACCTCATAAAAATTTTATCCTATGCCCATTGTAAATATAAATTTTCCACAGATATATTAACCCCTCTTTGAAAATTTTATAGTACGCCCATGAAATTGAAATTTTCACTAATAAATTTATCCCTCATAAAAATTTTATCGTAGATAGAAATTTGTACAAACAAATTATCCCCCTATAAAAATTCAACTGTACACCCATGGAAAATGGATATTTTGAAAATTGTAATTTCGCAAATAAACAAACACCTCATAAAAATTTTATCGTACGCCCATGGTAGATAGAAATTTTTTGTAAATAAATCAAGCTTTCACTTATAACGAATAATTTGGTGGTGTTAAGAAGATCAAATAATGACTTACTATTCCAGCTCGCTTACAAGATCCAAGTTTTTAAGGACGTCTTGTAATTTGTCCGAGCTAATAAAATTATTCCCGTGAGGATCAAAACTTTTGAACACCCTCCTAGCCTGTTCGCTCTTAGTTTCAGGACTTACTAATTTTCGTTCGTCGCTAAACAGTACTGCAAAAAATATAAGTCGATACATTTTTTAGAAATTTTCAGAAAATATATTAAATATCTCAAATGTAATACAATAATTTTCAGTTTTCTCAAGACCTCGTCATTATAAAACAATACTTTCTCAAAATCAAATTAATACTGCCAAATACGTTTCCGATTAATTTGATTCTGTATATCAAGTTTTTACCAATGCTTTTTTATTATGTATTCAAATATCATACTTACATAGTTTTATTTAGTAAATATAATTTACTTAACGTGTAGTAGTGACTTGTAACTAACCATAAATCTTCATACCAAATCTACATAATAAAAACTCATTTCAAAGTATTGTTATCCATAACAAACCGTCTCCAAAAGAATGCGACTCTATTAACTACCAAACAATTTTTTTTAACAAACATTTACCTGTTAAATGCGTATCTGAGGCTACTATCCACACAGGATGAATTGGATTTTTATAAAATGACCCGACTGTACAGTACCTATGGTATTCCATTACGGTTATAAATCCTATTTGACTCTGCCTTTCAATACCTAATAATTCTGAAAATAAAAAAATGACGAGAAATAAAATAACATCCTTTCATGACATTTTACACTTCCTACATATCTAACGTTTAAAACTAATATTATAATAATTTAAAAAACAATTCGTACTTAGCCCACCAACATCTTCATAATGATCCCAAACATATGTTGTAGCTCTACCAGTTATCATCAAATTTATAAGACTTTGGCTCCCGTAACCATAAGTTTCATCAATTAATGGGTCTTGGCTATCTGATTCAGATTTAACACATTCTAATCCCTGAAACGTAAATGAATACTATTGCTCTAATTTATTTAAATATCTAATAAAGTTGCCCTTTTACAAATTAATACGAAAGAATTATCAACATCATATCTTAGATTTTTGATTAGTGGTATTAATTAGAAACAGTTAGTTAATAAGCATTCGATCTTTTGGAAAACTATCTAAATATTAAAATTGTTTACCTTTGAAGCTATCACAGAGTACAAAAACAACAAAATGCCATACTGTGCTTTTAACTTGGCAATGTTCTCACAATAATACTTATTAACATCATCCAGGCACTGATAACAATGCACCTTAAGTTCATCATGGAACTGAGAAGGATCTATTTCTACATGTCCAATAGGATTACTTGGCTCTGCTTCGGTTTTTAAATGTGATTGGCTTACAGGCTCACTAAAATCACCATTTAAATATACTACATAATACTTTCGGGTATTACATTGTCCCAGAATTTCACAGAGAGCTGTTACTAGAATGTGGTTTTGAAGGTCTGTATTGATCTAAAATATTTTAAGACATATATTAAACGATCTTGACAGCTATAACAATAATTAATATAAAGTAAACAAACCACTTCTCGAAACGATAGATCTTGGTACTCTAAAAGTAAATTTTTGAGAATAAATGCTTCCACTGGGGCTATTATTGCACATGGTCCGCCCTCAGTTTGTTCTAGAGCACCTTTTTCACTGCTACTAAAATAAAAACCTACAAATACAAATTATGTATAATAAATACAATGCGGGATAATTATAACGAAAAAAAAGATTAATGAATACCTTGCGACCATCTCTTAAAAATATCTACTTTAATTTCGTTGCCCCAAAGGAGAGTTTTAATGCCTAACAATTCCTGTTCAATGACAGAAGGTAGAGTTTCTGCCATCATTAAATTAAAGATTTAAATTTACAATTTCTTTACAATAAATATTTAGTATACATTTAAGGTTATAACAAAATTGACATTTCAAGTATGTAGTCTGCGTCATAATGCCAATCCCTTTATAAAAAAAAATGATGTAGCCAACATGACGAAATAAATTGTATCTACAGTTAACGGGGGAAATATAAAAAATATATATCCTTGTGCAGAATTAAAAAATTTTAAAATATAATTATGTCTATTTGTTTTATTTTCAATTTACCTGTTATTTGGCGGCCCTAGAATGAAATCGATAGGATATATTTTTAAAGAATTTTATCTGCTGGAGTATTTTTAGATTAGGTACCCAAGTGGTCCAAAAATAAATCTAGTGTTACCTATATCTGGTTAAGAAAAAGATATATTTATAACGCTTAGAATAATTTTGTGATTGTTTATTAACGTTTCATTGGAATAATTATATTCTTCAATTTAAAGAAGCTGCTCTTTGCATTTTGTTATAAATACGGTGGCTCACAAAAGTTTTTGTTGAGTTGCAAAATCATAGGTATTTATGTAAAATGGAAGAAATCGAATACATACGGTCAAACAAAGGTGGACAAAAAATAATACATAGAGGATATATGTACACTGTACATAAAAATAAAAAATGTGGAGGTATTCGGTGGAGATGTGCCCAAAGAAGTTTAAATTGTAAGGTAGGTAGGTACCTAGTTATTTTAAAGTCGTAATTAGTTGATATTTAAACCAAAAAAATTAGTTTTAGAATAATAACGTTTATTTTTCTTGTTTAATAATCACTTCTTGATGATGTACTAGTTTATAAAACGATGTAAGAGCAGCCATAATACATCAGATTAAGTCAAACACGTGTTCGCTGCCTTTGCCGACTTATTCCTTTGATTTGCAAATGCTGAAGAAAGTAGCAACAAATTAAATATATTTTTAGGGCAGCATTTCAACCACTTCCTTAGGTGTTCCATATTTAAATATACCTCACAACCATATGCCGGACGCTCAGTCTATTGCGATAGCAAGAAATAAAATTTTTGACCATGGTGCCATAGATTTTCATAATTTTTTGGATCTTTTAATTAATGACGAACATTGTTCAAGTGGACCTGCAGGTAGGACAATTCTAGATATATATTTTCATTAGGTATAACTTTTACTTTTTTCATAGGTAATCTATCGATTTTCTATATACCTATTTTTTATATAAGGTAAAATATTGACTTTCTGTTCCTCCATCTTTTTTGAGTACAACATTTTGAGCGACGCTGATTCTTGTTGTAATGTTTCCGTCTCCATCTCGAATACCAGTCTTGTTTTGACCATGGGTTAAATACAGTAACCCAGCTAATTTTTGAGTACTCTTATTAAAAAAGTTTTCACTGTTTGACTGACTAGCTTTTAGTTACTGATACGAAATTAGTTCGATATAGAACTGAATAAAGTTGTCTGGCTTCGAACGAATTGTTGTGCTTGTATTTCCGAGTTCGAGAGACAAGTTGTGACAACTATATTGTTTTCATTGAAATTTTTAAATAATATTGAAACTAATGATGTAGTTTTCGGTAGTGATAGTCCCAGAGACATAGATGTTGAACTTGAAAATTTGATTCAAACTTTTATTCAATTTTAACTATTTAGTGTAAAATCCAATTGTGGTAAGGTTATCTCCAGTGTCAACTAAAATTGGTGCTTTTTGCCTGATTTCACATGGATAATGTTGTGCTCCCATACAAATCGCCGGCTCATTACCCAACATTTTCGTTACAGACCTATTTTTATTGATTAATGGATAACAAACGACTACAGCAATTACTTTACGATTGTTTTAGAACCACCGTACTTCGTTAATGACTAGTGTTGTTGTTGTATTGTGTCGGGGCTAGCCTAGCACCAAAGAAAAAAGTATTTTCAATTGCTTATTATTTTGACTTTTTATTCCAATATTATATATAGATATGTATTGTATATTTAATAGGTGTTAGGTGGTATATTATAAATTAAATCGTGAGTTATAGTGTAGTAGTGCTAAACCTTGAGATCAAAATGGCCGAAGTGCTAAAAAAACATAGGAAAAGCAATTTTTCACAAGACGAAATAGAAGTTTTAATGAAGACAGTTAGTGAAAACTATGAAACTTTGTATGGAGAATTCTCTAAAAAAGCTATCAACAAATTTGCAAGGCACAGAGCTTGGCTAGAAGTAACAAAAGAGGTCAATTCAGTGAGTGCGGAAAAAAGAACATTACAAGAAGTAAAAAACAAGTGGAAGAAATGTCAGCATCTATATCATCCCGATGATTTCATGAGTGTTAGATACTTTTCAGACGAGGGTATGTCTTTTTACCGACAAGTGGTGGTGCTAGGTTTAATGTTGATTTTTTTGTCTTAGTATTGGATGTGACTAATGTTTGGGAACCACTGACTGAGCTTGAGGATGAAGGTTTGTTCAATAAAATATTGACATTATTATTAACGCGCAATATTCAAACGAAATTATGGCAAAAAGCACTTTATTTAGGCACAATAATGCAAATATACAAAAATGTAGAAGTATTTCAGACAGTCTTTTATACATTTTTGTTGTAAAGTCAATTCAACTTAAAATATGTGAATTGAAACATTTCAAGGGTTAAGTATATTTGCAAAAAATATTTTGGAGATAAACTACCAAATACAGTTTAATTCCCTAGCAAAATGAAGTTAAAAAAATCTAAAGTACGTCCTGCCAAAAAACAAGTAATAGACAAGTTAAAGTTATCCAAACCTACAGTATATGACCCCGAATTCAAAAAAACAGTTGTAAGCTTTGCTGAGAAAAAAGGTAATAAAGAAGCTAGGCGGCTTTATGGAGTGCCTGAATATAACATAAGGAGATGGAGGGGAAAGAATAGAGTTATTGCACAAAAACAAGGAAATAATACCATTAAAAGAGTAAAGGAAAACGATAGTTTAGGTACTTTAGTTTTTGATGAACAATAATTAATAACAAATACTAATTATTTACCTATTTTTGGCAGCACCTCATCATATTATTGCTATTACCTCAAAAGTGATTACATTATTTTAATTTTTTTAGATTCTATGCCCCTAGAGCAACGATTAAAAGTTCCTGCATCTACAACAGTATTAACCCCACCACCAGAAGCTCAAGCCACAGAGCAAGTACTTCAGAGCCAACCTCTTTCTCCTACTAAATTAAAAGTAACCAGGCAAGTTAAACCTTCAGCACCTTCTCCTATACCACCTCCACTTCCTCTGCCCATAGAAGAGGTATGTCTCAGGTGGAACAGTCACCATTCCAATATGCAACATACTTTTCCAAATTTGTTGCTTCGGGAACAGTATGTAGATGCCACTTTAGTTGCCGATGGACAAACTTTAAAATGTCATAGGGTAAGATATTTAAGGTATCCAAATGATTCTTCTTTTATTTGTTATATTTTAGGTTATTTTGTCTTCGTGTAGTCCTTATTTCGAAGACGTTCTTGCAAGTATTAGTCCATATCAGCATCCAGTATTGTTCATGAAAGATGTACCATTTTGGATTTTAAAATGTCTGTGCGATTTTATGTATTCTGGAGAAGTTCACATTCTTCAAACGAAACTAGAAGATTTACTTGTAGTGGCCGAAACTCTCAAGGTAAATTAATGTTTTTTTAATAAATCTACTTTATTTGATATTTTTAATGTGTTGTAGATAAAAGGACTCGCTGTTCAACCTGATACTAAAATGATAGATAGAAAACCTGAGTTTACAATCCCCATTAAAGAAGAAAAATTTGATGAAAAAGAAATAAAAAAGAAAGAGGAAAAAGAGTTTAGGAGGAAGGAAGAAAAAGAAGTTAAGAAAAGGGAAGAAAAGGAAATAAAAAAGAAAGAGGAAAAGGAAGTGAAAAAGAAGGAGGAAAAGGAAGTCAAGAAGAAGGAAGAAAAAGAATTTAAAAAGAAAGATGAAAAGGAAATTAAAAAGAAAGAAGAAACGAAATTACTAGAAATTAAACCACTAAAGAAAAAAGAAGAGAAGGAATTTGCGAAAAAAGATGAAAAGCAAACTAAGAAAAAAGAGGAAATGAAAGAAATTAAAGAAAAGAAAAGAGTAACGATAATTCCATCGCCTGAAAGACCAGTAATTAAAAACGCTAAAGTTCCTAAGGTTGTTATTCAAACTCCAGTACCGATATTGAAAAATTTAGGCGTTAAAGCTAACAGACCCAGAAGTGCTGTGGAATCGAAAAAACGAGATAGGAAATTAGAAAAAGAAAAACTAGCGATAGAAAAGATACCAATAACTGCAGATACTCCCAGCACAAGTAGCTTTGCAAATCCTTTTGGTCTTCTGAAACCTGTATACGAAGAAGTCACAAAAGATCCGAAACCCAGCAAAGTTGCAGTTGTCAAAGATCCCAAAAACGTCAATGTCAAGCGTACTTTACAGAAGAAGCTGAAGAAAAGGAAGTTGACCGACGAAAGAGAGGAGGTAAGAAAATTATTATTAAAATGGGCTAATTTATTTATAAAAATGTCCTATCGTAGGCGTACCATAAAAGTTTTAAAGGAGGTTTATATTTGTAGAAAATCTCCATTTACCATGGGCGTGCGATAAAATTTGAAAAAGGTCAATTTATTTGAAAAAATTTCCCACAACCATGGGTGTACAATAACATTTTTTGAAAGGTTGTTAATTTATTGGCAAACATTTCCATCTGTCATGCGCGTACAAAAAAATATTTTTAAAAATTTTCTTCTACCATAGGCGTACGATAACATTTTTTGAGAGGGGTTGATTTATTTGCAAAAATTTCGATGTACCACGGTCGTGGAATAACAATTTTCGAAAAGGGTTCATTTTGTAAAAATTTACAGTTACCATGGGCGTAGGATAATTTTTTTTAAAATTAGTCGATTTATTTGTAAAAATTTTTTTCCATCATGGACGTATGATAAAATTTTTGAAAGGGGTTAATTTTTTGGTAAAAATGTACATTTACCATGGGCGTACGATAACATTTTTTGAGAGGGGTTGATTTATTTGCAAAAATTTTGATCTACCACGGACGTGGGATAACAATTTTCGAGAAGGGTTCATTTTGTAAAAATTTACAGTTAGCATGGGCGTAGGATAATTTTTTTTAAAATTAGTTGATTTATTTGTAAAAATTTTCTTCCATCATGGACGTACTATACAAAATTTTTAAAGGGGTTAATTTTTGGTAAAAATTTCCGTTTACCATGGGCGTACGATAAAATTTGAAAAAGGTCAATTTATATGAAAAAATTTCCTCTCGCCATGGGTGAACGATAACATTTTTTGAAAGGGGTTGATTTATTTGAAAAAATTTCACCCCACCACTGGCGTAGGATACACTTTTTTTAAAAGTTGTTAATTTACTCGCAAACATTTCCATCTGCCATGGGCGTACAAAAAAAAATGTTTGTAAGGCGTTAATACATTTGTAAACATTTTCTTCTACCATAGACGTGCGATAACATTTTTTGAGAGGAGTTGATTTATTTGAAAAAATTTCGATCTTCCACGGACGTGGGATAACAGTTTTTGAAAAGGGTTCATTTTGCAAAAATTTAGTTACCATGGGCGTACGATAATTTTTTTAAAGTAGTTGATCTATTTATAAAAATGTCCTTCCATCATAGACGTACTATACAAATTTTTTAAAGGGGTTAATTTTTTGGTAAAAATGAACATTTACCATGGGCGTACGATATAAATTTTCAAAAGGGGATCATTTATTTTTATTAATTGTAATTATGTACATATGAATATTTTTTGTAGAGTCCACCTCCGGCACTATCCCGCAAAGGAACTCGCTCGCGCCCAAGAAGCAAAGTAGCGAAATACTATCATCCCACCCCCGTTCCGAGTTACGATCAATCGACCATCGTTCGAGAACCTCACACGGATCAAGCAGACGCTTTCCTGCAAATACAGGACATCAAATCCGAACCGATTTATGACGATTCAATCGAAATAGAAGACAATCTCGTTGGTTTCAGCGAAAGTTCCATATCGGTTGAAGAGCATTTAATTGACAGCTACGACAGTACCTTCGACAATTTTAATAGACGTACGACAAGACATTCTAAACCCATAATAACCGTTCAAAGTATAGTGGACCAACACACTTTAAAAATCGTAAATGTAGCGGAATTAAAAGAAAATAATGACCCATTAGAAGATCCGTTGGGATTGAATCAGAGTAGTTCAGATAGTGCTTCGATGGCGGAACAAACTGACAATACACTGGGGTTTCGTATAAGTAAAGTTGTCACTGCAAAAGAAGACAGCCAGTGCTCCGACGTTTGCAGAGAATTGGGCTTTAAAATCGCAAGTATCGTAAGCGAACAAGAAGAAGAAGAAGAAAAATTGGAAACCACCCAATTAGAAGCAACATACGAAGAGGAAGAATTCGAAGATCAAAAACCGATTTTCTCGTTGATCCATCCCGAAGACAACAATTCAAATCAAGATAAAAATAAAATGGATACAAACGAAGATGAATTAATCAGTTGTCCAGATATTATTTCCTATAAAATCAAAGAAGAATTGATAGAAAACGTACAGGAAGAAGAAGACAGAGAAATGAATCAAGTTGACGCTTTCGAACTACCAAATCAGCTATTGCCTAAAAAAATTTCTATAATTCAAGAAGCTCATTTAAGTGAAGAAAACCTGTTAACGCCGGATAAAAGTGATTCGAGTACAGTGCAATCTATAAATACAGAAAAAAGTGAAACATCATCCGAGTCCGAATTGAAGAAACATTGTCCGTTTAAAAGTAGTTCAAATGTACCACAATTTGAAGATAAATGTGTGGAAGTGAACGAAGATGAACGAATGGGTGATTTATACGTTCCCCAATCTAGTAGTAGTGCAAACGTTCCAATAGAAGTCAAAAATGTCACAGAAGAAGATTCAGGAATAATGGACCAAGAAATGAGGGAAAATTTCGAAGAAGAAGATCAACCAATGAACGAAGATTACAATAACCAACAAGTTACTGGAGAAAACTGTAAAAGTAGTTCAAAAAACCTGACATTCGTAGAAAATCAGGGAACTGACAATAATGATACAATGAAAAGTAGTTCGAATATCCCAGATTTATCAAATTCAGATAAAGAACAAGTACTTGATAACAAGGAAGAAAATAGTTCAGATGTTCCACACGTTGAAAATCAACTTATTGAAGAAAGTAGTTCAAATAATCCTCATTCTAACTTAACATTTATGGAAAATCTGGAAACGAATACCTACCAAGGAACTGACAATATTGAAACAAACGAAAGTAGTTCGAATATCCCAGATTCCCACACTGAAACATTCCACTGCGACGAAAATCAACTTATAAATGAAAACATTGAAGAAAGTAGTTCAAATATTACTTATTCTGTAAATGAGCAGAAAGAACGTAGTTCTGCTGAACACTCTGAAGTAATTCACCATATAGGTAACAACTTTGAAGAGAGTAGTTCAAATATACCAGATTTATCAAATCCAGAAAATAAAGACGAGGACAAGGAAGAAAATAACAAGAACGATGGAGAAAATAGTTCAAATGTTCTACACAGTGATGCATTCCATTGCAATGAAAACCAACCTATAGATGACGTTTTTGAAGAAAGTAGTTCAAATATACCAGAGGAAAATGAACACGAGGACAAGGAAGAAAATAACAAGAACGAGGGAGAAAATAGTTCAAATGTTCTACACAGTGATGCATTCCATTGCAATCAAAATCAACCTATAGATGACGGTTTTGAAGGAAATATTGATAATCTTCCAATAGTTGGTGAAAGTAGTTCAAATATCACACAGCCTACAGTATTGTCTATAAATGAAAATGTACCCTCCGTTGACATTAAAGAAAGTAGTTCAAATGTTTCTCAAAGTGATCACAATCCACATAGTAACAACAGTTACGAGGAAAGTGCTGAATTAAATGAAGGAATTAGCGGCGATTTAAGCTTAACACAATCAGATGAGAATTATTACGAAGAATCAAATTCGCAGCATGATAAACAAGAAGAAAGTTATTTAGATCCACAAGAATCAGAAGTAGACGCAACAATTCCATTTTCTATGGATATTACTCGGGAAGAAACGAATTCTGAAGATTCAAACAACAAAAACAATTCCAAAAGGTTTGAAGATGAAAGTAGTTCAAACGTACCACCAGAGATTGTTCCTCTTCCAGAAGATCTTCAAGATCAATCAATGGAAACTGATATTGACGAAATTAGTTCAAAACAAACACAAGTAGATGAGAAAGAAGAAAGTTGTTTAGACTCACAATTTGAAAGTAATTGGAATTGTCAACCAGAAGTAGATTGTGAAAATTTTAACAACAAAAACAATTCCGACGTACTAGAACCTTATGAAAGGTTTGAAGATGAAAGTAGTTCAAATGTACCGCCTGTTATCGACAATTCCCCAACTACCGACTATAATCTTCACACCGAAGATACGAGTAGTTCGAATGAACCGGGTTTTCATATCGCTCAAGTTATAAGTGAGCAAATAGCGGAAATAGAAGGAAATAGAGTTAAAGATACTGTCAGTGTAAATGAACGGTGCGAAAACAAAATTAGTAGTAGTAATGAACTGGAATCGATTGTGAACGATTTATCTAGAATCGTGGGAGGATCGTGTGAAGAATCGAATACTGGTACGGACGACACTAATTCGATGGCCGATTGTCTCGAGAATTTATTACAAAAGTGAGTTTTTTTTCAGTTAAATATTTGATTGAAGGTTTATATTTATTAAATTTGGGACATGTTGTATATAAAGTATCTTCGAAATTGTTCCAAAACAATACTTACAAATATTTAATGTAAAAAAAAAGAGGGACCTAAATTGGGGAATATTTTACGTCAGATTCGCGCCTTTAAATTGATTTTATCAGAGAGCGACGCAGATAGAAGATACTTTTCTAAAAGAGACGAAAATTCATTCGCTTTGTATTGATTTCTTTATTTGAGATTTTTTCCGTAATAGTTTCATCACATTACTTTAAAATTAATTGAAAAAAACACCGGTGTACGATACATACAGGGTACACTGTTAATTAGCAACAACTCGAGGATTCAAAGTTGTATGAAAAGTGGAAATTCGTATGGTGGGGTTTCTAATAGTGAATTATTGTCATCTTTTTTTCTACTTTCGTTTTTTATTACTCACGTTGATTGATGACAGCGACCAAAGTGAGCTCAAAATCCTGTTTCGCAGACAAAAAATCCTTGTTTTGGGTTGTTCCAACCCTTAGTATCTTAAGATGTCCAGTTAGACTCCGGGTTTCAAAGATTTAGCCTGGGCTGGTCTATAGGCTTCTTCCAGAACGATCCTCCGTGCATGTAGTTGAAGAGGAGGTAGGTCTAGTATTACTAAGACTGCGTAAAGCCATTTCAACTACTGCGGGAAGTCATGAGAAGATGAGAAATTTAAACTCCAAATTAGACCAGGGTTGATAATAGTAGAATGAAACCCATTGGAAAAGGAGGAGAATATTATAAAAATGAAAGGAAAATAATTTGTGGGCGATCTGAGGTCGGGAAGGGGAAGGGGGTGAGTTTTTAAGGGTAAAAACGGTTTATCTCGATTTCCGGTAAAACTACAAGTCCTATGGGAAAAAGTTGAATAGCAGAGTTGTAGGTAATAAAAAGATCTACAACTTTTGTATCCACACTTTTTTCACATAACCTCAAAATTTATGTGGAAAATTCAAAAAATCAAGTTTTTGGTTTTTTGTTTTTATCTTTTACAAAAAAATTATTTTTTTCACGAAAATTGGTGAAAACTTACCTTTTTATGTCCCAAATACACTGTAATTTATTTGATTTGAAATGTTCATTTTTTCACCTTATTTTGACTTAATATCGAAAATTCACCTGTCGAAATATCAGATTTTTTTCAAAAAGTTGGTGTGCGTCCACCATCGGAAAGTAGAGATTTCAACGAACAGAAAGCACATCAGGTTTTTGAAAAAAGCTAATATTCTGGCGGGTGAATTTTCGGCTGAAAATTAGGGTGCATTTTCGATATTAAGTCAAAATAAGGTGAAAAAATGAATATTTCAAATCAAATAAATTACAGTGTATTTGGTACGTAAAAAGGTAAGTTTTCACCCAATTTCGTGAAAAAAATATATTTTTTTGTAAAAGATAAAAATGAAAAACCAAAAATTGGTTTTTTAAATTTTCCACCTAAATTTTGAGGTTATGTAAAAAAAGTGCAAATACAAAAGTTGTAGATCTTTTTATTACCTACAACCCTGCTATTTAACTTTTTTCCGTAGGACTTGTAGTTTTGCCGAAAATCGAGATAAACCGTTTTTCACCCTTAAAAACTCACCCCCTTTCCGACCTCAGATCGCCCGTAAATAATTTTTCCTGTTATTTTAATAATATTTTCCTCCTTTCCCAATGTGTATAATCCTACTATTTTTTTTTTTTCACTTTTTATTATTTTTAAACACTTCTATCTGGTCTAAATTATATGAGAAGGTATTAAATTTTAAACACATGGTAGAAAAGTGTAGTATTCATTAAAAAAATTTTAACTGGTGGAAAATTAAACATATACAGGGTGTGGCATTAAAAAACTCGTTATAAACAACTTCCGGTATAACCGGGAGTGGAAAATAAGAAAGATGACAATATTTTCATTAGATAAATAATTCGGATTGTTAAGCGCGAATATAGCAATTATATGACAAATTGTAATGAAATAATACCGTGTGTAACAAAAAAAAATTATTAGAAACAACGAAAATGTCAAATAATTCATTAATTTTTATTTTACTAAAGTATTCGCTATCCTTCGACAGGGGGCATGTTAGAAGTTGAATAATAGCAGTCAATAAATCAACAAAATCCACCCTGCTACTAGACAGTATTAATTGAATTTAAAAAAAAAGTCGATTTTTTATTTTAATTTGCTATTTTTTTTTAAATCTAATATTTAGAGTGAACAATTATCGTGTGATGACACCTTAACAATTTTTTTTTTTAATATAACACCCTACACATTTTTCTATTGACTTAATTTCCTTAAACAGCTTAAACCAGCTCTTCAAGAAGAGTTTTGGTCTTCAAGGAAATTAAGGCAATAGGGTATTGTATTTAAAAAATTATATTGTTAAGGCCTCATCACACGATAGTAGTAAATTGAAATCAACTACTAAGCATCGGGGTGGATTGTTTTCTGTGACCCACATTCTATTTAACATACCTAGTGAACAATATTCGCTAGTTGTTGAAAAAAAATTTATTAAATATGTAGATTTAATGAATATTCGAAAATAAGTTTGAAATAAATGAATTGTTTTGTTGCTAAATAAATAAATATTGAGACTGACTTTTAAAACAGAAAATCTTCGATCTAAGTTGTAATTATTACATGACCCTTTTTTTAAATTGAAACTGAAACATCAAAATTTACTCATCGAGTAAATGATAATACGTAGGAATTTTTTTTTACAGTAGGTTTGTATATACAAATAATATATATTGATATATTTTGGATCAATTATAAATGTATGTTCTTTTTTTTATGGATGCTTGTAAGGCTGTGCGGTACGTTTTTTAGGAATAATTTACAACGTTGTCAAGTATTTTGACATGTGACAGGCTTTTCAAAGCAAAATGAAAGATTTTCTATTTAATAACATTTTATAAATAATTTTCTTCTTCGACTCCTTATAGATGCTCACTAGAGATATCTCCACGCTTTTTTTTTATACTCTCTCAAAAATATTGAAACTAAATTATCAATATCAAAATAGGCAAGCGCCAAAGTAACTATACTGCTCAAGATAGTCAAATTATGACATATCTTGAATAGTGGTCCTAGAAAAATATTGATTCGTCGTCCAAGATCATATTATATGGTTATTAAGAAGGAAACTTTCATTTTTTTTTTCGTTGATCGCTTAATTAAACGTCAAATTGTTTTTACATTTTTTCTACTTGTGATAAATACACTGCTGGAAAATAAAAACGTACCAAACATCATTAAGTATTATTCGTACTGTAAAATTGGTGTAAAATATTTTAATGTGGTTTTCTACCTCTGCAGCTATATAACATCACCACAATTTATCTTTTAACAATATCCTCAAATTATATCTAGTCAGACTTTACGTCAAAGTTTCTTATTATTTGACATAAATAAATTAGAAGGTTATTCAATTTGATTTTTTTGAAATTCCCGCTGTTTGCATTTTGACGTCACCGATTAAGTTCAGTACAAGTCAATAGGTGCGTTCTTTTTGACAGATCTCGGCTACTGAGATCAGTCATTTCAAAAAACGAAGCGTAGGTGTACAAATCTTAGCTCACCACAAAGCACGCGCACATTCATGATGTGCACTGACGTTAACTGAGATCTGTCAAAAAGAACGCACCTAGTATTCAAGAGACATGAAGTTTTGACATAAATGACGTTTGCTGATGCTTGAAAAGTCCACAGAACAACAAAAAAATGAAGTATGTCACAGATCTGTAATGCGGGTTGCATAATTTTTCAATATTTTTAAATAAATTGAAAAAAATTACGCCTTGATATTCTATTTATGTTGAAAGATAATGTTTTCCAAAATTTTAATCATTCCGTAATATATGAAATCTAAATAAATTTGTTTTTATGTATTTTTCTTTAAATATTTTCATCCTTTTTTACTTACGTTGCAAGAGTATTCAGTTTCCATTTCAAACGTTTCTTTGGTGCGACAACTTATTCCAAAAATATTGTTCCCAATTTGAAAAAGTTGACGTTGATATGCGTAAGTGGTAGAAGATACGTTTGTTTTTTATTTGTACGATTCGTGCTTAATTTTATCTATAATTATATGTTTGTTGCACAATATTTGTGCCCTATTTTGAAGTTATATAGCCAAACAGGTTAGTGATATTCTACTTTTAGACAAATAAAATGTTAATTTACATTGTGTTTATTTTACAATCTAGTAAACTTATTTATTTATGTGGAGTATAATATTCAATAAAATCCTTTCCTTCCTTAAATATCCTAACACTTACCTGTTGTAAACACACATTTCTTTAAAGAAATTCGACTCGATCCATCGAGAAGTCACCAGACCAGAATTTTCTGTCATTTTGTGACAACTGGTACCCTGAAGACTAGCTAAGGTCTAAGCAGCAACGGAAGTACTATTAGACCTACCTCCCTTACACTTTGTGATACAGGGAGAGGCAAGACTAGGTATCCATAGACTGGAAAACAAGATGAGCAACCTCAACGCTATAGATCATCAGGGCACATGAATATCGTAAAAAATGTGTCGAGGGACGTGCTAAGCATGAGAACAGACTACACAACCGTGCTATATTCCTTTGATAGCCCATTCGAAGTGTCGATTGCAGACAGAAAGGAATGGGCTGACAAAGAACTCAGTACCATTAGCCAGGGACAGACATGGTACACCGATGGGTCTAAAACAGTAAATGGCACTTGGGCGGGAGTATACTTCAAAAAACCAGCTAAGAACTTGTACAAACAGGTGCTGGACTGCGTGCTATGAGAAAGCACGAGCAAAAATACAATAACCCACTAGGCTGCACTGTTATCGGAGAATTGTCAGACGGGCTCGGGAAAAAAAAGGTGTAAGAAATCAAACTAAATAATTGGCAGAGGTATACCAGCAAGCAGTGACTGTTAACCTGGAGACATTGTGATGGCTGGTTACCTACAAATTCTTCACGTGTTGATTACTTGCTGTTTATGCGAGTGTCTCGCGTGACACGCTAATCGTCGCTGCCTGGTATCAAAAGTTGAATTTTGTAAGCAAACGATAGCAGTTTCCGAAAATCGTGTCTGGCAACTAGCCTAGTGTGACCCGCGCTTTAGGCTTTCTTTTTTTCATGACTGATATCGCTACTACTAATATGCCTAGCCATTGTTGGTACTATCAGCGACAGGTTTGATCCAACTGCCGATAGAACAGTTCAAGCAAATGCTGTATTTCTACCACGTTCCAACTGATGATAGTATCGTTCTTAAGATGGTTCAAAAACTGTAGGTACCAACTGGAAGGAAAGTGATTATGAAAATTTTGGTGTGTTCGTTCAAGAACCATCCTTAATTCGAGTTTGCGCAGTCTACAGTACTCGATGCGATTCCAGAACGGTCCATAAACGCCAGCAGGAACAAACCTTACGTAGTAAAAGTCACGAATGCTTCTCGTTACGTCATAACCCATAGCATCATTGCTAGAGGGTGTGGCATGTATTTCTATCCACATAAAATTAGAGTGTCTTTGATACATTCAGGGAAGTATGACGTAACGAGAAACATTCGTGACTTTTATTGTATGTTAGTTAGTCAATTGTTGCTTCCCCACTCTTCGCCGCTCCCCTAACTTGCCCTACCCTAACCTCGACCGAAAATCGGTCGAGTTTACGCGAATTGAGTCGGCAGACAACTCATTTTGCGTCGTCGTGTGGCACCAACTTTCTTTTTGTATGAAACCGAAGCGACTCACAAAATTAAGCTCGTGTGGCCTCACCCTAAGGTGTCTATTCAAGCGACAAAGTCAACTGTCAAAACTCCTAGTGCAAAGTCATCTTCTTGGTTTTAGAATTCGCTGCAGAATCTTCTAATGAAAGAAGGAGTTGTACTTTTTGAAAGCTTCTTTTGTTGATGGTTAAAACAAAAACAATTTTTTTACATAACATTTATTGTTCTTTCAACAATATATCAAACAATAAGCGATACGCTTTTTATAGATCTGTAGCGTAATTTACCAAATCCACAGTTTTTTCTAATATCTGTATTGTCTATGCTTTTAATCCTGTATATAGTTCATGGCTGATTAACTATATACAAATAAAACTATGGAAATAAGTCGCAAAATTTATAAAAGAGATTTTGTGTGAAGCATGACCTTGAACGTTTTTGACATTGACGGCGCCCAACGGCAAGTTATGATTTTACAACCCACCATTAAGTGCAAATGACGTCTTGTGCGCTAACACATATTATAACGAACCCAGTATGTAAAGAAAATATCTTTACATTACATTGATGATTTTTTTTTATATATTTACATTTTCGCACAATTTTTAAAGAGCAAAACATTTACAAAAATATATTCCAACACTTTCAACATTAATACTTACGTCTCCTTGTAAAAATAATCATAAAAATCAAAATAATAACAACTGTCTATACTTAGTTCAAATCCAAGATTCCACGGATGTAAACAAACATTAATGCACGACATATGTCCGTCCGCGTGAAAGATACGGACGCGTGTCGTTCATAAATATTTGTTTACATCCGTGGAATCTTGGATTTGAACTAAGTATAGGCAGTTGTTATAAAAGAATGAGCTTTATATATTTTAGTATTTGCTTTGGCAAATGTTTTTATCTGTTAAATAAAATAAATAAGGTAGGAAACTAAGATCTAAAATTATCTATCACATTCGATAAGGAATCTACTAGAATAATCCTAAAAAATATTCGTAACTTTTTAGACAGAACGACTCTAATTATCCTACATCAGTCAGACCAGAAACAACCAAATATTCACCTTTTTTATTTATCTTTGAGTGTTATCGAGTAATTGCTCGATTTTTGTGTCGATTTGAGTGTACTTGTGTGATTTTTTAACTGGTGTTGAGACTTTTTGTAGTTTTTTTAAGGTTTCGGTGTGTTATTATGTGGAACTGTGTGTTATTCGAAGTCTAGTTGTATTTTTGTATGTTATCAAATGAAATATTGCCTAATAGCTCGATTTATGTTGCTTTCATGTCGGTTTGTGTGTTATTGAGTCTCCTTGTGTGATTTTTTAACTGGTGTTGAGTGTTTCTGTATTTTTTTGAAGGTTTCGGTGTGTTATTATGTGGAATTGTGTGTTATTCGATGTCCAATTGTATTTTTGTATGTTATCAAATGAAATATTGCCTAATTGCTCGATTTATGTTGTTTTTATGTCGATTTGTGTGTTATTGAGTCTCCTTGTGTGGTTTTTTTAACTGGTGCCGAGTCTTTTTGTATTTCATTGTAGATTTCGGTGTGTTATTATGAGGAATTGTGTGTTATTCGATGTAATAACGTATAATTGTATCTTTTTGTGTGTTATTACATAAAATACGGCCTAGTTACCCGATTTCTATTGTTTTTATGTAGACTTGGGTGGTTTTGTGTGTTATCGAGTGAGTTTGTATGTTATCGAATGAAATATTGCACTATTTCTGTTGATTTTATGTCGATTTGTGTGTTATTGAGTGTCCTTGTGTAATTTTTTAGTGAAATTGGGAGATTTTCGGCTAGTGTTGTGAGTTTTTGTATTTTATTGAATGTTTCGGTGTGTTATTATGTGGAATTGTGTGTTATTCAATGTAATAACGTATAATTGTATCTTTTTATGTGTTATTATATCAAATAAGTCCTAGTTATCCGATTTCTATTGTTTTTATGTAGACTTGGGTGGTTTTGTGTGTTATCGAGTGAATTTGTATGTTATCGAATGAAATATTGCCTAATTGCACTATTTCTGTTGTTTTTATATCGATTTGTAAGTTATTAAATCAAAAGTCCTTTTAGGATCGTTTGTCTTCATCTTCGAACCAGTCTGTACAAATTGTGAGCCTAAGACTTGAAATTTATTGTTCAGAGGGTTTAATGAAGAGGTTTACAACCTTCTCACACCACTCGAAGTGTTGCAGTTGCAGGTACTTCTGGCGATTTTGACTTGCCAGAACCATTTAGTGCAGTCCAACAATGTAAATGGAAACGTCTTTCCAGTATTTGCTGGTTTAGATTGGATGAATCGAGACAAATCCTCAAAATTCTACCAGAACCATTTAAATTGAATGAAAACAATCTCAAATACAATTATACGTCTTTTATCAACTAAAATTGTGTGTTTTTCGCTATAATGTCTGACTGTGAGTAATTCCAAGTGTTCTGTCATTATTTCTGTACTAATTCATCTACTTTGGTAACTGATTTTACCTACACCTAGTGACTAAAAAAATTAGGTAACTAAAAATACCAAATTTGAATAAAGTATCACTAAAAAATAGATAGTAACGATTGGTTGCATAAAGATGCCTTGAATAGTTAAAATATAGTCTTAATATTATTAGAAAAAAAAATAAATGAAAGAAAATCAGAACTTTCAATAGCTCTGTTGAAACGGATGGTATAAAGAATATTAAAAATTTCAAATATTTCGATGTACTAGATTTTGATCGAGTCAAATCACCTAAATTGTACAACACAGCCATCGAAAACAGGATGTCCAATTGAATAAAAATTAAAAACCTCTTCGACAAGTGGATATTAGATAATATGTTTATATTGAATCTACTATAATAATAGTCCACTTGAAGATTATTCAAAAAAAATTTTTTTTTTGTTTAAATACAGAGTGGTTCAACGAAAACTTGATATATGGAAAGTATGAAGGGATAAAGTCGTACACCACTGTAAAGTTGTTTTAATTCGCCAAATTCGTGTCGAACGTTAATTTTTGTTAATTATTCACCCCCCCCCAAATTTATGACGTTTCAATGTCGTAGTAACTGCCGCCGTTTATAATTCGCTGCGAGCTGCTAATTTTTAAAGGGAAAAAACTTAACAATGATGTATCCAAGTCAAATTTCGTTGAGCCTAGAAAATATTAAAAGTTTCGAAAAATGGACATCCTATTTGAAGATCTTTTACGAAAAACTATTAATTGTTTAAACAAATGTATACAACAAATTTCTGTCGTAAAAATGATATATTCCGTTAATATGCTTTAAAACTTTCCCTTCCAAAAGATGTCGAGCGTAATTCACAGCATCTATTCGGTCCCTAGCGAGGCCGACTTCGATCAACCAACCGACAAACGTTTCGCCGGAAAAGACGTTTTTGTAGATTTTCAACCTCCACCTGAAAGAAACGACAGCGAGTCTTCGTAAAATCAGTTATTATTGAAAAAAAAAATAAAAACAAATGAATTTTTTAAAAAAAAATTAACCCCCTACAAAAAATTTGATGGTATGCCCATGAGACATTTTCACAAATAAATGAATACCTTTCAAAAGTTTTATCGTACGCCCGTGGTAGATGGAAATTTTTACAAATAAATTAACCCCTTTTTAAAAATTTATCGTACGCCCATGATATAGACATTTTAACAAATAAATTAACCCCCTTCAAAAAATTTGATGGTATACCCATGATAGACATTTTTACAAATAAATGAATCTCCTTTAAAAAAATTTATCGTACGCCCATGATATAGACATTTTAACAAATAAATTAACCACCTTTTAGAAATTTTATGGTATGCCCATGATAGACATTTTCACAAATAAATGAATCCCTTTTAAAAGTTTTATCGTACACCCGTGGTAGATGGACATTTTTACAAATAAATTAACCCCCCTTTTAAAAAACTCATCGTACGCGTATGATAGACATTTAAACGAATAAATTAACCCCCTTCTAAAATTTTGATGGTACGCCCATGATAGACATTTTCACAAATAAATGAATCCCTTTTAAAAGTTTTATCGTACACCCGTGGTAGATGGACATTTTTACAAATAAATTAACCCCCCTTTTAAAAAACTCATCGTACGCGTATGATAGACATTTTAACGAATAAATTAACCCCCTTCTAAAATTTTGATGGTACGCCCATGATAGACATTTTCACAAATAAATGAATCCCTTTCAAAAGTTCTATCATACGCCCGTGGTAGATGGAAATTTTTCCAAATAAATTAACCCCCCTTTTAAAAAACTCATCGTACGCCCATGATAGACATAATATTTCCACAAATAAATGAATCCCTTTTAAAAAATTTATCGTACGCCACATTAGCATGTCGGCCTAAGGTTAATTTGTCGAGAAGGACAAGGAAAATGAATGAAGCAGCTATACAGAAGGGGAAGGGTGAATAACCATTCCATTCACCCTTCCCCATCTTTATAGCTTCCTCAATCATTTTCCTTGAACTTCTCGATAAATTAACCTTGAGACTACGCTTGGCAATGTTGGTGAAGAGAGCTACATTTAGACGCTCCTAGCTCGCATGTGATACACATTAGAACATCGGTGACTCACCTTTTGTCGGCGGCTATGGCCGTTCTGCAATTCTGAAGATGATGCGTTACAAACTGATCACAGATATGTTTCGTTTCGGCACTGAGTTCGTCCCATGCTGGTAAAGTCAACGTATTAGCACCGTACCATAATTTTCTCCAATATTTCAACAAAGGTAAAATTATTTCTTTGGTATCCAAGCCGAAAATGGCGAAAACTATAATACTCTGTCCAAAATTAAGCGTAGCGTCCAAGAACGATAGTTCTATGTAAATACCCGACATGTGTTCCATAACCAGAGTCCATATCGACAGCGCAAGTCCCTATAAAACAACAATAACTTCAATCAAAACAATTTTAAGTTAGACATATGACAGTTTGCATAAGTCAAATGATATAAATGTCAATATTGAAGAGTTCAGAGTCTGACCGCGGCGTCTACTGAAATGGTCTGCAAGTTTACACAAGAAATCTGTAAAACCCATCCTTTATCATTTATTTTATTACCGAGAACGCAGATGGCGCCACTATACGTTTTTAAAAACAATTATAAAGTAAATAACTCACCACAAACATCGAGCACAGCAATAGAATTAACAATACTGTATGTCTTAAAATTTGAGGTTCGTGAGATTCAGTTTCTTCTTCGATAAGTTCCAAATCGTCATCTATTTGTTCTTGGTACTGATTTATAACCCCATGGCAAATTTCCCGTCCAGAACATCCGTATTTTACTGGACACAGACTATCTCCGTTTGGACTTGTCCTAAAATATACAGTTTCCATTTTTTTCTAACAAATATTGTTACATAAGTTAAAACTAGTTACCGTTTCCCATCCTTAAAGAACTCCAATACCCCCTGTATAATATTCCTTGAAATATTTTACACAAATCACTCTCCACGTACACCCACCCATGCTAATTAAACGGGCGAATACATTTCCCGAGCATTCGAGAAACTACACGACAAAGAACGGCACATCAATCATAGGATCAACAGTAAATAAAACTAAAACTTACCCTTCATCACTTAAAACTGTCAAATATCCTTTAATGTCAGGACTGTCATTTTTCTTCTTAAAATCGTCTAAAAGATCCTCAATGTCGACTATTGGACTGTCTTTTTCTTCGCTACAGCTTTCAGCAATGGTAGGCAAACCGCAACACTTCTGCGTATTAATACTGCCTAAATAAAATAATGTTAGAATTAGACATTTATGCAGTCGGCCATAATTGGACTTGGACGAAATGTACAGGAATTTATGACAATTTCAAAAATAGCACACTTACTTAAGCCACTATCAGAGCTGGTACTGGGATTGGAACTGATACCAACGGTAGATTCAGCTTCAGGAGTAGATTGGGACTGTTCTTGAACGGAAGCAATATCTTGAGAAAGATCCATATATCGCGTAAAACGTCTACGATATCTCTGATGAAGTATTAAGCAGCCCACAGTTACTACAAGATATAGAATGGTAATAATAACAATATCGGATACTTTTACTTCAATATTTACGTACCTATAAAACAAAGAACCAGTAAGGAGACTGCTATAATAGCTTGCGAAGCTCCATATACGAAATTGGGATTCCTATTTTCAAAAGGAGTGCTGCTGGATTGGTCGAACAATAAAAGTAATGTAGCTAGTATGATAGGTAATCTAAAAGATTAATTTCAATAAGAAATGTATTATTTATATTTCGAAACACTAGTACTCACCCCCAACCTATCAAAAGAAACACTGGCTGCAATTTTAATACATAACATAAACTTCTACACTGTAAAAACAGTAATGTTATCGCTAAAATCATAGTCCACAATCGAGTGCTGTAAACCCCAATACAAAAAAGGGAAAATTGTAGGTAACCTGCCCAACCTTCCTTTTGTTCTAAAGTATTCCATAAAATTGCTCCTAGACAACCGATAAGCTACAAAAATGAATATTCAAACAATAACTAAAAGGATACAGATGCAGAAAACGTCAGGAGCAGTGATACAATAAGAAAGTGACTTAATATACATACCTGTGATATAATCAAAGCTGCTGTGATCTTATGAGGTATTCTTGTAATTTTTTTGGTAAGTATTAAAACCATCATCACCCAAAAGCAAGCAATGAGGCTAATGATACTTATATCTAGCGTAAATGAGTCTAGTTCTTTTATATATTTTGATGGATCGCAATTTGTGATTGTGATCATTTTTGCAGAGACAAACATCAGTGGTACACTGACAAATGTACAAACAACCATAGCACTAGCAATCTAACAAAAAAAAAAGGGTTATATGTTTTATTTCAAACACAGAACTAATAAAACTGACCAGATCTACATCTATGGAATACTGTGTTGAAAAAACAAAAACTGTTGGTGCAGATGGAAAAGTACCATATAAAAATCCGTAGGTACTTAAATCTACCGTTTCTGTTTCATTGTAACCAGGATTTAACGTACTTATAACTTCTCTGGTTACAATTGGTAGAACCAATCTAAAATCATCTTGGCATGAGTGAACAAAAGTATAGAAAGGATGAAAAATTATAATACTCACAGTTTTGCCATTATTAAAATACCAGGTACTACCAAAGTTGCACCTTTTAATTTGTGCACTTTTCCAACCATTCTTAATCCTAGTAAAAATAAAGCACTTGCCGAAAAAGCAGAACCCAAAACCTAAAATGTCCATGTTAAATATATGTTGAATTTACATGGAAAATCTTAGACTTACTTCGAGTGTTCCATGAAGATATACTGGAACTTCTTGTTGAAATACAATATTTCCTAATATTCCCAAGAGGGTCATAAAAATAATTGGATTTAAAAATATACTTTTCACTACAGAGATTACCATTTTCAATCTTTCTTTGTGCAAATTTGTAGTATTTGTCAGTTCTCCATCCATCATAAGCTGTTCAGTACTTTCACTACGTCTTCTCTTCCCTATTTCCATCAGTACAAATGATATAGGATTCAAAATGGCCAAACTTATTGGTGCCATAAGATAAATATACGTTTCATACTCTGGATGTGTTCCTTTGTACAAAGCAGCAACTAGAACATAAAATACAAATTAATACAAAGTAAACTAATTATATACACATTATTCTTACCTATAGGTTGTCCTATAGCAAAATCATTGCTTTGTGTACAAAATATAGCAAAAATGCCAGCTCTTCCTAAATTCAAGGGTCTTCCAACCAAAAGCGTCACAAATATCACAGAAAAAAATACAATACTTTTTGCTAATAATATGGATAACAAAAATATCCAGTTCACTTGTCCAAGTTGTATTCTAGCTATGGAACTGAATATTAATGAAGGTAAAGAAAAAGTTGCTATAAAAGTGTTTATTCCTTTTGCTTCTGTTTCTGATATCCAGTTCATGCGTCCAGCAAAATATCTGAAATTAATTGATAGTTTTCATTAGAGTTGTATTTAAAATTATCAAGTATATACTTACCCACAAATTATTATAACGAAACATTGTGTCAACGCCGGATATATTTTCTCAAAAGGAGTACTTGTATCACTTATCTGGACATTTAATAAATCCATTGTTTTATTATACGAAAGTATTATATTTAAAATAATTTACATCTACGTCGCTTCCTAAAAGAAAAATCAATATTTTTTTACATCATAAAAAACCTAGGTAAATGAAACAAATTACTTTTGAATGATTTAAGCCAGATATTCATCGTTATTCACTTATGTTAATTTCAATCACATTACATTTATCACGAATTACATTAAACTTGGATAAAAATATCACCTAAAGACTTAACATCTGTAAATGACATTTCAAAATTTAATAGGGACTTTCCGTTTTAAAAATAGTGCTTGGTTGAGGCATTTAGTGGCGACGTCTTATACTATATTTTCTGATGTAATGCAATGTAATTTTAGTATTTGTCAAAATGTCACAGTAATGCTTTCTGTTCATATTAAAAATAAAATTCCAGAGTTACTAACACATTTTCCAACAATAAACTTATTAAAAAAGAATCCTGTTTCCAGTAGCGATGAAGTTATACCCGTAGAAGTATCATATCAAATTTTTGATACGTTTGCTCCACCTTTAATGGTAATGCACGGTTTACTTGGTTCAAAATCAAACTGGCAATCAAAATGTAAACTATACAGTGAAAAAACTGTGCCTCCCAGGCAAATCATCTCCATAGATAGTCGAAATCATGGTTATAGTCCATACACTGATATTCATACATACCATCATATTGTAGCTGACATGAAGGCTTTGTTCGACCGTATGTATCTTAAAAAAGTGGCCTTAATGGGACACTCGATGGGAGGAAGATCGTGCATGCTGTTTTCTTTGAAATACGTAAGTTTTCTTTGCATTTGCTGTGACCAAATCTGTATATTATTGAAGGTTCGTTACTTAGGTATGAATATTTTATTTCAGCCTAATCTTGTGGATAAGTTAATCGTAGCTGACATTTCGCCAATCACTGGTTTACATATGGCTGAATTTGCAAAAATATTCGATATACTTTTGGCAGCTGAAATTCCATCTGGTGTACCAGTGTCAAAAGCAGTGCAAATTATGGACGTTAATTTGACACCGAAAATCGCTAGTAATCGCTTAAGAAGTTTTCTTTTGTCAAATATAACTAGGAAAAAAGATGGAAGGTGAATTAGCTGGTGTGTACGTGAATAATTAAAGATGTTTTGCGTTTATTTTCTAGTATCGGATGGAGATCAAATTTAAATGTACTCGCTAAAGATTTGAAGCATTTATGTATCTTTCCGTTAGAGGATACAATGAAATATGAAGGACGTACTTTATTTGTTGCTGGCAGAAATTCTAATTTTGTACCGTAAGTAATACATAACCTCCAATGTCGACAGACAGAAGCCCTAAACTGTCACTTGTCACTTTTTTATTACCAATTATATTTACTTGCAGAGAAAGTGACTTACCAAAAATTTTGAAATATTTTCCAAAAGCAGAACTAGTATATATAAAGGGTGCAACGCATTTGTTGCATCTCGATAAACCTCAAGAGTATATGGATATTACCCTCGAATTTTTAAATAGAAAGGATTAGAAATAAGTATTCATTTGAAACAATTATAAAATGTGATTTTTAAAATAAAAAATGTTCGTCAAAAATTGCCTTGTGCTAGTTCTACCAACCTACCTCTAAAAATAAATGACGTCTTGACATTGACAATAACATAACCTAATTTTAGAAAGTTAGTTTCTTACAAAAATTAAAAAAATGTTTGCACTTCGGCATCAAAATATCCTTTCACGTTTCTGCTCCTCGATATATGTAAATACAGATTTAGTAATATCAAGAAACATTAGCAGTACAGAAACTCTGGAACCTGTAGATATGTCTTATGCAACGTATGAAAGTACTGGTAGTCAAATTAATCAAAGTTATCCATTTATAGTAGTACATGGTTTATTCGGATCTAAATCAAATTGGAATAGTATTTGTAAATATTACAATCAAAAATTCAATCCTAGTAGAAAAATTATTGCTGTGGACACGAGAAATCATGGTGATAGTCCACATAGAGACCAACATACTTATGCACACCTTGCTGCTGATATAAAATCACTGTATGGTCGATTAAATATTAAGAAAGCTGTTTTGATGGGGCATTCCATGGGTGGAAAAGCAGTTATGTTATTTGCTCTAAAATATGTAAGTTTTAAACTGTTTTGTGTGTCAAACCAAGTCAATGTTTAATGTTTCAGAATTTTATT
The DNA here is from genome assembly GCA_949126875.1 of Lochmaea capreae. Taxonomy (NCBI): domain Eukaryota; kingdom Metazoa; phylum Arthropoda; class Insecta; order Coleoptera; family Chrysomelidae; genus Lochmaea; species Lochmaea capreae. Next base: position 2,751,533 of record OX421411.1, on the reverse strand, counting down.
TTGCAGAATTAACTAAATTGAATTTTTAGCCTGAACTTGTTGACAGGTTGATTGTAGCTGATATTTCTCCAGTTAGTGATAGTCCAGATTTGAATACACTTTCAAATATATTTAAAATTATGGGAACTATTAAATTACCTTCAAATATTCCCATGTCATTGTGTAGAACACAAGTCGATATGGATTTGTCAAAATATATAGAAGATAAGGGACTTAGGGCATTTTTGTTGACTAATTTAGTTGAAAAAAGTGCAGGCAGGTATGACTGTTTTCTACTATTTAAAGTATTAGGTTACAAGTAGTTTAAAATTTCAGTTTTCAATGGAGGATAAATATTCCTGGGTTACTAGCTAATTTTAATCGTTTAACTAGATTTCCACTGGTTAATGATTTGCAGTATGAAGGTCCGACCCTATTTTTGGCAGGTGAAAAATCGGATTTCGTTCCGTAAGTATATTTATGTACAAAATTCAAAGTTGTTATTGTTTTATGGAGTTTATTTTAATTGACTGGCAAATGTGTTTTCTCTAAAATAGTAATCATAGCTGTATTTAATGTATTCTTTGGAGAAAACTGATGATCATAAATTTATCCTGTTCAAATTCCACAAAGTAAGATTTAAAAAGGATCGTTAGGAAATGATAAATTATTTTACAAATAGATTATTCCCTTATAAACATTTTATCCTACACCCATGGTAAATGTCATGTATGACATGTATAATATGGCTTAGTGTCAAAATTTTTGTGCCTTTTCATTAGACATGTATCTTCATCATCATGTAAAAACCGTCGTAAAAACTGTTGAAAAGAACTTCACGACCTCATCTAAAACGCTAACAATCAATTTTCAATCAACCAAGGACTTCAGCAAAAATTTGGACCTGGCTTATAATTCCTACGAAACTACGACTAGTTATGCTACAAAAGACTCGAAACCGACACCTTTGGTGGTTCTACATGGATTTTTAGGTACCTATTATAATAATTTTTATTGAAAACTGAGTGCTTTGTAAAAAAAAATTAGGGTGTGCTGGAAGTAATTCGGAAGTTTGTGGGATTGTTTGGGGATGGTAGATGATGTGTTTACTGAGTTTTGGAACACGAGAACTCCGGACTTTTTACAGGGGGGGGCAAAAAAGTTGTGATTTTTTCGTACTTCTTGGATTTTTGCCCAAATTTCAATCAAAATTCTTCGGATAAAAGAATTTTTGACCTTTTAAGTTTAAAACATTTTCAGCATCAAAGAATAACTGGAACAGCATGTGTAAAAAGATACATAACAGTAACAAATCCAAAGTGATAGCTATCGACGCCAGAAATCACGGTGACTCGCCCCATTCTAAAGAACACACTTATGACTGTTTGGCAACAGACTTGAAAGGATTTCTTGAAAAAATGGATATAAAAAAAGTAAACCTATTAGGACACTCGATGGGCGGAAGAACAGCCATGTTATTCGCTTTAAAATACGTAAATATATTCAAAAATAATTCAGGATTTTTTGAACAAAAAAATTTCTTTCAGCCGGAATTAGTTGAAAAATTAATAGTAGCCGACGTATCCCCTGTATCGACCAGTGAATCTATCAAAGTAATTCCAAACGTTTTAAGTAGTTTGAAACGAATGCAGATTCCTTCGAATAGAACTTTACGAGAAGCTAAAAAGTTAATAGGAGAAAATCTTTATAACGTTATTCGACAAAAACTAATGCTTACCTTGCTACTCACTAATCTCGTACAAAAAAATGATGGAAGGTATTTAATTTAACAATAATATGTTCGGACTGTACATGATGTTTGTCAATGATTTTTTTTTTATTAGCACAACTAGAATTGGAACATTTTCCACCAAATTTAGATAGCTGTTATTAAATTTTGAATCACTCATAATACTGACATGTTCCGGTCTTATTTAGTCTTTACGTTTGTTTATTCTTCGTTCCAATCAGAGTTTTTGAAAAATTACTCTTATTAATATTTTAAAACATCGCCAAAATGACTCCTTTCCTCACTTGTCCCCCGTTTTCAAGATTTTTCACAAAAAATTAATCAAAAAAAGAAGGAAATGTTCATAATTTAGTTCTAATTAAAAAGTTGTGGAACACCAACCCTCACAAAACTGAAATGTGAGGTTAAAATTCAAATAACTTCGTCTTCTTCTTTTAATTCGCAGCAACAAGATGTCTCGTTATAGTGCATGTCCATCAACTGACAAGTTGACACTAATGATAGTCGCCCTAAGGATAAACAATTATTTGGATAGATTTTTAGGTTATAAGTTAATGATTTCTAAAAATTATTGTTATCTTAGTTATGGTTGGAGGTTTAATACGAAAACTTTGTTGGATCATTTTGAACTAATGTCAAGTTTCCCTGCGATATTTAATTTGTCTTTTGACGGCCCCACGCTATTTATTGGAGGCGGAAAGTCGGATCACATTCAGTAAGTTAATTTTATAAGAATACTCACCCTGTAACAAATCCTGGGCAAGGATAACAATGTGTGTAATTTTATTTGGAAATATAGTTAATAATTTATAAAAAATGAGCTTGAATACAGGGCGAGGCAAGACTTATTCAACACTATAGAATTCTGTTTTTAGCTCTTATTTTGTGGAATTTATCATAAACTGAATAAATCGACATTAAAAATTGACGAATTGTAACGATTTTGGTTTTTTTTTTTTTTAGAAAAAGCGACTTCCCAACAATTTTAAAACTGTTTCCGAACGCAGAGCTGAAATACATAGAAGGAGCTGGACATTGGTTGCACAGTGAAAAACCAGCGGAGTTTTTATCAATTACATTAGAATTTCTTAATAGACGTTTCGATAACACTCAACTTAAATCATCTACTTCGAATTAACTGTGATATATTGTAAAATTGTAATCCAAACTTTACAAATAACAAATTTGAAATCTAAAAATATTTTTTTATTTTTCGAAGAGAGAGAGTTAGTTTGAGAGATAGAGAGTGAATCGTAGAGAGATAGTTTGTTTGCAGTAATTTGGAGGGAAAGTGAGTTTGACAGAAAGGGACCGTGATTTGAAGGAAAGCAAAATAATTTGACAGACAGTGACTTTGAGAGAGAGTTAGTTTGACAGTGAACTATTGATTTTATGGGAGAAAGAGAGAGGGTGAGTTTGGAAGAGTGGTTTGAGGGAGAGAAACTTTGACAGAGAGTGACTTTGAGAAAGAGAGAGTGAGTGGAGTGGTTTGATGGAGAGAAACTTTGACAGAGAGTGACTTTGAGAAAGAGAGTGAGTGGAGTGGTTTGAGAGAGAGAGTGACTTTGAGAAAGAGAGAGTGAGTGGAGTGGTTTGAGGGAGAGAAACTTTGACAGAGAGTGACTTTGAGAAAGAGAGAGAGAGAGTGGAGTGGTTTGATGGAGAGAAACTTTGACAGAGAGTGACTTTGAGAAAGAGAGTGAGTGGAGTGGTTTGAGAGAGAGAGTGAGTGGAGTGGTTTGATGGAGAGAAACTTTGACAGAGAGTGACTTTGAGAAAGAGAGAATGAGTGGAGTGGTTTGAGGGAGAGAAACTTTGACAGAGAGAGTTAGTTTGACAGTGAACTATTGATTTTATGGGAGAAAGAGAGAGGGTGAGTTTGGAAGAGTGGTTTGAGGGAGAGAAACTTTGACAGAGTGACTTTGAGAAAGAGAGAGTGAGTGGAGTGGTTTGATAGAGAGAAACTTTGACAGAGAGTGAGTGGAGTGGTTTGAGAGAGAGAGAGAGTGACTTTGAGAAAGAGAGAGTGAGTGGAGTGGTTTGAGGGAGAGAAACTTTGACAGAAAGTGATTATAGTGAGAGCGAGACATTTGACAGAAAAAGTGATTTAGAGAGATAAAGAGCGGAGTGAGATTGGCAGAATAAGAGTGATTTGGAGGGAGAACGATAGTGGTATTGACAGAGCAAGAGTGATTTAGTGGAAGTAAGAGTTTGAAAGACGAGTGATTCGGAGGGGAGTGAGTTTGACATAAAACGAGTGACCCTTATCGTCTACCAGCCATTCTACGGTAGATAAAGCAGGTTTCTATTTGGCGACTTGTTTTTGCGTAGAAATGAGCTGAAAAAGGATTAAAAACAAATTTTTTTTGTCGGTAAATTTAAAAATTTAGCACCAATGTCGGAATTTTATTGTCCACTGACGTCATGCGCCATTAGACGCTTTGCAATTGAACGACGAAGTAATAAAAATCATTTACTCTTAATATCAATGGCTGATGTTTAATATTATTATACAATTAATTACAAAAAATAACATTTATTTACAATAAATAGCTCGATTAATTTGTACTGTCAACAATTGAAAAAACGAACGAAACGCATCCGAAACGAAGTAACGAACCGTGATTTAAAATCGCCGATCCTTCCCATCCTTTCTTTAAATCATCTGAATTATTTACACAACAACATTCCGACCTAAAAACAAAACAAACATTTTTGTTCGATCCTCAAGTGCATTTAAACCCATCAAGGTAGTACTGTACCCTTCCACTACCTACGCTCATACTAACTGGAGCTCAACTTTCATGAAGCAATATAATATATAAGGCGAAGAACGAGCCCAAATGATATACAACAAGACCGAGGACGATAGTAGAAAACTGTAGTAATGAAGAAAGAGGCGTGTATAGAAAGCGGGAAACTTGAAATTTTTGGGCGGAAAACCTAAAATTTGAGCGGGAAATTTGAAATTTTTAACGAAAAACCTTAAATTTTAGCGAGAAACCTGGAATTTTTGCGGAAAACTTGAAATTTTTGGGCAAAAAACCAAAAATTTGAGCGTGAAACTTGAATTTTTAAACGGGAAACCTGAAATTTTAGCGAGAGACCTGGAATTTTAGCGAGAAACCTGGAATTTTCGAGGGAAACCTGAAATTTTTGGGCGGAAAACCTAAAATTTGAGCGAAATCCTAGAAATTTTTAACGCAAAACCTTAAATTTTAACGATAAACCTGGATTTTTTGCGAGAAACCTGAAATTTTAGCGAAACACCTGGAATTTTTGTAGGAAACTTGAAAGTTTTGGGCGGGAAACCTAAAATTTTGAGAGGGAGACTTGAAATTTTTAACAAAAAACCTGAAATTTTAGCGAGAAACCTGGAATTTTTGCGGGGAATTTGAAATTTATGGACAGAAAACCAAAAATTGAGCGTGAAACGTAAAATTTTTAAAGGGAGACTTGAAATTTTCAACAAGAAACCTGAAATTTTAGCGAGAAAACTGGAATTTTTGCTAAGCACTCGAAATTTTCGGGCAGAAAACCAAAAATTTGAGCGTGAAACGTAAAATTTTTAACGGGAAACCTGAAATTTTGGCGAAAAACCTGGAATTTTTGTAGGAAACTTGAAATTTCTGGGCGAACAACCTAAAACTTCAGCGGGAGACTTGAAATTTTTAACAAGAAACCTGGAATATTCGCGGGGAACTTGAAATTTTTAGGCAGAAAACCAAAAATTGAGCGTGAAACTTAAAATTTTCAACGGGAAACCTGAAATTTTAGCGATAAGCCTGGAATTTTCGCTTAAACCTGGAATTTTTGTGGAGAACTTAAACAGAAAACCTAAAATTTGAAAGAGAAACTTGAAAATTTAACGGGAAACCTGAAATTTCAGTGATAAACCTAGAATTTTGGCGGGAAACTTGAATTTTTTTTTGTAAACCTAACGGAAATCGAGATATTAGCAAGTTGCGTTACTTTATGTACACACCAGCGCGACCAAAACTGTCACCTTAACCCAACTATAGTTCTGCAAAAAATCGTAGCAGAGAGATTCCTAAGCCTTGTTATTAACCCTTCAGCATCGGACATGTACCAAGTGCGGCGTTGCCAGATATAAATTCAACACAGTACTACCTTAAGCCGAAAAATGTAATTTCAAATGGAAATACCAGAATTGCAAATTCATATAAATTTTCCTACCTTTCTATACAATCGATGGCGGACATTTTAGCTTCGTACGACGATTTTCTCGGTCTACTAACTTTTCTTTTTCTATCGATTATCTCTCTCACTTGCATCTCTATATTGGCACTTTTTTCTTCGGTCGAAACGTGTAAATCCGGACGTTTTGCACACGTATTATTAGAATACAATATGTTGTTTACGTAAGTACCGTATGGAGAATAATTTATCAACTCGAAATGTTTTGTATACTAAAAAAAAATGTTAATTTATAATCATCGAAAGTATTTTGATCTAATTCAGTACCAGCTACCAATATAGATCATGGTAGAAGGCTTTGAAAAGTGAAAAACAGTAATAGGAGGATGAAACCTATTGGAAAAGGAGGAGAATATTATAAAAATGAACGAAATAATAATTTACGGGCGATCTGAGGTCGGGAAGGGGAACGGGGTGGGTTTTTAAGGGTAAAAAACGGTTTATCTCGATTTCCGGCAAAACTACAAGTCCTGTGGAAAAAAGTTAAATGAGAAAGTTGAAGGTAATAAAAAGATCTACAACTTTTGTGTTTACACTTTTTTCACATAACCTTAAAATTTATGTGGAAATTCCCAAAAAACGTTTTTGGTTTTTTATTTTTATCTTTTACAAAAAAATTATTTTTTCAACGAAATTTGGTGAAAACTCACCTTTTTATGTCCCAAATACACCGTAATTTATTTGATTTGAAATGTTTATTTTTTCACCTTATTTTGACTTAATATCGAAAAAGCACCCCAATTTTCAACCGAAAATTCACCCGTCAAAATATTAGCTTTTTTCAAAAAGTTGGTGTGTTTTCTGTTCGTTGAAATCTCTACTTTGCGATGGTTTTAACGGGAAACCTGAAATTTTAGCGAGAAACCCGGAATTTTTGTTGAAAACTTTAAATTTTTGGGCAGAAAACCTAAAATTTTAACGGGAAACCTGAAATTTTAGAGAGGAACCTGGTTTTTTTGCGAGAAACTTGAAATTTTCAACGGGAAACCTGAAATTTTAGCGAGGAACCTGTTATTTTGCAGGAAACTTGAAATTTTTAACGGGAAACCTGAAATTTTAACGAGAAACCAGGAATTTTTGCTGAAAACTTGAAATTTTTGGGCAAAAAACCTAAAATTTTAACGGGAAACCTGAAATTTTAGAGAGGAACCTGGTTTTTTTGCGAGAAACTTGAAATTTTCAACGGGAAACCTGAAATTTTAGCGAGGAACCTGGGATTTTGGAGGGAAAGTTGAAATTTTTGGGCGGAAAACCTAAAATTTTAACGGGAAACCTGAAATTTTAGAGAGGAACCTGTTTTTTTTGCGAGAAACTTGAAATTTTCAACGGGAAACCTGAAATTTTAGCGAGGAACCTGGGATTTTGGAGGGAAACTTGAAATTTTTGGGCGGAAAACCTAAAATTTGAGCGAGAAACTTGAAATTGTAACGATTAACCCGGAATTTTTGCTGAAAACTTGAAATTTTTGGGCAAAAAACCTAAAATTTTAACGGGAAACCTGAAATTTTAGTGAGAAACCTGGGTTATTCGCGGGAAACTTGAAATTTTCAACGGGAAACCTGAAATTTTAGCGAGGAACCTGGGATTTTGGAGGAAAACTTGAAAATTTTTGGCGGAAAACCTAAAATTTGAGCGAGAAACATGAAATTTTTAACGGGAAACCTGAAATTTTAACAGGAAACCAGGAATTTTTGCTAAAAACTTGAAATTTTTGGGCAAAAAACCTAAAATTTTAACGGGAAACCTGAAATATTGGCGAGAAACCTGGTTTTTTTGCGGAAAACTTGAAATTTTCAACGGGAAACCTGAAATTTTAGCGAGGAGCCTGGGATTTTGGAGGGAAACTTGAAATTTTTGGGCAGAAAATTTAAAATTTGAGCGAGAAATTTGAAATTTTCAACGGAAAACCTGAAATTTTAGCGAGGAACCAGGAATTTTTGCTAAAAACTTGAAATTTTTGGGCAAAAAACCTAAAATTTTAACGGGAAACCTGAAATATTGGCGAGAAACCAGATTTTTTTGCGGAAAAGTTGAAATTTTCAACGGGAAACCAGAAATTTTAACGAGAAACCTGGGATTTTGGAGGGAAACTTGAAATTTTTGGGCGGAAAACCTAAAATTTGAGCGAGAAACTTGAAATTTTTAACGGGAAACCTGAAATTTTAACGAAAAACCCGGAATTTTTGCTGAAAACTTTAAATTTTTGGGCAGAAAACCTAAAATTTTAACGGGAAACCTGAAATTTTAGCGAGGAACATGGGATTTTGGAGAAACTTGAAATTTTTAACAAAAAACCTGAAATTTGAGCGAGAAACCTGGCATTTTTGCAGGAAACTTGAAATTTTTGGGCAGAAAACCTAAAATTTGAACGGGAAACTTGGAATTTTTGTAACTTTTTTCCATAGGACTTGTAGTTTTGCCGGAATTTTTTACCCTTAAAAACTCACCCCCTTCCCCTTCCCGACCTCAGATCGCCCGTAAATTATTTTTATAACTTTCTCCTCCCTTTCCAATGGATTTCATCCTACTATTATTTTTTTTCCAAAATCATCTACCCCGGGCTACAAATTTTATACCGGTGGAATTCGTAGTAGCTTGTATTGAATTAGTCACGTTTAGGTTAGGTTAGGTTTACCTCGTCATAAAAAACGACAGCGTGTTTCGGTACTATATTATTACAATAACCGAATTTTTCCAAATTGACTTCATTTGCGGAACCTTTACCGACATTCAATACCCTATAACGCATGGCTACCGCTTCGGGAAAACGTAACGAAACGGTAGGTCGGAATCCCATAAAACTGGCGTCGTGCCGAACATCCGTAGGATCCACCTGAAATAAATAATTCTAAAACTAGAATTCTTAACGCATTATCCAAATTCTTTAAAAACAAACACTCCTAGCGGGACAATCTGTATATGAAATAAAAAAAAAAGTACTTTTCTTATATTATTATACTTACCTCTGTAGTACGTACGTTGTAAAAGTGTTTAGAAACGACAGGACACATCATCGCTCTCGCTCTAATTGTAGGTTTAGGTTTCGTCTTCTTTTTCGGACTTGAAAATACCCTCGATATCCTATCTATATCGGCGGGTGTTAATAATTCGCTCGGTAGAGGCATATGGCGAAATTTTTCTCTAACGCTTGGCGATAAAAGATTATTTGTTGAAGAAGGCGCGTTCAACAGTTGTTGGATGCGTTGGTAGGCTAATAAACGGATCAGTCTATCGTCTAGTTGTTTCAGTTCTAGCTCAACTGCAAACAATAGATTTTTTTTTTCAAATAAACGATTTTATTTTTGGAAAAAATAATGTGTATAACACGTCCTCTATGAGAGTTAAAACAAATTCACGACATGCTTTAGCTTGCAAAACATATGTATTACAATAAATAAACTTTTTTCAACACTCTGTATTTTAAATACAGATGTTGTGAAAATTTAAGTTTGTACGCCAACATTTCAAGTCCAAAATAAAAATACTGCTTTAAAAAATATGCAAAAACCCAAAAAGAGGGTGGTAAATTATTTTTACACAACATTGGAATCACAATACAAGTTGAAAAAGCTACAGCAAAATTAACGTTTTATGTGAGTTTAAAAAAAGATTTTCACCAAATACTAATATGTAATTACTAACCTTAGATTCAAATACATATTTTTATATTTTCTAAAAATCCAATTCTTATTTTTAGTCAATTATTTTGCTTGTCAAACTAATAACAATTTATTCAAAACTTCAAATTCTTTGTACGTCAGTTATTCACTTGTTTCGTCAGTGTTACCAACCACAGATGACTGATACCAACTCAAGTTTAAATATTGATGAGAGCATATCGAGTCGCCATCTAGCTGAGAGTGTCGAAAGTAGACATTGTGAAAAAATAGTTACCTATCGTAGGATCTACTCAATTTTAGAAGTAAGGTATGTAGATTTCTACATAAAGTGTGAATGTTGTCAAGTGGAAATAAATATTAAACTGAGTATTTTGTGGTACTTGTGATAAACCGCGACAGTCACACTTAAATACTATATTTGTGGATTATTGCTGATAATATTATTGAAAAAAATGATGTATTTTGCAATAAACTACAAATATAGTATTTAAGTGTGACTGTCGCGGTTTATCACAAGTACCACAAAATACTCAGTTTAATATTTATTTCCACTTGGCAACATTTACAAATCACGTAGAAATTCACTGCTCCAAAATTAAGTTAGCGAAATGTAGATGGCGACACAATAATGAATTTTTCACGAATCCTATTTGGATATACGGGGATCGGGCAAAAATGATATACGGGGTCTGGTCATTATGTTTTAGAAATATTTTTAATATTTTCACAGTTCTTAAGTAAATTGCCGTAATTTTAATACAAAAATTAATATTCCGGTGAAGGAATTGTAAAAAAAACAAATAGCAATATGAATATTTGTTTGTAAAATATAAATTTCAAAATAAATCCTTACCATCATCCATAGCAACAATATTGTTGTACGAACAAAATTAAATATCAACTTAAGCTTGGGATTGTTTTTATGCAACTGAAGCATTAAAAATATATTTTGCAGATACCTTTTTGGTATTTAATGGGACAGAGATAAGGAAATTCATAAACGTTTAGTGAGTAAATGCAGAGTTATTCTGTTGAGTCAGTCTATGAAATATTTTACCATAGGCGTAGCTACTACGGTGGGGCTATTGATTTAATAACAAGTATATATAGGGCGTTTCATAAAAAGAATAAGTAAAAATGTTTGGTAAAAAATTCGGATTCAAGATACAAGGTGTTCGAAAAAAATTGTACTTACTCTCTGTCGTCAGTCCGGATATCATATCGTTGATAAAATTGTGCTCCTTTTTAATGAGTTCCTTTTCGAAGAATCCTCCGTTTAAGTTTTCGTTTTTTAGGTAACCGTTCACAGCTGTCCAATCTGGAATATTACCACTAGAACTGTCTTCGTAATTTTTATTTTTAATATCACAATTGTTTACTTCTAGAAATTCGTCATGTTCTGGCTCGATTTTAACACTATCTTCGCATACTTCAACGTCTTCTATTTTAATAACATTATCGTCTATATTGTTTTTTCGTCTATTTTCGACGTATTCTAACCGTAAAACGTCCCGGAGTCTCGGTAGTAGATTCACCGGTTTTTTGTAATGATATTTCACCATATCCGGTACCAGAACTGTATTTTTGGGGGGTAAGTTGGTTTTGATGCGAAAAGGGGGGTTTTTTCTGTGTATTTTTCGAAAAAATTGCAATTTTACCGAATCTTGATCCACGGGACCTGTAAATTTGTCCCACAGTTTCACCCTTTCCGTCGCCGAAACTGAAGTAAGCAGAGTGGAGTCCTGAAGCAAAAATAATATTCAATCATAAAATTTTTGAAAAAGGACCATTTATTTGAGAAAATTTCGATCTACCATAGGCGTACGATGAAATATTTTAAAAAGAGTTAGTTTATTTGTAAAAATTTCCATTCCCCATTAGCGTACCATAAAGATTTTATAAATGGATTAATTTACTAGAAAAACACGTACGATACAAATTTTTAAAAAGGGATTATTTACGAGATAGAAATGTTCATTCCACATGAGCGTACGATAAAATTTTTAAAAAGGATCAATTTATTTGAAAAAATTTCTCTCTACCATAGGCGTACGAAAAAAAATTCTAAAAGGGTAATTTGAATTCCCCATGAGCGTACGGTAAAATTATCAATCTACCATGGGCGTACAATGACATTTTTAAAAAGGGATTATTTACGAGATAGAAATGTTCATTCCACATGAGCGTACGATAAAATTTTTAAAAAGGATCAATTTATTTAAAAAAATGTCTCTCTACCATAGGCGTACGAAAAAAAATTCTAAAAGGATAATTTTTTTGTAAACATTTGCGTACGATAAAATTATCAATCTACCATGGGCGCACAATGACATTTTTGAAAAGGGTTATTTATTTGTAGAAATTTTTATTCGCCATGAACGTACGATAAAATTTTTGAAAACGATTGATTGATTTGGTTAGGTTACCATGGGCGTACGATAAAAAAAATTTTATAGGGAGTTTATTTTTTTTTCAAAAATTCTGATTTTTTTTTTTGAGTTTTCTCTTTTTTTAATTGTTGTAAAAAGGTTCATTTGTTTTCAGAATTTTCGACCTACCATGGGAGTACGGTAAGATTTTAAAAGGGGGTTAATCTACATGTAAAACTATTCGATAAAAATTTTGAGGGGGCCAATTTACGTGTAAAAGTTTCAATTCATCATGGGCGTACGATAGCATTTAAATAGGGTTAATTTATTTAACCAACATTTTTAAATGGGGGTCCATGAATTGGCAAAACATTTTCTTCCACCATAGGCGTACGATGAAATTTTTTATAAGGGGTCAATTTAATTGTAAAAATCTCTATCTACCATATTTCCTTTGTTTGTTCGGCTTTTTTTCAAACATTGGCAACATCTACATTTTGGTATTCTTGCGACGTAAGTAAATTCAAACGTACCACAATATTCCTCTTAAAACAACACACACACTCAAACTAAATCACGAAGTCGCAGCTTTACTTTTCAACATCATAACCCTAGTTATGGATCACCCTGTACATGCAATAACTTAAATTCGCTTTTAATTTTGAAAAAAATTTCACTTACCAAACAATGCTCAACATGTAGAGGACACATCCACATACCCGAAGGTGGATTGGTTAAGGGTGGGTCCAAGCAATCTAAATGATAAAACGATTCGCAAAAGTCACATGAAATCAATGGTGCTACTCTGCAGGATCTTCTGCATTCGCTACATTTCTTTGCCGGCAAAGGTACTATCCCACCAGTTCCTTTCTCATGAGCTTTAGATATTTTGGGAAACCTTCTTCCCACTTGAGAATACGGTACATCTATAATTAATTATTTGCTTTAATGACCTAGTTTAGGGTACAAGGAGTCCACAAAATTAAAATATTTTTCTTACTAACCTTTATCTATTCCAGGAAATACACAAGGAACGCTCATACACCTTGGTAGTTCAAACTGTTTGGGATTCATCGAGTTTGCAGCTTCGATAAGCACTTCCATGGGTGTTAGTTTTTGTTTTTTGGGTATTTTGACAGTAGAAGCATCAGGGGGTGAGCTGTTAGATCTTTTGCTTCTAAGTTGTGGAATATCTGCATTTGCAATATCTTGTTTTTTAGCATATCTACATGATTGGCAAAGCCATTCACCCATCGGTATATCTTTTTCTTCAAGAGGTGGATCACTGTGGTTAAAAAAATGTAAAAAATCAGTGAAAACATGTAGAATATAACACTTACTGACATCCGAAATGAAAACTATATGGACACTTATCGCAACAAATGAGGTCTCCTCCTTCTCCACAAGCATCACAACTGTCATAATTGTGTCCTTTACCAGGTCTCTTGTAATAAGGATGTTCAGGTTTTTTCTTCCCATCACCATTATCACTTTGAGGGGGTGCTATCAAAGCTTGTATTTGCTATAAACAAAGTGTGTAATGTGTGAAACTGTTTTACATTGTTAAGTATCTAAAGTATCTACTAGTACTCAAATACTGTTAATAGATGCAACACATTACAGAGGTCCTGACCTTGTTATAGGCTATAATTAATTATATTTTCAACATTACTGTTACAGAAATGCTTTATTCGAGTCTCAATTGCATAAAATATGGTACTTTTCTACGGATATTGCAAATAATGACACTCCGCCATTTTATAGCCTTAATTTTTCATGCTAAAACAAAAGACTGTATAACTTACATCCATTAACCCTCCAGAGGTATCTAAATCATATTTAATAGAAGTCATTTTGTCCTAAAAATTTTGATTCAGTTGTTTTTATATATTCTCCACTATGGTCCAGGATAATCCAGTTAATATAAAAATTTTCAAGTTAGTAAATCGACGGTCTCTTAAGCTACGTGGTTGACAAGTATGTATCGTCCGATTTGAACACATTGAACACTGGTTTTCTTAACTAGCTGAATTATCTACTTGAGTATTTTTGCTTCTGGACTCGATATTTTGTTATTTATTATTTATATATGACATTTTACATAGTTGGCGCCGTTGTTGATGCTACCATTTTCATTTTCAGAACGTCACTCTAGCGCATGTGCAACAGATCAAATTTGATACATTTCAAGCGATCTACCCTACCATCAACGGTTAAATCAATTAGGAACTTAACCGGTTTGAATATTGTGGGGCTCCAAACACAATGTTTCAGTATTTTCATCAGTCTATATATTGTGCCACTGTGTAGGTAGAATTGTGCCATTTTAACTCAAAAAATCCATCATATTTGAATGACGTCATTGTACGGTTGTCCTCTTAGCAACTCGAATAAAGGCGGAATGCGATCATCTTAATCTTCCTTAATATTAATGTAACTATTAATTAAATAATTGTACAAGGAAAAGTGTCTCATCAACAGCTTATAACTTTTATAATTCTAATGATACAAACATGCAAATTTAGAGTATGTTTGGTTGTCTATACCGAAGGATTTTGTGTATGTTTGGTTGCCTGTACCGAAGAAGTTTGTGTATATTTGGTTGCCTATACCGAAAGAGTTTGTGTATGTTTGGTTGCCTATACCGAAGAAGTTTGTGTATGTCTGGTTGTCTTTACCAAATTCGTGATGCAGCAAAACTTTATTAAGCAATTTTTTCATTGGCCCTTTTGGTTAAAATAATAAACAACTCCACAACAAATATACAATTTATTTTGATAATAAACAGAGTACACATACTTTGTAACACATTGCAATTAAAATAATGCTTCTTTAAATGCATCGTTTGATAAAAATTTATTTCTAATATTGTCAATTAATGATTCTCATCAAATTGATATGCTCTTTAAAAAATTCAATTAACATTTTTTGTTTATAGCCGTACAGTTACAAGAAGCGAGTTTACTAAAATGTACTTAAGTTTACGAAAGATCAAATACAGTTTTCCGAAATGATATTCTACTATAACTAAAAATTTATTTATATAATTCTGCCAGGAGCGCTGAAGCTACTGTCATTAGTGATATTAATTAGACAATTTTCATGGCGTTCCAGCAGCAGCAATAATTTCGTTTACTGTATCTCCAAAATCTCTAATCAAGAAGAAATATGTTAATTTAACGTGTTTCGGCCGTTTAGTCACTGTCAAAACCACTCAGCTGATTTGTAAATTTGACAGTCACGGTACGATTTTGTAGTTTGTATTCAAGTGAAATCAAATTTATGCATTAATGCACACTTTAATTACATATTTTCAAGTCGTACTAAATAAATATTTAGTTTAGAAGGAATTTGATTAAGGAGATAACCAGTATTTCAATCACATTTATTATTTCAGTCAACTATCACAAAAAAATACTTGGGTAATTGGTAACATAGTAAAGTGGCCACAGTTTTTACGTTATAAAGTGCACCAATAAACCTGTATAACTATCGATTGATAGCTACAAACTTGAAGGTTAGTTCTACATATTTCTCCCAAACACTTTCACTATCAAATTTTTTATCCTAATGTTATAAGATGGATATGTTCTGATAAACAGCCGAAAGATCGGCTTATGAATTTGTCCACCCGGTACATCGAATTACGGGTAAGATTATCTAAAAATGTTTTCAGTGTAATAATTTTAAAAAGTATGTTAAATAATAATCAAATGACATATTTCACGAGCTGTTATCTAGGTACTTAATGGTATGGTAGTTTTATTGTGGTTAATAAATCAAAACTGTTTATGGTAAAAAAGGCATTTTAATTGAAAAGGTATTCCACCGGAAGTCACTTTTAATTGATAAGATGATAAATATTATACTTTCTGTTGAATGAATCATACACTATGAAGTATTCAGTATTATAAATTTTTCATTTAAATGTACAGGGTCGCCCAAATTGAATGGTTTTACAGGATATTACTAAAGAACAATTTAATATCGTAAAAATGTGGCTACTTTTACTATATTTTCTAATCTCTATTGGAGGAATAATAATCATAAGCAAATTGCGCTTGGTAAGAAGACGACTTTCATTTCCATGCAATCTGAAACATCTTAATTGACCGATATAATAAGATTTAAATTTTTTGATACTTCTAATAGCAACATCTCCTTATATAAAGAAATATGCTTCAACTCATGTTTTAGAAGAAAAAAAATCTTACACAGCTAGGCAAAAAGTGGCATTATCAAATATAATATGGTTATTTTTAAAAATTAACAGCTTTTTACCACTTTATAAACTAAAAGTATGCACATTATTACAAAAATATAGACAACTGACATTTATTTTGACATTTAATTGGTAGTTGTAGCTGGTCTTCTAAAAATCTGAATTTTCCTATTTTAATATATTTCAAAATGGAGAAAACTAGACATAAGTACAATTGAGTTTAAAATTCAATTCCCAGCTCCTTTAAAGTAGAATTTCAAGTTATATTTAGTTTGATTTTTATCATGTTTAGATTCTATTATGTGAAATTTGAAATAATTACATATTAAAAGATACGTTTATGTCTAGATTTCTACAGGAGCATTGTCTAAATATTTTTTATAATAACACAATGACAAAACATATCGTAATGTAGAGGTACTTATATAATTATATGCCTTTCAATTATTGAGTTATACACAAACATTGAAAGGCAGAACATAATGTTTTTTTTACTGGTTAAAACCTATATGAGAATATAAAAAAATGCTTCTATGTACAATTCAAAATAATATCTTAATAAAAACGATACAGACGTGATAAAGTTTAAAAAAATGGAAGGGTAAGAAGGTATCTTACTAAAAATTGGAAAAATTTTGGCTAACATTGAGAATTATCATTAGTTATATTTATAATTTGTACAAACACGCTTATTACTTCACCTATCACACTTAAAATTGCAAAAACCATTTTAGTTCAGACGCCATTTCTGTTTTCGTATCAACAAAGTTATCTATACAACAAATTAACTTGGAAAAGTTTTTAAAAAGAGTAGAAGGACATTAGACTTACCCAAAGAGTATGACAAAATGTTTTTCTTAATTATTTTAAACACTAAGCATGTGACATACAAATACTGACTAGTGCTAAAACAATGGCTTTGAGAATTTGCGCGTGTGCATAGCAAGTTAGTGCATGCATTTTTTGGTAAATATGTAGCTCAAAACTATTCCAAATTTTTTCGTAGCTTTCTGCTTCATTAACAAATAATATCTCTTATACTATTATAGTTGAGAACGCCATAAAACCCCATGGGAATAATAAAAGAGCAACAAATAATTCACAAAAACCTAACCTCACTTTTCACCTGAATGTATTATTTCTTTTATTTAATTGTTTTGATGTGGTTTTATGGCTTTCCCCATCATAATATTACATGTGGTATCATTTGTTGATTATACAGAATGTTACAAAAAAAAATTTGACCAGTTTTGAGCTTCATACTATTACTTGTTCATGTTTACACATTTTTCAATAAAAGGAAGAAAAATTACTGTATCCAGAGAGAAATTTGCTGACAATTTAAAATAACATTGGCACTGTGGTATAATAAAGTAAGTGAATTGGAATAAACTCCTAACAAGTTAAGTTTTACCCACCAGTGTAGGTACTTTGTGCAAGAGGGAAATTTCACAGGACCTTATTCTTATGGGCAGACTTTAGATGCAAGTTAATCATTATTTATAATACTAGAAAGGATAATAATAATATTATATCCTTGCTTCTTTGCTACTGTATAATAAATACTACCAATTACTATTTGATCTTTAAAATTGGACATCTGAACTACTTGATTCGATCCAAACATTTTTTTCACTGAACAAATAGCTCTTAGAAAATATCACTGTACTTTCCATTTTTTTTTTTTGGTCTTTGCTTCGGCTTTAGAGAGCTCTGTAAAAATATTTCCGCTGTTGTATATTTATATATACAAATTTGTTATGTACAGGGACCTCTAAACTAATATTCGATTTTATAATATGACATAGCTTTGTATACATTAAAAACAAGTTATTTCAAGTAATAATGACCTAATTCGAAGAGATAGGAAAGCTGTTGTAGATAGAGTACTGTAAACGTAATAGAAACTAATGGGGATGACAAACGAGGCTATGCGCAGATTTTTTCAGAAGTGAATGAAGGCAGCAGAAAAAGAACTAAGAGCTGTTGGAAAATACGAAGAAATAAATATCCCGAAGCTATGCCAGACTATAATAAGAACATTTGCATTTAAAAAATAGTTTTAGATCCATTCATTCGTTTATACATCCATTCAAAAATGTAAAATATAAACGTTGTGGGCTAACAACAGTTTTTCTTTTTGCCTTGTTTGTTAGACTTCCTTAAATTGACAGTATCGTTTGGATGTATGTTCTGTCGTTCTTGCAGCTCCAGTTTTGAGCGTAACACTAATTTTGTTATTGATAGGAACATCTCTTCTACATTTATGTTGTCCTTTGCAGACGTTTCAAACAATTTAATGTTCATTGTGTCTGCAAATCTTTGAGCATCCTCGGTTAGCACCACTTTTCTATCTGGAGTATCATTTTTATTTCCAACTAAAATAATACATTTGATTGCACTGATATTTTAAACAAAATGTATTGTAGCTAAAAGAACTAGAAAATTATGTTCATACATTATTTTTCATTAATGCCAATTAAAACTCTTTCCCAGCTTTACCCATTTCCTCTTATTTTATCTGCATATTATACTATGATTCAGTATATAACAATGCACACTTGTATGACTCACTTTCAAATTTTTTGACAGTACTGACAGTTATTGTAACAAATTTTTAAGACTTACCTAATACTTTATTAACTAAATCACAGTTCTGTTCAATTTCATGAAGCCACCTCTTAACATTAGCAAAACTTTCTCCATTGGTAACATCGTATACAACTATTACTCCATGTGTACCTCTGTAATAGGTGCTAGTGATTGTTCGGAATCTTTCCTGACCAGCAGTATCCCAGATTTGTAACTTAACTTTTTGACCATTTACATTAACTGTTTTTATTTTAAAATCTACTCCTATCGTAGTTATGTAACTCCCTGTGAATGTATTATCCGAGAATCTTAGTAACAGAGAACTTTTACCAACACCTAAAATGAGAAAGTTTTACAAAATAAAATCAAAAATAAATAAATAGTAGATTAATTATGTATTTAATAAGAGATAAAGCAACACGAAATTAGCAATGATATTAAAGTACATGTTTAATTAAATTTAATTTCTTTATACACCAATACAATAAACCAAGACATGTCACTTCCTATCCTTATTAAATAGTATAACAAAGAACACAGTAAACGTTATCTGAATATCTAGTAATAACAGGAGTGATTTATCTAAATTTTTTTCAGATACTTTACTACAAGTTTAAATAATATAACTCTTGAACGTTAATTTAAACCCCACCCACAGTTTAACTCACCACTGTCTCCTATTATTAGTAATTTAAATAAATGGTCGTAATCTCTTGTCATCTTTTGCATTTTAGCGTCTTTATGATTATACTTTTCCTATCTCGAACATTAATAATAATATTTAGTTTTGTAATTTAATTATTTGTTTAAAAGCAGATTTCAATTACTTCCCCTTTTTGTCAAATCTCACGATTGACAAATTAAATTGAAAATTGACAGCGGATGACATTGACAAAAAAGAAGAATTTGTTCGAAACTACCAACATCATCACAGGTTATTGTTAAATCCCTAGGAATAAAAGTAAAGAACCTCAACTTTGAAATTAAATATAACTATTTCTTCAAGCAAAACTGTGTTAGAACTTTTAGAAGTTTCATTATTCACATCTTTACTAGACAAATGTATAATTTTACAGAAACTAAGAATTGGGGCTGTGATCATAAAAGGCCAATTCATAAGCTTCAGTAGTCTGTTTGATAGTTTCTTCTTTTTTTAGAGTTGTCAAACTTTCTTTTGAACGTATAGGTGAGGTTACGTGGCTGATATTTTCTTTCCGTTTTTTTTTAGAAAAAAGGATAAAATTATAATGAATATTTTCTTCAGCCTAACTCTCCTGATATGCTTGTGTTTAAATCAAAGTTTGGCATATTTTATTACAGTAGATGCACACGCAGAAGAGTGTTTTTTCGACAAAGTTGAAGCTGGCACAAAAATGGGTACATATTTTATATACATTTTAATTTTACCTGTAGTATTTTAACTCTATTACTTTTTAGGCCTCACATTTGAAATAGCTGAAGGTGGATTCCTCGATATAGATGTTCGTATTATAGATCCAAAAGGTAATCCTATATATCAGGGCGAAAGAGAAACTTCTGGAAAGTATACATTTGCTGCCCACGCTCCTGGTACTTACACTTATTGCTTTTCAAATAAAATGTCCACTATGACTCCTAAAGTAGTAATGTTTAACATGGCCATTGGTGAATCTCCAAAGGGAGAAGAACAACAAGAAGGAGAAAATGCTAATAAATTAGAAGAAATGATCAAAGAACTCACAAGTAAGTTTATTGTACATAACTATATAGTCAGGTACATGAAATACTTTCTATTTTAGATTCTTTATCTGGTGTAAAACAAGAACAAGAGTATATGCAAGTTAGAGATAGAATTCATAGAAGTATCAATGAAAGTACAAATTCTCGAGTAGTAATGTGGTCATTTTTCGAAGCTGTAATTCTTATAGCTATGACAATAGGACAAATTTATTACCTTAAGAGGTTCTTTGAAGTTAGAAGAGTTGTGTAACTACAGACTGAGTGTTTCGTTGTGTTTTTTATCAATTTCAAATTGTTTTTTTTTTTATATAATTTATAAAATAAATGTGGTTTATCTTCAGTATAATTTGTAAAAAGATGTTTGATTTATTATAAATGGATGTACATATTTCAGATACTGATTTCAAATGTATTAGATCTGGTTTTAAATTAAGAAATGTTTTGTTGGTTTGGCAAGTTCTTGTAAGAAAAGTTGTACATATATTTTTTGTGTGTAATTTTTTTATATCGTAAATAAAACCACATCAAATTTGAGTTTTAATTTGGAATTTCTCCCAGATTATATTTCATAAAATTTAACTGGGGCCATATTCTGAGGGAGTAGAACTTTCCCAAAGTACAGATTACTCAAAATTCCAGTTGACCCAATTTATGCAAGACCATCACTTTTTCTCAGTTATCAAGTCTATCGTAAATAAGAAGAAGAAATATCAACAAAACTATTTTTTGCACTATTGATTGTAATGCTAAAAATTTAGTGAACATTGTAACAAAAAACCTACATCACAAGTTTATTAACTTTTAAAAAATCACTATACATCTTTTTTTTAACGATACAGATGATCTGCATGAATATTAGCAGCAATTTCCGATTCCCATTTATCTCCATTATTCAATAATTTTTCTTTATTATAAAGCAATTCTTCATGGGTTTCAGTAGAGAATTCAAAGTTGGGACCTTCAACTATAGCATCTACAGGACATGCTTCCTGGCAAAAACCGCAGTAGATACATTTCGTCATGTCTATATCATATCTTGTTGTACGCCTAGAGCCATCAGCACGTTCTTCAGCTTCTATAGTGATTGCCTAAAAGCTGTAATGTTAATACAACACAATATTATAAAAGTATATGAATTACCTGAGCAGGGCAAATGGCTTCACACAATTTACAAGCAATACAACGTTCTTCACCAGAAGGATATCTTCTTAAAGCATGCTCGCCTCTAAATCTAGGACTAAGGGGTCCCTTTTCAAATGGGTAATTGATTGTTGCAGGTTCTTTAAAAATATGCGCCAAAGTTACCCCGAAACCTCTAATCAATTCCGTGAAGAACAATGTTTGGGCAGCACGATCTAAAAGAAAGATCTCAGCTAGGTGGAAAGGGAATATACAACATGAACTACTTACCAGTGATATCTCCAAAATCCATACTAGGTTCTTTATCATTAACGTACATATATCCATCTTTTGAACCACCAGAAGAGCACCGGACGCCCACAAATTGTACCCCTGGTCTCAGGTATTTAGAGCCTGTAATCAAATAGTCAAATGTAGTGAGTGATCCTATAATATATTGTCTGTTTTGGTACTAACAACATATAAACCGATTTAACAGAAATATATTTAATTAGTTTTTACCTGTTTTGGCAATTGAAAACAGTTTATGAACTCCTAAACTCATTTTGAAAATTTTCTAGTATGGAATTCCATCAAGTTATGTCACCACTCAAAACACAGATCAAAATCCATACTTCTTAGGCGATTTCTATTCACTGAACTGGTTAACCGATTTAACAACAGCATTTATGAAAAATTAGCTGAAACTAAAATTTCATTGAAGGTTGGTATGTATTGAAGTTTGAACAGATGTTTGAAGTTGTACATGAACGTCTGTTTTGGCGGTTACTTAAAAGAGGTTATAATGTTAGCTTAGTGCATTTATTTACAATGTATGTGGATGATATAAAAAACGATTTTTATGAATTTTTATCAGGAAAGGTACACTTTTTAAAGTTTTCATAAAAGCTATACGAAACTGGCTAATTTCCGTAAACATTGATGTCTTTTTTTTTCTTTTACAGAGAATTTTTCTTATGGTACATTACGATATCGATAGTATATGTGCATGTAAAATACTCCAGTCTTTACTACGCTACAAGCATATTTTATATTCTTTGGCTGTAATTAAAGGAAAAGAAGATCTCAAAGTAGCATATAGGGAAAATTGCAATGACGTTAAGTACTTCGTTTTATTAAACTGTGGAGGTACTATAGATATTGTTGAGGAATTAGAAGCCGAAGAAGATGTTACATTTTTTATTTTAGACAGCCATAGACCTATAGATTTGTGTAATATTTACAGTAATGGTCAAGTTAGGTTGCTTTCAACACCTGAAGAAGATGTTGCAGTTCCAGAGTTTCATGACGTTTTCAGGGAAGAGGTAACAACATATTTCATTATTTAGGCTATCAATTTGAACATTATTTATTATTTCAAGTCTGATGATGAAGATGACGAAGAAGTTGACGATAGTGATGGAGAAACTAGAGCCGCAAAAAGAAGAAGGTTAGATGAGGAACAGTTAATGAAAAGAAGAGAGAAAAGACTGTGGGAAGACAATCGTGGTAAACTATTGTTTGAGTATTCCCAATTTACATACTATGCTCGGGCAGTAAGTAGTATTTAATTGCATGTTTCTTATTTGTAACTAATTTGTCGATTTTCAGAGTGCTATAAGGATCTTCGAGTTAGCTTGGAAACTCAATAAAGATGACAAAGACTTACTTTGGCTGGCCATAGTAGCTTTAACAGAACAAATGCTCTTAGGAAAAATTGAAAACGCTCATTATACATTAGAAATAGGACCGTTACAAGCCCACGCAACTCGCTTACAAAACAAAACTAATGATACAGACGTTATGACATCACTGAAAATTTCATTCCAGAACGATTTAAAGTTGACTTTATACAGGCATTGGTCTGTTGAGAATAGTTTAAAATATTCCATGTTCCCAGCTGTCAAAATGAAGCTTTGGTCACTGAAAGGAGATAAAAAGTTGAACGAGCTGCTAGCAGATATGGGGTGAGTTTTTAATGAATTATTTTTTATTTAATTTTGCTTTAAATAATAAATCTGTTTGAATTCTCAAGAATAACAAATAAATTGTTTATTTGAACTACTACAATTTTTACATACCACACAGTTTAAAGAATGACTTGCTTGTTCATTTGAACTACTGTTAATTATATTTCAGATTCCCGCTAATTCAAAGTAAACAATCATTCCGTAGTATGGATTTACAACTTAGAAAAGAATTTCAACCATCACTAGAAAAACTATCGGAAAAATATGGTCTACAAGACATCGTATATGCTTCATTTATGCTTCAGTATGGATACAGGAATAAATATTGTGCTTCAGATATGGTCTTTGCTTTACTCGCAATACTAGAATCATCAGTAAGTATTCAATGTTAATTGTGTCGAATATTTATTGTTTTTTTTTTTTCGTTTCAGCCTAGGGATAAGAAGCCGGGGGAATTGTTTAACTTGGCTTTAGACTGTCTCTCGAGAACAAAACGTGAGATTCTCAACAACGCAATCGATAGAGCTAAAGACATTTCAAAAACTATTTTTAAAACTGTTCAAAGTGCCTTGGATATGAAACAAATAATAACAGCTGGTCCATTTGTTTATTTTATAATACAAGAGGTGAGTTTGATATTTTTATTTGTCGGGTTTTATACTATCTTTGTTTTTTATTTAAGGGATGTCTCAATTGGTATATGTTTTCTCATCTCCACATTTTACTGATGTTAGCACACTTTCTTCTTAGAGCATATGTTGCTATGTCTAGAAACAGGAAAGCATCCACTCTACCTCTTATTGTTTCTGCGCCTACAGATTTGGAAGCTGGAACTTGTATATTACTCGGAATACCCCCACTTTGTGAAAATTCTCCAAAAAAGTAAGTTTTTACTCTTAAAATGTGTCAAAAGCTGATGATCAAATCTTTTTTATAAAAACGAGCGTTTGACTTACGATTCTTATTAAATTGAATAATTTTATTCCAGTTTTTTTGGAAAGGCCTTCGAACAAGCAGCAGAACGGATAGATTGTGATGCTTCCTGTGACTTTATTGACACATCCTGTAAGTTTCTTTCCAGCTTTTATAAAATTACAGATAACTGACCTTTTTTGTTGTTTGATTAATCGTATTGTATCTATAAGTGACTTAACTAATAATAGTTGTCCCTTATAAAAATTGTATCGTACTCCCATGGTAGAGGGAAATTTCTGCTAATAAATGAACCCATTTTAAAAATTGTAACGTTACCCATTCAAAATAACGTACATGTTAGAGTCGAGATGCAACTTGTCACATTTTAGCATGCTGGAAACATTTTTTTTGTTTTTTTCAGATTTTCAAATTCACGCGAAAGATAGGACGAGGTTTTTCGATGCACTTACGGCACTTTTGAGCTGATATATTTCTACGTTTTTGAAATTAAGTACAAATTTTCTTGTAACTGTAAATATTATTTATTTTAATTTGTAAATATTTTATACACTGGAATTGTAAGATGAATATAAAAGTGAAACTCATAAAATGCTGTTTTATTTCGGTTTTAATAATAAACCAAGCGTAACACAGTTATTAATTGGTAATTTGCCCTTCATAACGTTTACAAAAGCGAAGCGTCCCTTGATGTTTTACTGAAGATGGCAGATCGCTATTTTTATATTTTTACTATAGCGTTCATATATAATGTAAATACAACTGCTTTCTTTAGAATCTCTGTATCCTATATAATTATTTCAGTGATTCTAGCTAATTTAAAGCTGTTATTAAATAATAAGAACAATTTACAAAAGGTTGTAGTTGAGCAGCGTACTTTTTTGACATTTATGATCAACAATTCATAATTTTGTGCAGGCCAGTGTAATAAAAAAAGAAATACACTACTTTACATAGAAAACAGCTATACATATACTTATACTAGCTTTTTGTAACAAAAAAACGTGCCTATAATGACACTAACTTGTCACCTGTCCAATTTCCACATGGTAAATTATTGAGGTTATGTAAGGTGATATAAATATTTTGAATCGGTAACACATCGGTAATTCGTTATTTAATAAAGTAAAAACTTAAAAAATGTCTAGACCAGAATATCTTGCTCCACCTGAGATAGTAAGTATTTAAAACACCTACAAATTTAAACTGGTATTATAAAATTTTCAAATCATCACTTAGTTCTACAATGAAGAAGAAGCCCGTAAATACACGCAAAAGTATGTATATTCATGCCAAATAGATTATCAAATTAAAATTATTAATTATTTTCAGTACTCGAATTATTGATATTCAAGTACAAATGTCTGAAAGAGCAATAGAATTACTAGTGTTGCCTGAAGATGAACCATGTTTTTTATTAGACATCGGTTGTGGATCAGGCCTTAGTGGCAGTGTTTTAGAAGATCAAGGACATTTTTGGGTTGGCATGGATATATCGGAAGCTATGTTAGGTAAGAATATATAATTTATTTGTTTTAATTATTATTAGATACACAAAAATCATAACACACTTACAAACTGGTGATCTATTTTGTTTTGACAGCTTCGATACATAGTTTGGAGGACATACTTATATTGAAATCCGTTTTTCTGTGCTATTTTGATAAACAAAAGTTTCTGTTCATTAAAATATATTTTCTTGTCATAAAATTAAGATTTAAATTATGTTTTTAGATATAGCTGTTGAACGGGAAGTTGAGGGGGATCTTATATTATCTGACATGGGGCAAGGATGCCCTTTTAAAGCAGGTACAAACGTTTTTTGGTTTGTAATAATTATTATACAGGATGTTTCAAATTCACCAATGTTTTCGTTTTATTTTCAGGCTCTTTTGATGGAGCTGTTAGTATATCGGCTCTTCAATGGTTGTGCAATGCTGATAAATCATATCACAAACCCGTTCAAAGATTATATAAATTTTTCTGTACATTATATGCATCTTTGGTAAGTATTTTGGGTAATAAATACTGCAGCAAATTCTTTTGTAGCTCCAACATATGATAGGGTATGCCATAAAACCCCTTTTTTAACTTTTTAGAGTCGTTCAGCTAGAGCTGTTTTTCAATTTTATCCTGAAAATGCTGAACAAATGGAACTGGTGACTTCGCAAGCTATGAAAGCTGGATTTTATGGGGGTGTAGTTGTCGATTATCCAAATAGTACTAAAGCAAAAAAATTTTTTTTGGTATTGATGACAGGAGGTAATGTACCCCTTCCTAAAGGACTGGGCACTGACCAAGACTCTCAAGGTAATAAAAATATATAATAAAGAGACTGAATAAATTTTGTTCTTTATTTGAATATTTTCTATAATTTGGACATTATTTTTTTGATTGCATATTATTGTGTAACATTTGGCAATCTGAATGGTTTTTATTTAGTATTTTTTAAAAATTTGGCGTAGTCAGGTTGGCCGAGTGGTCTAAGGCGCCAGACTTAAACTCTGGTTCCCGAGAGGGAGCGTGGGTTCGAACCCCACATCTGACAAAATATTTTCGTTCCTTTTGTTCTTCGAAAATGATAATAATTTCTTTATTTTTATGTATATTTCATAATACTGTCAATAAAGGTGTCTTTTTGACACTATTTTGAAATTTTATATATTGCATATTATTGTGTAACATTTGGCAATCTCTATGGTTTTTATTTTAAATTCTGAAACATTTAGATATAGTCAGGTTGGCCGAGCGGTCTAAGGCGCCAGATTTAAGCTCTGGTTCCCGAGAGGGAGCGTGGGTTCGAACCCCACACCTGACAAATATTTTTTTTTTTAAATCTTTTTACTACAATTTTTTAGATGTTTTTAATGTTTTTACTTTAAATATTTATTAAAAGGAAGCGCCTCAAGTTATAGTATTATAATTTTTTTCCAAGTTAGTCAGTCTTGTGAAAGTGTTTTCCTAAAATGTCAGTTCAATATTTAGTGTTGTGGTATTTACAGGACTTTTTAATTAAAAATATGTAACTTTTCGAAAGTTCAATGACATTATTTGAAGGTGAAGAAGTCACTAATTTTCCCTTGAATCGATTGGTGATAATCACCATAGATAACCTACTTAGGGCGGGTTGTATCGAACACCTAAACTCAGTTTAATTATAACTGATGTTTAGACTGTGGCATATTGATTTATTTATTATCATTTATTACATCAGTCTAAACATCAGTTATAATTAAACAGAGTTTAGATGTTCGATACAACGCGCCCTTATAGATAGAAATCTGAACCCTGGTGCTTCATACGGCGAATTAATTGTACGGGTGGCGCCACCTTAAAACTTGAGCAGTAAGCTTTGACAGCTTTGACAGGGTTGTGGTCTTTGCTAACAGCCGGGAAAGAAGATTTCTGTATTTTAGGACATTTCATTCAAAGTAACTTAACATTTGATTGATATTATATTTTTTGAGAGATTGAGTTGTTTTACTTGCTTCAACATGTTCTATTTTATTACAAAATATTTGTAGGCGTTTCGTATACATCGAAAAGAGAAAGGTTAAAACAACAGCGCGGGAAATCATTAAAAAGCGGGAAAAATTGGATTTTGGAAAAGAAAGAAAGAAGACGACGACAAGGCAAAGAAGTACGAGCAGATTCTAAATACACGGGTAGAAAAAGAAGTGGAAGATTTTAAGTTGTACTTAGTAGGAAAAATAATATAATAAAATTGTTATTATTAAAAGATTATTTTTTCAATCAAATTTTTTAAGTTTGTAAAAATATCCCATTTTTATTTATTCAATTATTATTAAACATTGGATTCCGCACCAACCTCGAAATTATAAAACAATAATCCCTTATTTCAAATAAAAAAAATTAATGGGCCTGTCCGGGATTTGAACCCGGGACCTCTCGCACCCGAAGCGAGAATCATACCCCTAGACCAACAGGCCGGCTGAAGAAACATAATAATAACAGACATAAATACCGACTAATCAATTCCAACACTAAAATCTATTAATTATTATTATTTAAACTTATTTACCATACATCTAATCCAAATTAACGCATAAACTAAAACGAATTTTCAATATCTACAACTTGGAATTAAATTTTCGAAGTTATCTAAATGTTATTAGTTGAAGCTGCTAACCCAAATATGGACGTAAATAAAGAACAAGTATATCAAGCTGTAGATTTATACAGAGAAACTCCAGTTAGATACTTAGGTAAGCAATTTAATAACAACAAAAAGCAATTAGATAATAATAATAATAAAATTTCTTACAAGGCTATGCGAATGAAGTTGGTGAAGCATTCAGATCAATAGTAGGAAGCAAATGGGTAAACTTTTCGTATGGAGTTGCTACACTTTACGTTTTAGCAGATACGACAGATAAAAGTATAGCAGTTTATAAAGTAAGATCTTGTTTATTACTTATTTTTATTTGGAAATTTACAATCGTTAACTAAACTTATGCAACATACATTACATTATTACAAACAAAAATGAATCGATTACAATTGTATTACTGGTTGCAAACATTTCACTATTGAATTTGCGTTAATACAGGATGTAACAAAATGATTGGTCGTACTACTTCATTTTGTGTGTCAGAACGGGCTATTAAATTATTTTATTTAATATACTCAGTGAAATTTAGGCAGTTTCGTTTAAAATTGCCAATTTATTTCTTTCAGACCGCAAGAAATGAAGAAAATCACTTGAAAAAAGTGGTTTACAAAACAGCAGATACTTTAATTTGGCAATTACTAGCATCTGTAGCTATTCCAGGCATTACCATAAATAGAGTTTGTGCTCTATCGAATTATTGCTTGCAAAAAGTACAGAAATTACCGAATAATAATAGAAAATGGTTGGTAACAGGTATTGGACTGATGACAATTCCTTTTATTATAAAACCTATAGACAATTTGGTAGATGTAGTGATGGATAAGAGTTTAAGAAAATATCAACCTGAATAACCAAAAATTAGAGAATGATGACAATACGCGTAGGATTTGACATAGCACATTTTTGACAGTTTTGAATTGATATACGTATGCGGTAGGCAACCAAAAATACAAGAAACAGCAATGACATAAGCTCAATATTGTAAATAATATTTTTGTACAAATTACTTACACAGGGCACAATAAGTTGACAGATTTCCTGACCCACAAGCAAAATACCTGACATTATGGTGCTAATTCGTTGATTTCCCACACTCGCATCATTAAATATTGTTTTGCGCATTTTTATTTTTTGTAACATTAATATATTTAGTAAATAAATTGATCTGCTGCCTTGAGTTCTTCAAATTTTTTAATCTTACTGTTCCCGACGATGGCGATGCCTTTTGGAGCCTTAATTTTTAATTGCTCCTCGTATACTTCCTATTTGGGTTCACCCATAAAATTTTTTATTAAAAAACACATCTCCGGCGTGTGCTCGTATAAAATTTCACTGTCTCGTGCCTCAGGAAATGTCACACAGGAAGATCTAAATATTTTTGTATATATGTGGGATTCCAAAAATAGCTCGACCGAATACCCCTGTTGGAAGAGACAGTTTAATAAGTACGTCGCCCCTAGAAAGTTTATATTTTCACCAAGTCTCAACAATTTTATGATTTTGAAAGCTTAGTCTTTATCTAAGGTCGATAGTAGTCAGAAATTTATAGGTTTTCGATTTTAATTTGTAAATAATGAAAAGAGGACCAACAATTGTGACTGTTCACGGTGCAGGACAAAGTGGACTAAATTGTTGTTGTTGTAGATGTTGTACTTGTTTACAGCTTCAAGTTTTAAAAAGTACTGAAGGGTTTATCAAATTAGCGCAAATCGTAAGTTATTTTTTTCACTTTTTATAAATACAGAATTTGCAAAATAATAAAATACATTAATACAATATTCAGATGAATTTATTTATAAATTTGAATAAATTGTCCCACAAAAATTAAGGAAGTTAATAAAAGCTGTCCAAGCTAGGGTAGGCAACCAGCTCTTCACTTTTTGTGCAGCTTCTTATATTGAATTTTTTTCCAGATCTTAGGATTCTTTTGCCAAAGCTTAGCATTAAATTTTGGAGCCCAATATTCTTCAACACTCGGTACGTCGTATCAGTCTTTTTTATCAACTGCTTCTTGGTGCCTATTGACCAGTTTTTTGTTGCTACTTAGCTACGTGTTTTCTCAAAAATCTTTAAATCTACTGAGATCTTCTTTATTCGTAAGTATTTTTTAATAAAAAGTAAACATACATTTTTTAGTTTTATTGTATATTTTAGGAAACTCTTTTCAATATTGTAGCAGCCTTGAGTTATTTTGGATCCTGTTCGTATTTGGGTTGGGCAGTGAATACTGTTCTACAACCGATGTACCTAATAACACCCTTTTTTCAAGTGTATCCTGCTATGAGTGCTGCCTATGTAAGTACAAATAAAAATCCGCAATTCTCAATAATTAAACTTTAATTTTTTGTAAACGTGGAAATGTAGCGACTTTGGTACAAATCGATGTTTTAGAATGACCATAACCGCTCTAACCTATGTTCTTTTGTGAAGTGCGCTACCTCTACCGATCAATTAAAAAAACATCTAGTTTCTTGTGATTTATTTCCGGTAGGTGTCACTAAAATTAGAGTTGCGATGCAGTGATTGCACTTCAAAATAGTCCTGTAGGTTTTACTTTTAATAATTTTTTCTTGTTAATTATGTTTGTCAAGAAAGTCCTATGCAAGCTGTGTATTTGAAATATGGTATTAGGTAAACTGTGAAACACAAGCCAGAAATATTATTTGATTGTTTGTTTATGGCTATCATTGAATAATCCGTTTGTCACTTCGTTATCAGTATGAACAGACTGTATATTAACTTTCATACATTCTTAAGTCTATTTTTAAGAATAAAATTGTCGTACAATGTTTGTACTTTAGTCTTAAGTCATTATACGTTTTTTCTTTTAAATAATAACCTCACATTTTATTATTATTATCATTATGTGTTCATTTCAAAACAAATAAAGTTTTTTTGTTTCAGATGATGGGTACAATTCTTGGATTTATTTACGCATACGATGGATATAAATGTTATCAGTATTTTAAAGGACTAAGATAAAAAAAAGTACAGTTGATAAGGTCTTTCCAACAAACTAAAATGCCATATCTGTTGTTCAAACTGTCTTTTTATTCTTAATGCATATTAGTATGAACAATATGAATCATATTTATACAAAAATATATAAAGGCATTTTCTAGTCACATATAAATATATTTATATAATTATTTTTAACCCCAAAAGCTTTAGGAACGAACTTCTGTGACACTCTGTATTCTTCTGTAGCAATATTATAGTTGAAATTTTTACTAGAGTTAAATTTAAAAATATACAAAAATGTTTCTACCCGAAACTGAGTATATCAACTGGTACCAAAATATAATACCATGCTTAATGAATATTTTAGTTTTTCATCCACGTTATTATCTCTTTTATTAAAGAAGTCATATGCTTGTAAAGGAAACTAATACTATTATTGGCATCTCTGAAACCAACTTTTCAGAGGCGGCAATTGACGAGTAGTTTAAAGGATCTGCCCTTTGGACTATATAGCAGGTTTCTGATAATCTGTCAAATTATTTTCGCTTTATTTCACTTGCTTGTGATATTGCTACTGATAATGAATGAAGTGGACAAGTGTATAGTAACATCCAACATAGTCTCGAAAGGTCTGGGTCAAATGAAGAAGTCATCAATGATTTAAAACAAGAGTTTGTTGAGAAATAAGATGATTGTTGACTGAAACATTTGTATTTTATTCAAAAAAGTCATTGAGTTGTCGAACAGCCCTCGTATAATTACACCATTGGCGTCTATTGTACAAATTTAAATGTACTATGACGATTTTTATAAGGTAATTGAGGTCAAATTAATTTTATTTTCAAATTTAGAATGCTGAGACGATTGTGAAGCTGGTAGCGTTTCTATAAAATATCTTTAGTCTGATAAACATGTTCAAATTGATTTTTCTACATTTTTTTGAGTTTTCAGGTCATTTATTAAAACTTTAGTGTCTCTATTTATAAAAAATGAGTCCGGAAAAAATCTGTTAGTTAAAAAATCGACTTTTTTCAACGAGGCTTTATTCTTTCCAGTGTTCAGAATATTGTACAAGATTTAAAATGATTTTTAATACTACTAAAAAATTAATTAAAAAAAAGTATTCTTTTTCTTCTTCAAATGCCAAAATCACTTACAAAATAATAATTCTTTTGGTAATTAGTAGTTATAAATGAAATTCCATTTTCAATAATATATACAGGGCTGTTAAAAAATAAAATTGAACTCAAAATAATTTCGAATTTCAGCGCACCGATATATAGAATTCCCTCTACTATTTCATTTCACCTTAACGATTAGGAATTGCCGAAAGCTATTACACATAGTTTACTACACACAATAATAATCTGTTCGGTACCATTGACAAGTAGGTACCGTGGTTACCACTTCAGCGAAAAGCGGTGACTGTATTTTCAGTCAAAACCAAAGAGAAATCGGAGTGTGAATAAGACGGGAGTAAATAAAATATTAATAGTGATTTAAAAGTGACAATTTTAGCCTTTATAGTGAGTGTTACTATTTTTTACAGTGTTTAAAACATTTTGGAATTATAATGGGGGAGGCTGTAAGTGAGCAGGTAAACCAGTGGGTACAGGGTAAGCATATATATTATTGCGTTCAGATTTTAAAAACTGTTAAGGGTGAATTGTACAAGTGACCGAGTGTTGTCTACCTGTCGGTTTTTTTTTTCAAAGATACCTCTGTTACGGGTGATATTTGTGTTTCAAATAGTTAGACTGGAAGAAAAGGATTTTATTTTAACTCTAAAATTCTCATTTTTGGTATAGTAAAATCGCAATCGGTACGGGGTAAATAAATCAAAATTTTGTGGGACTTGCTCAGCCGTTGAGGAGTCATTATTTATTGAAATTGTTAATGGTGTCACTGTAATGTTTGCTTCTAAGATTTTGTCCAGATTCCACATGTTTTCTTCCTCTTTTAATACATGATGAATTGATTTTTGCCAATTTTTTTAGTAATTTATTATAATAGAGATCTGTCTAATAATGCTTGCAGATCTTTTAGTTTGAATGTAGTAATGTCTACCTATAAAACTTTTCACTTGATGTGCCCATATCAGTTCTATCGGATTTAATTGGCAGCAATTTAATTGACTACGTCAATACCACGTTTTTTTGGCTACTTCGTCCTCTGCATATCGAGCAGGCGGCTTATTCAACCTAACAATTTATAGAAGTTCTGGTTTGACTGATGATTTTTGAGCAAAATTAATATATTTGTCTGTTAGCCATTCAATGATCTCTTGTTTTCTCCAAGATATGTTTGGCACCTTGTCAATGTGACGAGAATGGTAACTAGCGTTATCTAAATATACTATGACTGAACCTTTTAGTATTAGATCAATCATCTACTCAAAATATTCCTCAAAAACGTCAGCGTTCATATCTTCATGGTAGTCTCCAGTTTTTATAGATTGGAATATTAAAGAGACACCATCTAAAAACCCATTATCACTGCCTATAAGTTATGATTAGACTTCGTCCCTTATCGAATGGACTCTTCAATCCTCTGAAGATAATCCTTCCAAAAAAGCCTAATATGCATTCAATAATATTCGTAAACAGTAATCCGAATGTCTCTATACCTTAAAAATAATAATGACCTGTTCCGATAGTTTTATTACCCCGCACCGATCGCGATTTTACTATAGTATAGTTGCTTTATTAGGAATTTTAATCTCGTCTATTAGAAAAAAAGTAATAACTGACTTTAAAGCCAATTATTGTTATTTTTATATAAAATTTCACTTTTCTTGCCTGAACTATCACAAACAATATCAGAAAATCTGCCAGATCATGCTCGTTGATCAGATGTTTTAATACACTTACCACACGACTAGGAATATAGTATACCATTTTAAAAAATTGCTCAATTAGTTCCTATAGCTTTTAATCAACATCCGCGATCGATTTTGCTATTCATCTAACCTAGCGAATTATTTTGAAATCTAGAATTGAGTTACGTAAATTCTTAAATAACAGTAATTTGTTCAGTTAGTGCATTTTAAAATGTGTTATTTTTCAATTTCGTTTATTTATTCATCGTACTTTACAAAATATCTCATATAAAATATCCAGTACCGTATCACTTGAGTTTTTGTTACAATTTTTAGATTGAAGAATTAAAGTCCGTATAGTTACGGTTCATTTAACACTATAAAGGCTTAGGCGGCTGAACATGAACATAGAAACTCTTTTGTAACAAATTTCGGTTACTTTTTACTGTGTTTTTGAAAATACTACTACCTCTTTGTCTATTCAACATTGGTACTGATTCAATCGTATAGTTTTGAGTCAATATAGTTCAATTGTGGAAAACTTCATCAGGAAAACAATCAATCATTTTTAATAAAAGTCGAATTTCCATCATTTTGAATGACGACTTGCTACTCATCATCAATACACCTCTTGTAAAAAAACTTTTCTGTTTTTAAATTGAGATAAAAGTGATATAAAATATAATTGTAACGTTTGACAATTAACAGAGTTGATAATTATAGATATTTGATTCCTGGATTTTGTGAAACAAAATACTGAAATTTAACTTGTTTTTTTCACGTACTTGTGATAACGAAAAACGATTATAATATCATTATAAAAATATTAAACAATAGCTACGAGTTTTTGTATGCATTAGCGATGACGTAATTATTAAACTATGTTTATATGATATTTAAAATCAGGTGCGTAGTAATATAAAAGGAGCTATAAAAACTCGAATGACACCAACTGTTTGAATTGTTGTAAATACTCATCGATATTTACAATTAATATCAAAAGATTTTCCTGTAGACTGAAGAGGCTAAATTTAAAATGAAAGCCTATGCAATATGTACCTTATATACACATTAAACAGACATGTTTTTGACTCTCCTAAAGAAACCTAAGTCTAGATACGACACTGCTTGAAATGTGTGATATATGTTTATGTTTACTGCTATTCAAGTTTTTTTCCATAAATAAAATAAAAATATTTCAAGGTCATACTATATTTGCGTAAAACCGTGTCCGGATTTTGAGATTATGTTTATGTCTTTCTTATACTTGTACACTTTTTTAAATTCCACCCCACTGATCCTCGGATCCAACTGCCCCCTTTATACGATTTGTACATGATTTCAAATAACACATTAAAATATCAGTCTTGTACTATTTTTTTCGGTCCTCATGCGTCTGGATCACCCCGTATATTAGTTTCACATTACGTGCATGTTCCCTTTTGTTGAATATATTCTGCTCAGTTCTGTTTATGTACGTAGTTTGTTTATATTGTTCAGTATTTTTGGTATACCCTGTACTTTCGTATTGAATAATGATAGAAACTGTCTCTGTTTCCTGCTTATGTTTTTCTAGATAATGGATGATAAAACATATTGACGCTAACCGGTCTCAGAATACGATATTATATTATTTTCTTTATACCTTTAATTAGATTAATAAAATAGTTAGTTTACTTTTTTGCTTCGTACTTTCTACATGTGGGTAATTATTTTATTATTTGTTTTTATTTCTGTCTATGTAACGTTTTTCATCTAATACTAATCCCAAGTATAAATATTTAATTATATTTTTTCAATATATTCACATCCAGTGACATTGCTGTCACATGATATAGCGAGTGTTTGTAAATGTTTACCCACCCGGTTTTTGACAGTGAACTCAATCTTATTCTACCAATCTTCATATATACAAACTTTATTTTAACAGTCCGCATATAATTAAATGTTTTTAAGCCATTTAAAAGCAAAAAGAATGTGACGAAAATGCTAATTTTTATTCAAAATATAGATACATTTTTTGTTATCTATAATATTATTTTATATATTCGCTCGTGCCACTTCGAAAAATAAATTTAATTTACATCAAGGTTACAAATCCAATCGTGACTGTAATAAATAAATTTATAGCCTTGCAAAGTCTAGAGAAAAGTTGCGAATAAAATAGCAAACGTGAACTGAGGATAGGCAACCAGTATTACGGTTTAATTGTAACAGTAACTTTTGTGTTAACAGTTGGTCAAATTGTATTGTTGACTTTGACGTCTTGATGATCACATGTGTTTTTTGGGAGTTGACGTTGATGATTATTAAATAAGAGAAAATGTTTAAAAACGTGGATATATCTCCAGAAACTTACAAAGTTTTGATTTATAACAACGTATTAACGTGCCTTTATTTACCATTGATGATTTTCGTATTAATCTGCACTGGAAATTTATATAGTTTTGGGAAGACCAGAACATACTTCGAACTGATCTTAACTTTAGCTGAAATTATAAAGTATATCAGATTTCACAGGACTCTGAAAACTTCAAAGAAGAAATTTACAATCCGAAATTTGTTAAAACTAATTTTAACCTGTGGTACTATGATTTTAATCTTTCATATAGGAGCTATCCTGTTTGGAGCTCCATTTTTATCAGACCAGTATGAAACATTATTTTTCGCTACCTTAATGACAGTTTTAACCACATTACCGGTTTGTCTATACCTAGATTCAGATCACGTTTATACATTGTTTTCGTCGTTATTAGATTTTGATGGAAATAAATTACAAGAACATTTTATTGGGAATATTCGTTTTACTATTTTTGGAGCTTGGTTGGGAGCTGTGGTAATACCTCTAGATTGGAATAAGCCCTATCAAGATTGGCCTATACCCTGTTGTTATGGAGCAATTATCGGGTGTTGTATTGGGAATTTAACTTCAATTTCACAATATATTAAATATGGAAATTTTTCTAATAGAAAGGGAAAGTTGGGTCTTTAAGTGAGTACTGCTATTACAGATGGAATAAAAGTTTTGCTTGAGTGTTTGCTTATTAAATTGTTAAATGAAATAATAAAAGATTGGTAGAATGTAGTCATTGCTTTATTTTTCAATACAAAATGTATTAATTTCATCCTTAACAGATAAATTTTGAATACACAATTTTTGTATTTAATTTTTTTATTTATTTCCAGACGAGTTAACAACGCAGTCATCCACAGCTTTAAACATTACAGGTATGGATTCCAAAGAACTAACAACAGTGATCGTTTTTGTGATATCGGCTGTTCTCGTAATCTCCCTATTATTTGTAATTGCCGTTTTCATCGATTTTAGACAACAGTAAGTTTTATAATTTTACATATATTTTCCACTTTCCTTGTTTTCCTTTGTTTGCAGGAAGTTACAAAATTTGCAGTCCAAACCAAAAAGGAAATTAATAAAACTTAAACTTCCAATATCTGTAGGTCGTCTAGTTAGAGAAGATCAAAATTCTATACTGGATAAAATAGAATATGAAGAACCTTCTACGTCAAATGGAAATATAGTGTAACAGTACAACTTTAATTTTAAATCATATTTCTTGAATCCCAGGAAAACTGCAATGCGTTATCCAAAGTGACATTATGTACAGCCGTAGGAAGAGGCAGTGGCTAAATTTTCACATCTCTCCCTACGTTTGACTAGCTGTAAATATTATCCTAGAGAAATTGGTTGACATTACTATTAATCCAAGATCTGGCATACAATGTCTCTCGATATCCCTAGTCATTATTATTGTTATGTATTTATTCCATATTGTGAAAAATAAAGTATATTTTTTTAAATGTCTAGAATTTTTTATTATTCAAAGTTTAACTGTTGGAAATTAAACAAAAGCAATGGCAGGCAACACGTTTCTGTGGCTCTGGTAAGCTTAGTAAAGACGTGCATGTCTGGGCATCACGGGGGCCATGAGAACTACCCCTACAGCAGTAATGGGAGTACTATTAGACCTACCTCCCTTATACCTTGTGATACAGAGGGAGAGGCAAGACTAGGTATCCATAGACCAGTGGCGGTCATATACACTTTGAGAGAGGGGGGCCAAACTGTTAACTCAAAGTGGACTTAATGAAATCTTTGTTTTAAGTGTTTTTTTTGTTGTTTTAAAACGTTTAACTTTATTTTATTTTAATTAAAAGACCATAATGCCGGGCTGTGCCGTGGCTACATGCAAAAATACCAATCGTAATAAGAAAGAAACGGGTATAAAATAATATGGATTTCCATAAAAAAAATGAAGACTTGGCGAAGCAGAGTGGATAAGTATTTGTCGTCGTTAATTGCGAAAGATGTGAATTGTATAATGTATGGTTTTCTACCTGCTTTTGTCCAAGTGCCAAAGTTTAAAATTCTTCCTATAAGATCGCGAAAAGTATTTTCGACTTTATTGTATGTGTTTTTTAATTGTTAATTACACATGAAGATAATTACATACGAGAATGTGATTCTTTTAAATTTCTGAACAGCTTAGGTTGTGCTAGGGGGAGGGCATGGCCCCCGTGCCACCTCTCTATGACCGCCACTGCCATAGACTGGAAAACACGATGAGTAACCTAAACATATTTATACTGTTTACATGCGAGACTCTTATTGATCGCAAAAGACAGTTATTACTTGGCCAACCGCAAGGAATCGCTGAGCTATGTAGCAAACACCCAGCTAAGAACTTGTACAAACAGGTGCAGGGGACAAAGGTGCTGGACTGGGTGCTATGAGAAAGCACGAGTAAAAATACAATAAGCCATCAGGCTGCAGTGTTATCGGAGACTTATCAGATGGGCTGGGGAAAAATGCTTATAGTCTGCTTTCATTTTGGCTGTCAAACATAAACTAAATACTAGTCTTGAGTAGTTCCAAAGTTGTCTTGTATAGTACGCGAATGAGCGCTCTCACAGAGAGTAACTAGCTCTGGAATTAATCAATTTCCTTCCGAGTCACATCACTACTATACTGCTCGCGCTCACTTATTACATACGTTCCTTTCATAGTAAAAGTACTTTTTGCTGATTACTTTCAAAACTTAATTAGCTCCTGGATCGCGGACTATTATGCGCATGACTGAAACTAAGTGATACAGCTCTCGCTTTAAGCCGCTGACTAAAAATTTCTTCTTAATTAACCAACTGTTCTTTTCTGTTACAAACGGTATTCAACGGTAATATACATGCTCTACAGAGAATTCCTAATCATCAGATTGCCATTTTACGAGCGCTTTTATATAAAGTTATGCATATGTCTGATATATTTGGCTGTTCTACGAACACTAGTAGATGACAATTGACGTGTTACTGCGCTGGAAGTTCAAAAAGGTACTGAGTTTTCATTATACTTGATTCAAATTTCATTTACGGCCAGTGTAAACAATATCCGTAAGGGTGCGCTGATATTGGAGCTTCGATGAATGCTAGTAAGCGTGTCTAAACGCGTTGCTTCAATATAAACACCTGTATTTTTATACGAGTACTTTTCCCAGAGCTAGTGTTGTCTATTGTCGTTCTTATCGCTTCAATATAAACCCACCCTCTCTGACAACAGCTCTGGCAGCCGACGTTTGCAGTTTTATTGGTGTCGAGCTTGGTTTTTGCCAGTCGCTTCGCTTAGATTTATTGGGCATGGGAATTGTTATACTTCCGTTTGAAATAAAAACTCATTATTTTAGTTTTTTTTCTTGTAAATATAAATATTTATAAAAATGTAATGTACGTTTGTATAAAATTGTCTGTATTACAATAAATTGAACAATGAAAATGACGTTATTATTTTATTTAATATTCAAAAAACAACTTTTATAAAAAAATATATATAATTTTAAATTAATTCAACTTCAATTATTACAATTGGTTAAATAATACATCAGTAACCGTCTAAAGACAATGAGATGACCGAATATCTAAAGCAATTATAGACTGTTTTATTCTGAAGCTTTAAAAAATATACCAGAGACATTATTATTGGTAAGCCCATTACAAACGTTGATGTTAAAATAGAAAGTGAAAGTATAATGGACTAATGGATCTTTTCAAAATTTTCAGTAAAAAGAGGAACAATTTTAGATGAAAGTTTTATCAAATATCAACACTTTCCTAAAACTATCGCAAGAAGAGCCATTCTGACGTACATTCCACACTCTGCTTGACGGAAATAAGCTGCTCTGGGATCGGTATCGAATTCTGGGCTTATTTCGAAAACTCTAGGGAGTGGATGAAGAACTACCATTTTCCTTTTTGCTCTTGTCATTAATTTTGGTGTTACAATGAATTGCCCACAAGCCTGAAATAAAATATATCATTATATAAAGTAAAACATTCTGGTAAGTAATTGACTTTGTTTCACCTTATTATACTCTTCTTCACTGGCAAATCTTTCTCTTTGTATCCTTGTCATATATAAAACATCGGTTTCAGGTAAAACTTCTTCCAGAGAGCTGAATTCCTGTTGACTGATACCCTTAGACTTTATAAATGATGTGATGTGATCAGGCATCTTCAAACTTGGAGGGCTCACATACCTAAAGAATTGTAAG
Organism: Lochmaea capreae; assembly: GCA_949126875.1. Taxonomy (NCBI): domain Eukaryota; kingdom Metazoa; phylum Arthropoda; class Insecta; order Coleoptera; family Chrysomelidae; genus Lochmaea; species Lochmaea capreae. The sequence goes on along the minus strand of OX421411.1, from coordinate 2,710,571 downwards.
TATTGTTAAAACTTATTTGAAGGCTGAAAATTAGTTTAGGACTGCATGGAGACGCTACAAGAGTTGGAGTATATATTTAGCCAGAATAGGAGAACAATCAGCATTCTGGTTGGGTTCCTATAGCAAGGCTTTGTAGATTTAACAAACACATGAATAACATTGGATTGGTCGACACAATTAACTATATACAGGTTTTGCCTAGATGAGGAAACCTCAGCACACTTAAGGAAGGGTCTAGACAAGGAATAACTCTAGAATAACTGGAGAATAACAATAGATCTGCAAATTGCTGGCAATTGAAATTTGATTGGTCAGATAGTTGAGTTTGATATTATTGGCAGATGTCAAGACAGTAATATCTCGAGAGAACAAGGGGAACGATAAACAACAGCTTAAAGCTGTATACACTTATAATCAATAGTAAGGTTATATCATTAATTTTCTATTCTATATTTACCTCAGTTGTACGTTGTAAAGAGTTAAAAGCCTAGCCAAAGAATGAACTGTCCTTCCATTTTTCAAATCTCCAACTAAAGTAATGGTGAGTCCGTTGACGGTACCGATTTCTTCTCTGATGGTGAAAACGTCTAAAAGTGCTTGACTTGGGTGTTCTCCGACACCATCTCCTGCATTTATTAGAGGTTTTCGACAGTGATGTGATGCTTTCTGAAAAGAATAGTTAATTATATACAATAGTTTAAGCTTAAAATATGAGATACCAAATGGGAAATGCTAAAAGGAAAGCAAAGGAGAGGGAGGTCAAGTAATCAGTAACAAAGGATGTCGCTAAAAAGGAACTGGAAAGATACAGTAAGACACAAAGACCAAGGCAAGAATAAAAATGTACACCTACAAGTACTGAACCAGGCACTGGGTGTCGTAGAACAACTACATCACTGTAACCCGCCATTACTGCGATGGAATCTTCTAGTGATTCACCTTTTTTCACTGACGAGCTTGTTTCGTCCATGTAAATGACTCTACCTCCAAGTCTTTGCATTGCAGCGGAAAAACTACAACTAGTTCTGGTACTGACTTCGTAAAAAATGGAAGCCATAACTTTTCCTAAAAATATACAAATAAGTATGATAACTTTTTCAAAATTAAAAACTTTTACCTCTTAAAATTTGATCTAACGGTCTATCTTTACTGACATAGACTCTAAAACTTTGTGCCAAATTAAATATATCGTTGAGTTGATCTTTAGTGAAGGTATCGACGCTCAAAATATGTTTGTTGTGAAGTGGGTGATGTTGGGAGTAGTGATGAACTTGCGTTTGATCTATTGGTCCTTCCGCTTTTGGTTTTTTCTCTCCGGTAGTCGAGAAACTTTCGGTCCGGATTCTTGGTGGAATTGGAGAGAGCAATCTAAAGAAACAGAAAATATTAGGTGAAGGTAAATGCTATTACTAGAAATGTATTTTACCTGGACTCGATAGTATGAGCTTCATTGGCGAAATGGACTTTTCCTTCGGACGACAAAAGTTTGTTAAATATTTCGTTAGTTTGTCCATCGTTGTCATAGTCACCGCTGTTGTTTAATAAATAAGGAGATAAAGGTCTGTCGAGAGCTAAAACTGATGATGGTCGACTAATTTCCACGGAAGATGAATAAAGACGTTTATCCCAATCTCGAACGTTTTGTCCAAATCCAGGTTGAACTAGTACTTGACCTTCAACGTAGGCTACTTCTCCACGAAGAACTACTCTATGTACAGCTCCTTTAACCTTCCTTCCAGCAAAAGGTGTCCATTTGGATTTAGTATAAGTCATAGCATTCGGAATAACCCACTCTTCTTCCATATCTACTTCGACATACGTATTTGGTTGATCGGGTAGATTGAATATTTTCTTGGGATTTCTATGGAATTTATTTATAAGATCTTCCATGGTCATTTTACCTTCGTTGACAGCGTTTAGTAGAAGTGGCAGGATAGTTTCCAGACCAGGAAAACCAGGAGGTGCTGCTTCACTTAGTTTTTCTTCAATTGTATGAGGAGCGTGGTCTGTAGCAAAACAATCGATTATGTGAAGATTATCCCAAAGGGCTTGTTGATCTTCTGGTGATACCAGAACGGGTCTAACCTAAAAATGTTAAGGTTTAGTCATTCAATCAAATAATATTTATCTACGCCTATGGTAGATATTTTTATTGGTTAAATTTACTGTAGATCAAGGGCGCCCATACGAAAATTTTCAGGGGGAGGCTAGACGTAATGATATTGCATATTACATTTTGTATACTTTGCTAGACAATACGTAGCTTTAAACACCTAACAAACTCTAGTTTGAACTATGTTGGATAAACTTCCCTACATTTAAATACTAGGCCACAGCATTTAAAGTCAATAAAAAGCACTAATTTTTATTGAAAACAGTTCTAAGAAATAAAAACGGATGACAATTTATAGCTTAAGCGAAATTGATCGAACTAGTGTTCAGTATTTATAAAAAAAAGCAAACTGTAAGTTTCTTTTCTTCCTGCCGAACAAGTCAATAACTTTGTTCTCGAAGTCAGGTCTCTTTGCTCTTTTTCTGTGGACACGTCTTAGCAGGCACAAGCTTGAAAGACGTTCCTGGTCAGTGGTACTCCTCAGCCAAGTTTTCACTCTACGTAGAGTGCTGAAAGAACGCTCTACGGTACAAGTTGTGGGAGGTATAGTGACATAACTTTTTTCACAGCTAGGTAAAAAGTTGTGTAAGGAAGATAGTATACTGTGTTCGCACTGTATACGATTTTTCAGAGCTAGTAAACTTTTGACATCATCAAAAACAATAGGTGCTTTCTTTTTGAAGGCTCACTTCAGATAATGTTATCTAAGATAAATTGATGTGAGTATGCACCAAAAAGAACGAATAAACTTGTATTTTTTAGTCAGCTTGCAGATAATACAACTTTCAACCTTGAATTCATTGTTATATTTTTTAAAAACACATTTTCTTTCAACTTTTTATCTAAAAATTTCAATTTTGTGTTAATCCTCAATAAAAACATTGTCTGTAATGTCAAATCCTCAATAGGTAATTAAAATGAATTAATTGGAATTGTTACAAAAGTAAAAAATATAATGTCAGACCGTGAAATGACTGACACTCCCAAATACTGGTTCTGGACTAATGAATGCAGTCTCAGGCCCTAGTTTTGCTAAGATGTCTGCCTTTTCATTTCCTACAATGCCCTTATGCCCCGGGACCCACTTTAAGAGTAACTTATGGTTACCCAGGGTTAATAGTTTTTTGTAGACAGTCCCAGACCAGTCTAGATCTGATCTGGGACATGCTAAATATTTTACTGCTGCCTGACTATCAGAGAGTATAAGAATCTTTTGGCTTCTATACCCCCTTTCGATATTCAACTGCAAACAGGAGCTGGGGTAAACGACTTCTCTGGCGTGCGCTATTTAGTAAATAAGGGAAATACATATTTTTTATAATACTCTTTTTGCAGAATTTACTTACAACACAAACCGGATACTAGTTAATCCTATATAATATATTGAAACCTTTATAAGGAATCAGAATATATCCTATTGATGAAGATAAGATTGCGATTAAACAATTTTTTTTATTAATGAATAATACTAGCTTATAAATCATGGTACAATAAATAGACATTATATTTTATAATCTATATAGTCTAGTTGTATTAATAAATAAAATTTAACAATGACTTTATGGGTATTTACAGCAGAAAAATCCCGTGAGATAAAATAACAAGGACGAATGCAGGTGAGGCGTAGACAAAGATTGGGACGAAGGAATCCTGTTTCCCAGGACTTTGTACCAAAAACTTGGGAGATGATAGAGAGAAAAATAATTATAGTATTTCATATAAAATTTTTTCCTGCAATTAAAATATCCTGAGTATGTTTGTAGGCTCTATTTAGGCGCTCAGTTCCAATTCCCCGGGACATCCTAAAGGATATACGGGGATTACAAACGAATATCCCCCTATATCCCGATGAAACATCCTAAGGATATCCAAAGGACGTTCTTGTGCTGTTTGGGAGTAGATGTTTTTGTCAAACAATGATACACATTTTAGATTACTACACCTATTCTTTCACAGCATTTAATCCCAATCTAAGATTATTATAATAATTATAAATTGTTGTTTTATCAACCCATCGCACATTCGATGTAAAGATTGCGAATCAACGTAGTTTTAAAACACTCCAAATGATATATTTTACATTATTTGTGAAACGTGTAATCGATTAGAGATTTAATAAGTTTGGAAAAATATATATTTAAATTATAAAAGAACTGTTCATGATGAAAAAACACTCAATTGGTATATTTACCTGACTTTTTGTAGCCCCAATTCTTTCGATATCATTCGTCGACAAAAATAAATGATGTGGACATACTTCGCATGTTATTTTCAATCCCTTTTCCTTTGCAGCTTTTATAATAAGTATCTCTTCTTTCCTGGCTACATGACAAATGTGAATTGGTCGGTTTTGTAAACTGGCAAGCAATATAATAGCGGCAGTAGTTTGGGACTCGGCGTGTACACATAGGGGAGCTCGTTTTGGCCAGTTTGCTAAATGTTTTGACCACACATCCAGATCTTTAAGACGCAAAGTGGTAAACGTTTCATTTAGGTACATTTTAAGACCTGCTGCTTCGGCAGCTAGTTCGGAAATTGTAGAAGTGTTGTCGGAAGAAGCACCTGTAAGACATATATAAGTGATTAAAAATGAAAAAATGTGATACCTTCCATTATTAAATTTCTGTCTGGTTCCACTACCATCAAACAATGAAGAAAATGTTTTATAATGGAAAAAATACATATGAAGTGAAAAAGAACTTGCCTACCAATAAGGCAAATCCACTGTAGATGTCTTGTACTATCTTTCAAAATGTCTTCAAAGGAAGTAATGCTATGTGTATTCATATATATAGAGGAGTTATATTAAAACATTACATACCAACAAAAAGAGCATAGTCACATCTCGCACCTTCCTTCGCTAGTTTCTTAACCAAGTCGAACGATTCTTCATCAACGATAGCTGGATTAGTATTTGGCATAGCACAAATAAGTGTAATTCCTCCTGCTAGAGCCGCTGCAGTACACGAGGCATAATCTTCTTTATGGGTAGCTCCAGGTTCTCTAACATGTACGTGAGGGTCTATGAAACCGGGCAATTTAATTATGTTGCGGGAACTGATGCAATCGATATGGGTTTTCATTGGAGGCGCTTTTCCAATTATACGCAAAGCCTGGAATGGAAATATCAAATTTTAGAACTTTTGGACCAAAAAGAAAAGATTTATCTGCACAACCAGAGGGTAAAAGGGAGTAGTATATCCTCGTTAATGTATAGTCTGAGGGTTAACAAACATAAGGAATAAGTTGTAGGATCTTTACATTTATTATATGAATTTTTTGGTAGTTATAAAGAAAGTTACTTACCTCTACCAGTAATTTAGCACACTTTACATCAGTAATAAGTGGAATGGAATAGTCTATGGCTAGTCTTCTTGTTCGATAACCGTGTGTCATGAACGATGACACTCTTCTAGCACCTCCGTTCCTCATGGGTAGATTAATTACGAGATCGAATTGCTTTTTAGATAAAAATTCAGCTAATGGTTTTAGCTCATCTTGGCTTACGCTGTCATCTATAGAGTCAAAAGTCCATTGTACAGATTCCACCTGAAACATATTTAATGAGAAAAGTTTAATAGGAGAGATATCAGGCTGTTAACCGGCCTTATGACCGGACACTGCGGCCTGAGAAAGCACCTTCAAGTCAAGGAGACCCTATATGAAGATTATGTGGTGAGGTGGACGAAATAACTACGTTGGTGGAGGTATAGACAGATAGGGCCGGATGACCCAGCTGTATCCAACCTCACCAAAAGAGATACTGTGAAGAGACTTCTAGATCTCATCAAGGTTACAAATCTTCTCACGGACTAGCAGACAGACATGACAATACAATAAGCCAACGGCTGCAGTGTTGGGGTTCACTAACGCTGCCTGTTTCGTCTGTTTAACAACCAACCAACCAACTAAGGGGATGATCAAATTGGTTTTGGGAAAGGTAAAGTGAATAATGTATGTATTGTTTAATAAACGAAGACCTAGTAGGAATGCACATACCGATCGGCTGCCATATTCACAGAACAAGCCAGGAGCAGATTCTGTGAAAGGTTTAGTCTCGAAGCTGATTGGATATTTAAAAAAAGTCGGGCGAGAGTGTAATCTAGATTCAGAGGACCAAAATAGATCTGAAAAGGTCGCAGTGGAATATCTCCCATTCAGTCCAGGGACGCGGCTCAATCTCCAAAGAGATGGGATGAAATCGAGGGATGCAGTCTTGCCAGGATCACCCTGGGCGACCCAGGAAAGCTGGAGTCGCAAAATATTCAGGAATAGCTATTTGTGTAAAGTTACTTTCTGCTTAAGAGCGCAAATAATGTCAAGTTATGACAGCTCGCGGAGTGTGTGTTCGGTGAGTCTTGGCCTACACTTGCCGATATAAAAAAGATGTCTCCTAGTGACCTGTCCACCCTCCTGGAAGACCTAGGAAGGATGTATAATGGGTCACATGTTGCCTAAGTGCTGAGGGCCTAACTCACCCTCCCTACACTACTGATATAGATCTCCCATTCTTCTACAGCTACCAGAATGTGCTTGAAGGTTAGTTGCTGCTAATATTTAGTGTTGGCAAGTGATACGAAAACATGTCCAAGATCTCCGAGGCGTTTAGCTCACATAGCATGGTCCTCTACCCATCACAACCCACCAATTGGCCCCGCTCTATCTATTTTATATATTCTGTATCTAGCCATTCTCGCTACACTTTCAAGATGAATATTATTGTAGTAGGTAGGCTTGTCTCTGCAGTCTAGTGAGTCAAACACGTTCCAGATTTTGCTCTACTAGACCACAGAGAACCACAGAGAAGTTGACTATTAGTATGGAAAATTCTGAAAAAATATACAGAATATATTATGGTAATCGAAAAAAAAAATGTATTCAGTAAAGATATAGATTCACGTGGTACCAGTGTGTTATGTTTACGCCATCTAAATCTTACTGAATTAGGTACTTATAGATTAATCTCGTTTGATGGAGGTTTCGGGAATCGATTAGACTGACATATTTCGTTATAATTGTTATATGACTACCTGCAGTACCTACTTGTTTTAAGCACCTATATTAAGTAGTTAACTATAAAATAATTCAAATAGTAGATAAGCGATAATATTCAGTGCAATCAATATATCATACGATATACTAGCTAGAGCGCAGTCTTAGTGATTATTTGAGACGATGCTGGTTGAAAATGGGCGGTAAACAATCGAAAAAACCGCACAGTAATGAACCAGTTATTGCTAGTCAAGATAATAATGGTGTTCAAACTGCGAGCTTTGATGTGAATAGTAAAAATAACGCGATTTTGGTTAACAGTGATAAAAATGGTACCGTGAATTTGAACAGGTTGGATAGACAACATATCGAATATATTAAACAAGATTTACGCGAAACTCCTGAACTATTTGTGTTAAATAACATGATAATGGCTGTGATGTTTTTTGAGGATTTCAACAAGTGAGTGGAGTATATTATTTATTTTTCCAATATTTGATATCCATTCGTGTGTTTACATACAAACAGAGTGATGGATTTAGGCCTAGAAAGACGTTTAGTTTTATTGTTTCATAACCTCAATAATAGATATATCGATAAGTAATGTTCGGACTGATCATCTCTGGACTGATCCGACTTGAACTACCAAAACAGTCGAAACTTACCACCCCCCCATCTAGATATCATTAACAAATAATTTAAACTAATCGGTCTATTCCACAGATCTATGTGGTACTCTGAATCTAGATTATTCTCCAGCCCCACTATTTTTAAATAGACAATCAGCCTCGAGACAACGTTTTATATAATTCCTGGCGTATAGGCTTCGCCTCTTAACCCCAATAACAGGTTTGCTTGCCCTGTTAAACATACCTACTACGGATTTGACAATTTTTCTATCTTTGCTTATTAGGCCTACGGTAAATGTACTCTAATGAACTGTTTCCCTTGTCTCTGTCCCACCATTGTAGAGATTTCTATGCCACCCACTTCCCACTTGGGCGTTTAATATACGAAAATGTACAAAAAAGCGGTGGTTAAAAGTTTAGAACACCACAGCTAAAATACTGTATTTAAACGAATTCATTGACGTACAGTTTAACTCGCGACGAGCTGCACGGAAAAAGATCTGTTAATAAATCAAGTATTTGCAATGGATACAGCAACGCTTAATTACAGTTTCCTGTAACAATTGTCATAGTTAAGTAAAGCGTGTTATCAATAGAAGTGAAGATAATGGTATAAAACTGTTAAAATGGCTTATAAATTCGAAAAAAAAAAGGATGTGAGAGTTGTTACAGATGAAAAATGTTATTTTTTTTAATGAAAAATTCATAAAAACTGCTATTTTAAACTTGAAAATGGATGAAAAATGCTTTTTTCTAATAAAAAATTCAAAAATTTACTATATTAATCATGAAAATTGATGAAAAATGCTGTTTTCGATGGAAAATTCGTAAAAACTGCTATTTTAAACATGAAAATTGATGAAAAATTCGTAAAAACTGCTACTTTAAACATGAAAATTGATGAAAAATTCATAAAAACTGCTATTTTAAACTTGAAAATGGATGAAAAATGCTGTTTTCAATGGAAAATTCGTAAAAACTGCTATTTTAAACATGAAAATTGATGAAAAATGCGTTTTTTCCAATAAAAAATTAATAAAACTGCTATTTTGAACATGAAAATTGATATAAAATGCCTTTTCCCAATGAAAAATTCATAAAACTGCTATTTTGAACATGAAAATTGATAGAATTTCCCCTTTTTCAATGAAAAATTCATAAAAACTGTTATGATGAAAACCCCGTTTAACTTGGAAGTGTAATTCATATATCCTGAGAAGTAGATGTTGCTTCCCAGTGAACGGTCTACCCTTTGGAAAGTAATTTAATTTTAATACAACAACAAATTCAAATATATCAACAACGATTCCAACTCAAATAGACCCTATAGACTGGTACTCAGCCTTGGTACAATATTTAGGAAGACCTAAAAGCTACTGTTGGTACTTGATTTACTCACTCCAAATACTTTTTGAATTGTTATCCTTACTATCCCTATTTAATTACGCGTTTATTAAATATAGCACATGTATCTACCTATCGGTAAAACGACCTTGAAATCTTACGACAAATAATCATTTCTTATCATAATTACAGACCGATAAATAAATTAATAACGTCTTAAACAAGAGTAATATTTACATCTGGACAGACCAGGCCTCATTACTTCAATATATCTATCTTCTATTGGTAATATGAGCTTTCAAAAATATTATATTGAGATTATAATGAGACACCCTGTATTTTATTTACTTGATTACAGTTTCCTGTATCAATTGATTAGCCGTTAATCATTCATCATTTTTAATAAGCGTTCTTGCAACCGGGCATAAGAAAAATAAAAAGTGAATTGCTGGTCTTTTTAGCGTTTTCTAACAAATATTCTTTAGGCAAATTTGGCACAAGAAAAATATATGATTTTGTACTTTTATTTCGTTGCAGATGTAAAGATACCCTATTAGAAAATAAATTGACCAATCCAGAAGATTTTATAACGCCAGATACGATGTTTGAAATTGTTGGTCAGAATACAGTATTTCATCCTCATCACGGTCCGAAAAAATATGAATCTGAACCGTTGATGCCTAGAAGAATATTTTTGCCCAACGACACTGTTAGGGTTATAGGATCGACTGAAGAAAATGTGGACAATAATGAAATTGATAAAGCTGTTGTAAGAATAGAAGAATCTCAAAGAAAAGGTATTTTTAAATATAATTTTTTGTATCAATTACCAAAACGTTAGATATGTTTAAAAGATGATGAAAAGCAGAGCTTGACATATTTTGTGCTTGTGCCATCGCTGACAGAATCAAATTTCAATCTCGCTCTCAGTGGTGGATAGACAATCTACGTGACTAGTCTAAACGAGGAGGCAAAAGACAAAGCGATCCCTCAACAGGCTGGCAAAAGTGGCATATCAAAGTATAAGTGTACAATTTGGCTTATCACATATCTAAGAAGAATTCTTGAACTTTATCCAATTTAAAAAATACACAGTGACGATCTGATATCATCGCTACTGATAAATTCGTTTTATTTTCGTAATTTTAAGCACCTATCGGTACGTATCTATTCTTGGAAATGCACATTTAAAAAATTAAAGTACTTATTAGCTGATATTTCTACTATCGAGATCTTCGATCATTAAACAAACCTACTATACTAACAACCACCATATAAATCGATTCTCTCATTCCAAAACAAGGATAGCAATACACACAGCAACAGTCAGATTCCAATAACAGTGTATCATATGTAAAATGTTCCCCTGAATCGAATTGCGGAGACTAGAACGTTCTATCTCTCCAATTAGTCGAGTTATGGATACATGAAATTTCAGATAGTGGATTTTTGAATATTTTCACGATTTAATTTGCTCTCTGGTATCTCCCTTAATGCTCGGGGATTTAAGCTCAAAATTCATTTCCATATTTAAAATGTTCCCCTGAATCTATTGGTGAAAACTAGAACGTTCCATCTTTTCAATTAGCCGAGTTATGAGTATTTTTGGTTTTAGAAAGTGGATTTTCGAGAATTTCATACGTTATTTGAAGGCGAAAGAATGATTTTAATAAAAAACAGACTGTGCCAGTCGATTTTTCGTCCCAAAAAACTCCCGGTTGCAAATTCATAGCCAATTTCATTTCGCAAAATTTTTTTTTTGTAGGAAATTTTGAAGCAAGGGGTAGGTATGGAAATATTTCGCTATTTGAATTGTTCTCTGCTATCTCACTTAATGCTTGGAAATATAAACTCAAAAGTTCATTTCTATAGGTAAAATGTTCCCCTGAATCGAATGGCGAATACTAGAACATTCTATCTCTCCAATTAGCCGAGTTATGGATACATGAAATTTCAGAAAGTGGATTTTTGAATATTTTCCCGATTTAATTTGCTCTCTGGTATCTCCCTTAATGCTCGGGGATTTAAGCTCAAAATTCATTTCTATATTTAAAATGTTCCCCTGAACCTATTGGTGAAGACTAGAACGTCCCATCTTTTCAATTAGCCGAGTTATGAGTATTTTTGGTTTTAGAAAGTGGATTTTCGAGAATTTCATACGTTATTTGAAGGCGAAAGAATGATTTTATTAAAAAACAGACTGTGCCAGTCGATTTTTCGTCCCAAAAAACTCCCGGTTACAAATTCATAGCCAATTTCATTTGACAAAATTCTTTTTTTGTAGGAAATTTTGAAGCAAGGGGTAGGTATGGAAATATTTCGCTATTTGAATTGTTCTCTGCTATCTCCCTTAATGCTTGGAAATATCAACTCAAAATTCATTTCTATATGTAAAATGTTCCCCTGAATCGAATGGCTGAGACTAGAACGTTCTATCTCTCCAATTAGTCGAGTTATGGATACATAAATTTTCAAAAAGTGGATTTTCGAATATTTAATTTGATCTCAGCTATCTCCCTTAATGCTTGGAAATATAAACTCAAAAGTTCATTTCTATAGGTAAAATGTTCCCCTGAATCGAATGGCGAAGACTAGAATATTCTATCTCTCCAATTAGCCGAGTTATGGATACATGAAATTTCAGAAAGTGGATTTTTGAATATTTTCACGATTTAATTTGCTCTCTGGTATCTCCCTTAATGCTCGGGGATTTAAGCTCAAAATTCATTTCTATATGTAAAATGTTCCCCTGAATCGAATAGCGGAGACTAGAACGTTCTATCTCCACAATTAGTCGAGTTATGGATACATAAATTTTCAAAAAGTGGATTTTCGAATATTTAAAAGTATTTCCGATCATTTTTTACCGTTCAACAATTAGAAAATAGGATCGAATATGAGTATATGAGTATAATATAATTCTCATTTTTTCCATTACTTGTTTCATTAGTAGTGCTAAATATAGGATTCCTTGTAACTATAATATTTTATCAACTTACTTCATGAATGCAATACAAATTTAATTTACATACATTTTTGCGGTTACAACGTGATAAATTCGCTTTGTTTTCATAGCATGTCGTTCTGATAAGTGATAAACAATAACTTATCCACTTGAACATTTTTATGAATGTTTTCTTAGAACGCATCATTCTATCTTAAGTAGTTTTATGTAATGAAGTACCTAGCTGTTACTCACAACAACTATAATACTCGCATACCAATCAAATGTAAGCTCGGTACATCCTTAAGCCCGGTTTACAGTTCGCAATTCTTCTTACAATGTATTGCAGCAACACTTTGACCTTGCAAGTTCTTACTTGCAGATATTGATACCAACAAAAAGTTTATTTGTGAGGTTAGGTTAGTGTGTCCATGCAAGCTGCAATACAAATAGAATGCGCAAGAAGAATTGCGAGCTGTAAAGCGGACTTTAGAAATTAAAATTGAATATTTTTTTAGGTTACATAAAATTGAGGGAACTTAAAACGAATGTTGAGCATAGTGGTTCCCCTATACTTCCATTAGACTCAATAGAGTCGCAATCAAGAAGCTCTACAGCCTCTTCAGAAACGGCATATACAGCTATTCGGGATCTTAAGACTCCAAAACCCATAGAAATAAATAAAGCTTTAGAAAAACAAGCTTCAAAATTACCAAGTTTTCGAACATCCTGCATATCGTATAGAAAAATTAAGAAAGTTTCTTGGGATCCACTCGAACTGATGGGTGAAAATATATCAGAAGAAGATTTATTTGAAATCGTGTCATATATAAATTCAAAAAACTTCAGGAACCATATACAGAACGAAACAGTATTAAAAGTAGTAGCGTCAAAATTAGGAGTAGACTTAGATGACGTTTGTGAACCGGAAGCGATTCAGGAGAAAATCTATTGCAGCATTCATCTAGATGGAAAGTACGAGCCGTGTGAAATTATGCCTTGTATCAAAGCAAAATGGCCGCTGGAACAAACTTTAACGTTTTTAAATAAAGGAGAACGGAACGCTTTACCCAGACAAAGATTTGTTTTTCCCACGTCGTATATGATCGAAGAAATTAAAACTTTAGATTGTATCCTGCTACCAAAAGGATATTTAGAAACCAAAAGACAACGTAACGATGTAAATTTATCGTGGGAAATCTGCTTCCCTCAAGCACAAAAGTATTTAGAAACATGCATGTCTTATTCCCAAATTAAAAGCTTGCTACTACTAATAACTCTTCATAAAACTTTTATAGAGCCCAAAACTAAACATTTAGGATTAACTGTTGAGCATATAAGGAATTTCTTACTGTTAGAATGCGAATCAAATTGCAGCGATTGGCCGGAATATAGACTCGGAAATAAACTAATTGCTGTTATAAAAAAACTCAACAATCATCTTTGCAAAGCTCAACCGCATATTCCAAATTTTTTTGTCGCCGAGAAAAATATTCTAAGTGACGTTGCAAATAGAGAAATTAGAAAGTCTCACAAGATTTTAAATGATGTCGTACAAGCTCCTCTGATGCACTTCATGATAGCCTTGAGAAATATTCGATATACGAAAGTTAAAACGTTTTATCCGCCTCTTAATTTCAAAGAACTCTATGATCTTTTGGTGAAATCTGGGCTGGAGTACTCCAATCCTCGATTGGCTACTAGAACCATCAAAAAACCAAAGTATTCCGAGCCGGAAAAAGCTTTTAAAGAGTTTCTTGACGGTAAGAAAAGGGAGAGAATTTTAAGAGAAAGGAGGGAGAAAGAGGAGAATGAAGAAAGGAAAATTCAAGAAGCAGAAGAAAAACGAAGAGGATCTGTTGATTCAATTAATGTGGAGGTAAGGTTTTTTAGTTTGTCATCTCTTTTTTTTATTTTCATTCCTTCCCGTCCTGGGTCTTTTTCCTCCAGTTCTAATTTCCATTTTTTCCAGGACTCTTTCTAATTGGTCTATCCATCTAGCTTTTTCTCTTTACACCCTTTTGATATGTCTAAGTCAGATGCTTCCCAGAAAGAATTTAAAGCAAGCCGTTCCTTCGCCGGCACCACCTCATCCTCTTGGGCTTATTGTGGATCCTCCTAGTGTTCAGCCAATCATCCGTTCGTCAGCTTTTTAATTGCCAGCGATTCCTTTGTGACCTGGGACCCACTCCAGTGTTACACTGTTCCGAATCGCCAGTTCTTCGCCACATTCCCATACCAGCCGAGATGTTACCTTAGAGCTCAGAAGTGCTTTATGACTGTCACTGTAGATCCTGATCTGCCTATTGTTGTAGGCAATCATGTTGTTTGCCCTTGCACATGCAAGTATTGCATAAACCTCTGATTGAAATACGGAGGCATATTTACCAACCGAGACGATTCTTTCATATTTGCTCGACTTGCTGTGTATACCCGCTCCGGTGCCGAGCTCATTCCTTGATCCGTCTGTATACCAGATCAGTTCTTTCGCTCTGCTGAGTGGTGGTGCGTCCTCTTCCTCAAGCTCCTTTCGATCTTTGATGACAATCTCGAAGTTCTTGCTAAAGATATATCTGGCGATCATGTGGTCTGTTGGATAAACTATTTTAAAAAGCAATTTCTAAAATTTTCATCTTATAAAGTGTTTTTGTTTCAGTGGACATGCGAAAAAGCTTTTGATCTGCACAAGAAGAGAGCTCTGCTGGAATTTTTCATAAACACCTTCATAGAAATAGCGAGAAAAGGTTTGAAACTATCCAAGAACATAACGATATTCTATCTTAAACAGTCCTATTACCTAGCCTTAATTCTAGTAGAAGAGTGTCCTGCGTTTTCAGATGAAGTTGATGAATTTTTGAAAACAATTCATGACTTGGAAGTTGAATGTGCTATGAACCACCCGCCAAAAGAAGAAACTGACGTTATAAAACACTTTGATAAAAATCTACGGACGCCAAATAATATGACAGTTAAAACGAATAATGTAAATAATGAATCTAAAACCAGGAAGAGTGTAACATTTATAGAGAATCATAAAAGATCGACGTGACTGTTGTTTAATGTAAATTTTGATGAAGCTACAGATTTCCCTGAGCCAACTAGACTCCTTGCTGGGTCAGTCTGAAGTCCTTATCATACCACAGATAAAGAACATCATACAAATAATTCATTTGTCCTTGAAACAATAAATTTAATGTCAGGATTTCGAGAAGTTAAAGATAATGAAAAGGACACTGAGTATATATATTCTATTCAGCTTTCAACTTTATATTTTTTCATTGGAAATATTAATCGATTAAAAATGATAAGAGATTTTATATTCTTATCGCAAATTTTAAAAAAGTAAGGTGAAATGATTATTTTTTATCTGAAACATTTGAAGAATCATTGGATAGGTGAAGCAGTGCAAAAGTTGTACTTTTATTTTTAATTTTAATGATTGAAAAAACAAAATTAATATACTACACAGAGTGTCCCAAAAATGTGTGCCTCTAAAGTCAAAATTGCTCAGGGAAATTAAAGGTATTTAAGAGCCTCCTCGGTCTTTATAGAGAATAGAGGTACTTGTTTCCCGATAAATCAGAAGAAATATTAAATATTTCAGGTTAATTTAATGTAAAATAGGTACCTTTAAAATCGGTGACTACTTTTAGTTTGCAATTGAAAATGGAGATGGTGCGACAAAAGATACATTTGTTCATTATATACAGCGTCTTTGTTAATAAATTTGTGCTCATGTTGAGTATATTTTGTTTATTAAAAAAAGAGACAGAAAATATTTTACGTTAAATATAGTGAAATTTAATTTTATGTAAATAGTTTTTAAATTATCGTGTACAGACTCTACTGAGTAAGAGTTGAAGTTAGGATAAATATTGTATAAATAAACAAATTTATTTATTTTACTAATAAATGAATTTCATATAAAAGATCTTTTATTTTTACCTTTTCTTCTCTCATATTCTTTATTATTTTTAGTTTTTTTTGTAGAGTCCGACCACAATAAATTTCGGACATCACGTGGTTGCGGGTGTGGCGTATCAGCCAGTGGCGTTACTGACTTGCATAAGAATATGTAATTTTCATACTAAATTTTGCTTCTACCGCACTCTACTTGGGACTTGCTCGAGAATATCAGCATAACGAAGTGCCCAAACAGAAATACAGTTGGACATTGTGCTTCTAGCTAGTGCGGTTCGCATCCTGGGACAGCTGTTTCGGCCTTTAGGCCTCATCAGCCAGGCTATCGAACCGATTGAACCAAAAATCAACTCGACTATAATGATCAAAGATCAAGGTGAAACAACTAACGCATTAGTGTCGCCATCTACGAATGCAAAGTCGAAAATGGATGTGGAGAAGGTATAGGTATTACAGCCACTACGCAAGAGGTTTGTCTTGATAACATAGATGGCCAACCAAACTTTGTTGGTATTTCTACCACCAACTCCACTCATGTCTAGTAGACAAAAGAAACAAATCAAAAATGGAGTCGAATTAATTTTTCATTCAATCGGTTCGCATCCTATGAAAACGAAGAAGCTACATAAAACAAAGCACCCGTAGTTCCGCCGCTGGCATGCAGCCACAGCCAGTCAGAGATCGGTATCGCATTCGAGGCGGTCCTACGTTGAATCACGTGGTGTCCCAAAGTTATTGTAGTCGGACTCTCGCAGTTACTCTTAAGCAGGGCCGGATCTACGTATGGGCTTAATATGGGCTGAAGCCTAGGGCCCCCGGATTCCAGGGGGCTCCGTTTCTCGTTAAGATAAACAGAAAACGATACATACAATCAAAATAATAATAAAATAATAGACCAGTAAAAAAATACAAATAAAAAACCCGAGATAGCAATGACATATAAAATTTATTTCTATTTTTTCAATTTTCTTTCGTTCTTCCGCCCTGTAACCTTATGTTCACCAAAGATATAATTTCGTGAGGCCCCCAGATATCGGTAGCCCAGTCCCCCCCAAAGGTCACGGTGCGGCCCTGCTCTTAAGGAATGGTAATAAAATAAAAAATGATAATTACTTACATCAACTCCATGTTCCATGTAAAAATCAGCCGTACCCAAACTAGCATACAACTTGTACCCCATTTTCTGTAAAGATCTCATACTTGGAAGAAATTCTAATTTGTGCTACGATAAAAAATACATAAATTATTAACGAAAACTTAATTTTTTTATTACAAACTCACTTTAAAAGTACCGATCGATACTAAAATCGATTTTTTCGGTATACTAAATCCAGTGCTCATCAGCGCTTTCAAATATGCTTCATATCTGTTATCCCCGAAACAAGCTACTTCTCCTGTAGAAGCCATTTCAACACCCAACATAAAATCAGCTCCTGCTAACCTTGAAAACGAGAACTGCGGTACTTTTACCCCAACTCTACCGCATCCTCTAAG
Source organism: Lochmaea capreae (assembly GCA_949126875.1). NCBI lineage: Eukaryota > Metazoa > Arthropoda > Insecta > Coleoptera > Chrysomelidae > Lochmaea > Lochmaea capreae. The sequence goes on along the minus strand of OX421411.1, from coordinate 2,693,134 downwards.
CACATCTACCGGCTCTATTTCTTCGCCCACTATAACTCTCGTCGCCATAGCAACAAAATCGTGATTTAAAGTTTTAGAAACAAACGGAAAGGATCTCGATACTCTTACGTTACATTCGATAACTTTAAGATCATTATCTTTAGCTATTAATTGCATGTTGAACGGTCCAGTTACTTCCAAAGAAGCCGCTATCGATTTTACGATATATTTAATTTTAGCTAAAGTTTCAACGTTTATATCTTGTGGAGGTGTTACAAGAGTGGCGTCTCCAGAATGTACTCCAGCGTTTTCTACGTGTTCCGAAACAGCCATACAAAGTATAATACCATCACAAGCTACTGCATCGACATCTATTTCTTTACTTTCGAGTAAAAATTTTGATATTACAACGGGATGTTCTTTGCTAACGTCGCTAGCTGCGAGTAGATAAGTTTCTAGGTCTTGATTTGAATGTGCGACGTTCATTGCTGCTCCGCTTAAAACGTATGAAGGTCTGACTAAACAAGGATATCCTACTTCCTCACAAAAATCGACTGCTGACTTAAGATTAGTTAGTTCCTTCCAGCGAGGTTGCATGATTCCTATTCGATCCAACATACGGGAAAATTTGAATCGATTTTCAGCTCCATCGATTGAATCTGGAGAAGTTCCTAAAATACGAGCTTGCTGTCTGTGTAAGTCCATTGCTATATTATTCGGTAGTTGTCCTCCCATTGATAATATAATTCCAGCAGGATTTTCTATATTATATATATCCATAACAGTTTCAAATGATATTTCTTCAAAATAAAGTCTATCGGACATATCGTAATCTGTACTAACAGTTTCTGGGTTGTAATTCACCATTATAGTGTTCTTATTAAGTCTTCGTAATTCTCTTAAGCAACCCACAGCGCAAGAATCGAATTCCACGGAACTACCTATTCTATAAACCCCCGATCCCACTACCATAATATGTTCTTCTTCAAAATTTATATCGTGTTGCGAAGCGTTATAAGTTAAATACAAATAATTGGTTGTAGCTGGCCATTCAGCAGCTACTGTATCTATTTGTTTGACGAACGGTAGTACTTGGAATTCTTCTCGTTGCATTCGAACTGCTAGTTCAGTACTTTTAACTGCGTTAGCGATTTGTTTATCCGAAAAACCCATTTGTTTCGCCATAAGTAGAGTTTTATTGGGTAAACTATGTTGATCGAAAGTTTCTAGTATATTGGTGTAGTCGATAATATTTTTCATTTTTTCTAAAAACCATCGATCGATTTTAGTAAGCTCGTACAATTTTTCAACCGTGTAATTTTTTTTCAAAGCTGCAGCTAAGACGAACATTCTTTTATCGGTAGGTTCTTTTAATTCCTCGTCGTTTACGGGTTTTAAATAAGGATCGAATCCCGTTACGTTTTCGTCTACCATTCGTAAAGCTTTTTGAAATGCTTCTTCGAACTTTCTACCGATAGACATAACCTCCCCTACACTTTTCATGGAACTTCCTATTTTGCTACTAACTCTGGTGAATTTGTGTAAATCCCATCTTGGAATCTTCACCACGCAATAATCCAAGCTCGGTTCGAAGCAAGCAGTAGTTACGCCTGTAACTGAGTTGTTTATTTCGGGTAACGATACACCTAGAGCTAGTTTTGCGGCTACGTAAGCTAGAGGATATCCCGTAGCTTTGCTAGCCAATGCGGAACTTCTGGAAAGTCTAGCATTTACTTCGATTATATAATACTGTTCAGAATTTGGATTTAAAGCATATTGTATATTACATTCACCAACTATTCCGAAATGTCTTATTACTTTTATAGCAGTAGTGCGAAGCATGTTGTATTCTTTATTAGAAAGCGTTTGACTAGGTGCAACTACTATTGATTCCCCAGTATGTATCCCAAGAGGATCAACATTTTCCATATTACAAACTGTTATACAATTGTCAAAAGCATCCCTAACAACTTCATACTCTACTTCCTTCCAACCCTTTAACGACTTATCTATAATCAGTTGGTTGGAATGAGCTAGAGCTTGTAAAGCTAACGTTTTTAATTCGTCTTTAGTGTTAGCAAAACCCGATCCTAAACCTCCCAAAGAAAAAGCCGCTCTTGCCATTACAGGATAACCTAATTGATCTGCTGCGTCTAGAGCTTCTTGTACGGAATGAGCTGCCATGCTAGGAGCAACTTGTTCACCTATTTCTGCTATTCTTTGACTGAAAACTTTACGATCTTCTGTATCTATTATAGCCTGAATTGGTGTTCCTAGAATCTTACAATTATATTTATCAAAAACACCACGATATTCCAGCTCGACTCCACAGTTTAAACCTGTTTGACCACCGAAAGTTAATAAAACTCCACTAGGTCTTTCGGAACATATAACTTGCTCTACATATTCAGCTACTAAAGGTAGGAAATATACCTTGTCAGCTAAACCTTTCGAAGTTTGGACAGTTGCAATGTTTGGGTTTATAAGTACTGTTTGTATGTTTGCTTCTTTAAGTGCTTTAATAGCTTGAGAGCCTGAGTAATCGAATTCTCCTGCTTGTCCAATGGAAAGTCCGCCAGAACCGATGATTAGAACCTTTTTAATAGACGGCGTAGGGGAAGTTGATTGTATGGTTTTATATCTTAAAGTTTCGGTCATTAAGTTTTTAATGTTACAATTAGTTCCTTTTTTGACGGCTTCTAAAAAGACACCAAAAAGATTTTCCAGATCTTGTGGACCTGCCATGTGTTCTGGATGAAACTGTACGCTGAAAAAAGGGTGAGTTTTGTGAATAATGCCTTCGTTAGTTTGGTCGTTGGCGTTTGTGAATAATGCTTCCCAGTCTGAAGGTAAAGATGTTGTATCTATTGCGAAACCGTGATTTTGGGAAGTCATGTAGCATCTACCAGTGGCGTGGTGTATGCATGGTTGGTTATGTCCTCGATTTCCGTACCTGAAAGTAAAACATGAATTATTGAGTTCAAATGGTTAACTTTGACTTACTTCATTTTGTAGCTGGTACATCCTACAGCTATTGATAGTAGTTGATGTCCTAAGCATATACCGAATATAGGTTTGATCTTATTCGTTTGTTTAGTTACATTTTTTATGTTTTCTATAGTTTCTAGACACATTTCTGGATTTCCTGGACCGTTGCTTAGAAATAGACCGTCGTATTCGTCGATATTTAGTTTGTGATTCCAAGGAACTACGTCAACCCTAGCTCCTCGTTTAACAAAACATCTGATTTGATTGTACTTTAATCCACAATCCACTGCGCAAATTCTTGGAGTACCATTAATGTTGTAGGTTATCGGTTTCTGTAAATAAAAATACATACAGTATTGATTTATTGGTTCAGTCAAAAGCTTAGAGTCCTCGGCACGGTGAAGAGACCAGTAGTAATCTCCAAAGTGCTAAAGTAACTGGTGACAACTAACTAGCACCGGGCCATGAGCGAGAACGAACTAACAATCGACAGAAAGTGCTCATCAATTATTCAATCAAACGAAACATTTTCCTCAAATTTAGTATTTTTATTCTATTTCTTAGATAATGTTTCAAACGATATTAATACTAAATTAACTCACCTTAATAGACACTTCAGCAACCAAATTTTTCGTATTTGGATCAACTATTTTATCAAGATTGCCAGATACCGATAAAGTGTAAACAATCTTTCCTAGCATGGTACCTTTTTCTCGAATTTTTTTCGTAAGCTGTCGTGTATCAATTCCTTGAATTCCAGGTATATTTTTTTGTTTCATCCATTCAGATAATGTTCTCGTGCTCCGCCAATGGCTGGGAGAGTCGCAATGTTCTCCGACAACCAAAGCCGCTGCCCATATACGGTGAGATTCGAAAAAGCTACAAATAATAAAATATAAAAACACAAATTTCTCCTCCACTGGGGTTATAATGTCGTAAATCATTTTAACGATACAACAAAATGTAAAATTAAATTTGGATAAACTGTACTTACTATGGCAGTCCATTTTCATCTTTCGTTTCATCGGGAACACCGTAATTGCCAATTAAAGGATATGTGAGGATTAGAATTTGTGAGTGGTAACTTGGATCTGTGAGTGATTCTGGATATCCCACCATACCAGTCTGAAAAACTGCAAAAGAAATAATAATAATGATAATGAACACCTAAGAACTAATTAAAACAATATAAAATAAAAGTGTTCCTAGTTCACAGCTTGCCTGAAACGACTGAACAACAGTTTTTTTTACAACAAGTAACTTCCGGTTAAAACGGAAGAGGACTGTCAGTGAAAATATTCAAAAATCATGTATAATCTTTGTCCATAAATTTCTATAAATTATCATGTATCCAGTTTTTTTGTATGAAGTATGGACACCCTATATATTGCACTGTTTATACTACTCCAAATTTATTGAGTCTACTACATGTATTTAGTTACAAGGTCGAACTGTAAACAAGTTCATTAAATAGGTAGTTTAAAGAATTGGTTGATATAGAGTCGTAAAATTTTGCTGCCTGTAATTTAATATTTAGATATTGATATCAGAAATTAAGAGTCAATAAAATATCTCTAGCTACAATTTAATGAAACTAAAATTTTGATTCTTTTGACACGATTATAATTTGGGACATATCGAGAGTAGCAATATGTTATTCAATATCAAAAGTTTCATTCATTTATTAACAATAGAAAATATCTTATTTTAATGAACAGTTAATGCAACAATTAAATAAATGAAACTCTAGTTTTTCTTTACCATAACATTTTTTCTCTATTTGGGGGACCCACAAGATACGCGGGGCCCGGAGCTTAAGCCCCGACTAGCCCCTACGTTAATCCGCCACTGTCTAAACCCAAATATAATAATAATTGGTTATATAAATGATCATATAGTAGGTTTTAGTGAACTAGAAAGTTCATTGACCCCAAATCTGTCACAAAAATGATAATATTTATTCCAATCTTATCGAGGTAAAATTAAAATTCTTCACAAATTTTATTAATGAACAATAAATTATACAGATTTTATTGAAAACGGTCACTACTTAAATGGCTAATACAAGATCACCCCGTACATATTCTTATATTTGGTACAAATGTGACTCAATTATAGTTCAATTGAACCAATTATTTATAAGAATAATTTATAAGCACAAAAAATTAAAACAAAGAATAAAATTTCCAAGTGTATTAAATTCATGTATTAAAAGAGGAAAGAAACATGTGGAATCTGGACCAAATCTTAGATGCAAACATTACAGTGACACTATTAAAAATTTCAATAAATAATGATGACTCCTCAAGTGACGATTGTGATTCCGACAGTGATTTAGAGACATTTGCACTTACGAATCTAAACTAAGATGAAGGAAGAACCATTTAAAACAATTTACCAGTGGCATGTTCATATTAATTTGGTAAGCAAATTACAATTAGTAATAACATTGTATATGTACCTACGAACCCCTAATACTGTTCCTAAACCTACGCCTATTATACCCCTAGAAAGAATTAAGATACGACTCGGTCACTGTTATCAGCAGGTAATGTAAAATTACATATTTTGTTTGGTCCACTTGTGCTGAGCAAGTCCCATAAAATTTTGATTTACTACCCCGCAAACCGATTGCGATTTCACTATAATAACTTTTACAGTAAAATGTGTCCATTAAGAAATAAAAGTAGATCTTAAGCCGCCCTACTATGAGTAAATCTATTTCAAGACCAACAATCTAAATTAAGTCTTAATAAATAAAAATAATCTTCAATTAGTTGCTACTTAAAATCAATATCAAGATATAAATATTTTTTTAAATAAATTAAATTAGACAATAAATTTCCAATTCTGTCACTTCTATTTGTATGAATTCTTATTAGATATATTACCAAAGTAGAATTTGAAAGTATTTAAATAAATAAGAAGCATTTTGATACTTTTACAATAGACAGAGTGGTATTTGATAAATTATAACCTCAAAAAACACGTGTTTTCGTACCTACTTCCCCTTCTACAGGAGCCTGTGCGCCAAATGATTCTCCTGGTAGAATAGTATCATCTTCCAACACTAAAAAACACGGTATAGACTTTTCTCGATTGGTCATTTTAAAGAAAAACTTGAAAACACGAAATTAAGAAGTCGCGATAAAAGCCGGTGCTAAGACTGGCCTACAGATGTAGTCAATTGTTGACTGACTGTGTTTGGGTTGTGAATTATTTATCTACATTATTGTTAAGTATATATACCGCATGTCCTAAATTATAATCTATCGGACGTGTTGAAGAAAAAACGTTTTTAAGCATTTTCTTTTTAAATTAATTTAATCAGGAGTATAGTCTACATTAAAAATACATGTTTATACATTTTTATTTAAATATTATTTATCAACTAATTAATATAATATTCTACAATAGTTTTAAAGTGGTTAACGCAAAATTTTACCTTTTTCCGCGACTCCCCCTATCAATATTGCGCCCCTGTATATAGTAAACGACGTTTCATAGTAACTAAAAATGGAATTAAAAAGGAGAAAAATCTGAAAAATTGTTTGATGAGGTGCGAACATCACGTTTCCTCAGACATCCCCGACCCCCCTGTCACATTTTCTCAAATAAGCAGTAACACTCTCTCCCCCTATTGAACAGTTCTCCTGGAATATATTTTGAATTCCCAATAACATCTTTGTGGTAATTTTAGCTACTTTAAATAGAGAGTTACTGATTATTTATGAAGTTGTTGGTAAATAGCATTCTATTTTACGTAGTTTTGTTTGTTATTCAATGTTTATCTAAAGTATTACCTATTACTTATTCAAATATTACATAACACAAATTTAAAATAGGACAATCTGTATACATAAAGGTAGTCTAAACCATGTCTAAACAACTTTTGAGATAGAAATCGTTTGCAAGGGTCTGTCTGAAGGCAAATAACCTGTAGCATTCTTTAAACCGGATTTTAGGGACAGGACAATAGACGCAGAAATGTGTTTATAGTAGTAGGTAAAGATGACAAGTATGACTTACCTACCTGATTATAATACGGGTATTTTTTTATTTACCTTACTTATGTTATTTTAATATTTAACATCCAACATCATTGGCATCTGCTTACCTTGAAAATATAATGGCCCCAATCCATTTAGATCCCTTCCTTTTGTGTAAGTTCTGTTCTTAGACAAGGTTCTGTTTGATTTGGCGGGATTTATATTGCTAAGTATGCAACTAGCATTACGTTGAAGTAAATTATGTTGCCTATACTTTAGTGTCAAAATGTATTAAAAACAAGTAATATTTACATTAGTAACATTCACTTTTATATTTAATGACAATTCTAGTGGCGTTAACTATTCGGTGTTACTAGCAAAAAGATTTTTTATTTGTTTCTTACTTCTGTTATTTAGGTTATTTTAATATTCAACATCCAACACCATTGGCATCTGCTTACCTTGAAAATATAATGCCCCAATCCCTTTAGGTCCCTTCCTTTAGTGTAAGGCCTATGTTCGTTTTGGCGGGATTTATATTGCTCAGTATGCAACTAACATTACGCTGAAGTTAATTGTGTTGCCTATACCTAGTGTCAAAATATATTAAAAACAAGTAATATTTACATTAGTAACATTCACTTTTATATTTTAATGACAATTCTAGTGGCGTTACCAGTAAAAAGCTAAAATAGAAAATATATTGCCGACATATGTTTAACAGGCGTTTATGTTCAGCTAAATTCCTTGTTAATTCCCAGTTTACAAAAAAACTATTATTAGTGATAAAAGGTCAGTATTATCCTGTACGCTTTTCAATCAGATTCTTAAAATTAAAAGGTCATCAATCACTAGCGACGATGTGCCTTACATAATTGATGAATTTTACGTGTCAAAAGAACAGTGACGGCTCGTATTTATTTTCCTAGGATTATTCAAAATTGCTTGTTTGGATGTGAGATTCACAATTTTTGTCTTAGGCTACTCAACAGCGAAACAAATTGACATGAGTGAATGGTCAGGACTGGCTTTTATAGATATTAAAGACAACACTACTCCATTTGAACTAACAACGGAATGGTTTGACGAAGCACGAAAATATGGAATTTACATGCCTACCTTTAATTTAGCTACAAGTACAAAGTAAGTTATCTATTTTATTGGTACAGTAAATGAAGTTCAAGGTCATAGGTTCGTTTAACTCATCGTTATCTGCAATATGTTTAATCTGAATGGACTCACCACGGCCGGGACACACGTAACCTCACCGTGCACGATTCAAGTGTTGTGGGAAAAAAGAGGAACGTTAAAGTGCTCGTCGTGTTAAAATATTGCTGATCAACACTCTGATCGGGCACGGTGAGGTTATATGTTTGTCCCTGCCTTTACCTCTTAGCTGGTGAAGTACCTAATAAGAAACAGTATTCAAATTATTATTAAATTTGTTCTATAAACATTATTCCAAATTTTAGATCCGGAGGGGTTTCAAACAGATTTTTGGTTCTACATGATTTTAAAAACGAAAAATTTCGATTTATATCTAACGAAAATTCTCTAAAGGGTCAGGAAATGGTAAGAAACGTAATGTAACTATAACTATAACTATACGTACAGGGAAAATTGAAAATTATGATTTGGTTATTTTTACAAATCTTCCGATTTACGTTGTAACCAGTAGACTAGTGTCTTTGGTAGAGTGGTAGAGTCCGAATGTTATCTATGAGTCCGACCACAATAACTTTGGGAGACCACGTGGTCGCGGGTGTGGCGTATCAGCCAGTGGCGTTACTGTCTTGCATATGAAAATATTATTTTCATACTAAATTTATTGTTAGGAATTTATTTCAAATATATATCAAACGTTATGGTTTTGTATATCTGTAAAAAATTAGATTTCATAGTGGTATCACTCGCTTTATGCAGGTGTATATATATAAGTATAAGTTTATATATAAACACTTTCTCAAATGTATCTAAATGTTGAAATAAGAAATACTTCAGGCCCTTCAAGTTTCAATTGCTTTTCCTTGTTTCACTCTCTTGGGAGACATGGCACAAAAAGTTCCAAGATATTAAAAATTCACTATTCGCAACAACAAAATCGCAAGGTACTGTCTGGTCTGCTGTCAACACTGAAATGAAAACAAAGCGCCCACTGCTGGGTCGGAGCCGCACGCTGAATCACGTGGTGTCCCAAAGTTATTGTGGTCGGACTCTATACGAGGCACTGTCAATAAATAAAATCTCTAATATGGTTTAAGAAGAGTTTAATTATGTTTATAAGACTGGGGTTATTTAAAAAATGTTTTTAGGACGAAAATCCAACGGTTGCAGCGTGTTTTCTGCTGAAATACTTAAAAGACGGCAAGCGTATTACACGCCAGGTATACTTAAATGTTATTTCGTAATTACGTATGTCATTTAATGTGTTTATTTCCGTACAGTTACGTTGTCAAGGTACAGTTTCGAAAATGTCTTACGAAGAGACGTCGGAATATTTTAAAAAGGATCCTTTATTTTGCCAAATTAGGTCGCACATTTGTAGGCAAGGCGAAATAGTGGATTGGAAAAATCAGAAAAGAAAATATGATGAATTGATGAAAAAAATACAGCAGGGAGTAGTTTTGACGATGCCGGAATATCAGTAAGTCATTTTTAGTTTGTTTTAATCATTTTTTTCGATGAATTTATATGTAAATTTTTATTTTACAGAACTGGTTATGAAATTCGACCTTTTTCGTTTGATTTTTATGATTCTGCCGATGATCAAATTGCCGATAGAATTGTATTTAAGAAAAGTGAAGAAAATGGTTGTTGGGATTCTCGTAGGGTGGCTGCTTGAGTACCAATAATGTTGTAAACCATTAGAAACGTTGAAAATAAAAATTATTACAATTGGACGTTTTTTAATTCAAACATAACCTACTAATGCTCGTGCAAAAAGTTTTTATTGATCTCAACGTGTTGTCCTAACGGCTTCGTTGGACAATTTCACGTGTCGTGCAAAAAACACTTACTTTTTGCACTTTCTGCATAAACTATTAGTTATAATAATAACAGGTGCTAAATATAATGCTAAAATACAAATAGCATTTTTTATTCGGTAAGCTTGAGCTAAATGTTTTGGTGCTAAATAACCTCACAATATGAGCTAGCAACATGAACTGAAAGTGTATGCAATGATTTTTTTGGCTGTTATTGATCTGCAGCTAGATTCACCATATTCACCAAAAAAGCGAGCACGAGCGAACAAGAGCGAGCGAGCATTCTGCATCAATAATTTTCTGGTGAGTACGGGCTAGCGAGCGAGCGAACGTTTGCTTGTTCGCGTTCGAAAAAGATCGAGAGGAAGGCGGTATATCAAAGAAAATACTTGTTCGCGCTCACTTGCGTCTCAGGACAAGAGCCAGGGAGCCTGAATCGGGTGGCGCCGGCAGTTGTCGATAACTGTCGGCTCAGATCTGTCTGGCTCCGGTGCGCATGCGTCCATAAAGCTTTTAACCACCTATACGATATCAATGATGTGTGCAGAGATTAGCTCAGCGTAAGCGTGCTGGGCTCCTAACACAGAGGTTCCAGGTTCGAGTCGTGTCCGAGTCAAGATATTTTTATTTTTTTTTTCTTATTGTTTTTTTCAAAAATTGACTAAAAATACGAAGAAGGTTTGGTGGGGGTAGGATTGGTTGGGTTATTATTGAAAATTATTATAATAATCTGTCAATTACACAATTCAATTTTTCGATTCGGATTAGGGTAGGGGGTAAGGTAGGGTGGTTTTGGTTGGGTTATTATTGAAAATTATTATAATAATCTGTCAATTACACAATTCAATTTTCGATTCGGATTAGGGTAGGGGGTAAGGTAGGGTGGTTTTGGTTGGGTTATTATTGAAAATTATTATAATAATCTGTCAATTACACAATTCAATTTTTCGATTCGGATTAGGGTAGGGGGTAAGGTAGGGTGGTTTTGGTTGGGTTATTATTGAAAATTATTATAATAATAATAAATAATTTTCAACTCAAAAAGTTTTCAAATCACCTGTACGCAGACAACCAGCATTCCCTCCTTTGATTCGAGAGCCGACAGATACCGACAACTGCCGGCGCCACCCGATTCAGGCTCCCTGGCTCTTGTCCCGAGACGCAAGTTTCGCGCTCGTTCAGTGTGGACGGGATTTTAATCTTCAAAAGCGCTCGCACATCGATCGCTTTCGCTTTGCTGTATGTATCTTTGCCGGGCCAACACGTGGAAAATTGTTATTTACATTTTAAATTAAATATTAATTTGGTTATTTGTAGGTATTTTTAGTGACCCAAATTTAAAATGGAATGGTCTAATGATAGTTGTAATTGATAGACGGCTATCGCGTTTTATGGAATTATTCGCAACCAGTTTACAAAAATAGAAATAAAAAAGAAGATGCTTGGAGAGATTTAGCCGACGAGTTAGGGAGTGATAGTGCAGAAATTAAAAAGATCAGTACTAGCTAACAATAATTTTTCATACGCTCGCACTGCTCGCACAAAGTAGATGGATCAACTCCGAACTTGAACATATTCGCTCTGGTCTGGACGAGATATCAATATGTCGAGCAAACATACACGAATGTTCGCTCGTGCTCGCTTTTTTGGTGAAAACGTACCTTACTATGTCCAGAAATTGGAATAAAAGGAGAAAAGCAGCAATTTTCATTGGAAAATTTAAAGCCAAATTTTACTAAAAGTAGAGCTTACTATAGGGCAAGTCCACTTTAAATCAATACAAATTACAATCTAAAATCTATCCAAGTAAATGTTTTTCCTCAGGGACTTTTGATAAAAAAACTTCCTGATCGATGAAGCGAGCTAATTCGTAAAATTTCATTTTTGCGGCTTATGAATAATAATAAATAATAACAAATAAACCAACAACGACCTAGTGATCTGAAACGTCAATCTAGCACCACTCTCGTGTGTATTTGGAAAACGGTGTCGTGAGTAGAACAAGAAATTCTTGTAGAGATCGCAACTCAGACGTTCACCAACTGACGAAGAAGTAGTACTTGAAACGGTTGTACCTTGCGGTTGGTTTGTGGTGGCGTAGCGCGCGATTTTAACGGAAAGTTATAATTATATACCAGGTGTTCGAGTTTTTTTGTGATTTTAAAGGATTTTTTTAAATACAAGGATTTTTATTTTTGTACCTAGATTTGGTTATAAGGTGAGTGTCATTTTTATAACCAATATAATGTTTTTAAAATCATTGAACATGTTATACTGAGTGTCTATAAAACTATAGATCGTTAGGAACATCAAATTTTGTCGAATTTCAATTAGCCAGTGACGAAGTTTGTAAAACGCTAGAATTTCATTGTAAATTTCTTAAACTTGATCTGAAACGGTTTAAAAATTCACCAGCCAATAAACTGGTATCAGTGACATCCATTTAATTATATTTTTTATTGGTTTTGAGGAGAGGTCATTATACTTTTTAGTGTTTTATTAAACACGGATCAGAACTGGAATAAAAAATATTCGTGTTATGAATATTAATTCAAAAACTTTGGAACTATACTGAAAATTGACTGTATGCTGAATCGATCCATTAAACACGGTTATAATCAAGCAATGCTCTCTTCATATTCCACATGGATAATTTCCTTTTCACCAGTTACGAATTTGAAGCAAATTTCATGTCGCAAAATTTTTTTTTTGTAGGAAATTTTGAAGCAAGAAATATTTCGCGATTTCTCTGCTATCTCCCTTAATGTTTTGAAATATCGACTGAAAATTCATTTTTGTGGTAAAATGTTCCCCAGAATCCATTGGAGGATACTAGAACGTTCTACCTCTCCAATTAGTTGAGTTATGAATACACGAAATTTCGGAAAGTGGATTTTCGAAAATTTTCACTACTTTCACAATTATTAATCATAAGACGGAAACCCTTCAAGTTATGCATTTGAAAAAATTTTTCCCATTTGATTATTCTTTTGCAAATACTCTCCTGAGATTTCAGTTCAAAATTCATAGTTTTGTGGTATATACAAGACTTTTTATGTTGAAAATGTGTTTTTTCGAAAATTTCATCACACTATTTGAATGCGAAAGAATGATTTTAACAAAAAACTAACTGTGGCATCTGTTTTCCCGTATCAAAAAACCCCCAGTTAGAAATTTGGAGCCAACTTCATGTCGTAAATTTTTTTTTTTGTAGGAAATTTTGAAGCAAGGGGTAGGTATGGAAATATTTCGCGTTTTAAATTGCTCTGTGCTATCTTCCTTAATGCTTGGAAATATCGACTCAAAATTTATATCTGTATGTAAAATGTTCCCCTGAATCCAGAGGAAGAGACTAAAACGTCCTATCTCTCCAATTAGTTGAGTTATGAATACATGAAATTTCAGAAAGTGGATTTTCGAAAATTTTCACCACTCTCACAATTATTAATCATAAGACGGAAACCCTTCAAGTTATGCATTTGAAAATTTTTTTCCCATTTGATTATTCTTTTGCAAATACTCTCCTGAAATTTCAGTTCAAAATTCCTAGTTTTGTGGTATTTACAAGACTTTTTATGTTGAAAATGTGTTTTTTCGAAAATTTCATTACACTATTTGATTGCGAAAGAATGATTTTAACAAAAAACTAACTGTGGCATCTGTTTTCCCGTATCAAAAAACCCCCAGTTACGAATTTTAAGCTAATTTCATGTCGCAAAATTTTTTTTTGTAGGAAATTTTGAAGCAAGGGGTAGGTATGGAAATATTTCGCGTTTTAAATTGCTCTGTGCTATCTTCCTTAATGCTTGGAAATATCGACTCAAAATTTATATCTGTATGTAAAATGTTCCCCTGAATCCAGAGGAAGAGACTAGAACGTCCTATCTCTCCAATTAGTTGATTTATGAATACATGAAATTTCAGAAAGAGGATTTTCGAAAATTTTCACTACTTTCACATTTATTATTCATAAGACGGAAACCCTTCTGGTTAGACTTTTGAATTTTTTTTTCCCATTTGATGAATCTTCTGCGAATACTCTCCTGAAATTTCAGTTCAAAATTCCTAGTTTTGTGGTATTTACAAGACTTTTTATGTTGAAAATGTGTTTTTTCGAAAATTTCATCACACTATTTGAATGCGAAAGAATGATTTTCTCAAAAAACTGACTGTGGCATCTATTTTCCCATATTAAAAAACCCCCAGTTACGAATTTTAAGCTAATTTCATGTCGCAAAATTTTTTTTTTCTAGGAAATTTTGAAGCAAGGGGTAGGTATGAAAATATTTTTGAGGATTTCCTTTTGCACATGAAAAAATGTAAAAAGAAAATTTACAAACCATATTGTGTGACATACCAAATACAGCAAGGAAGACAATATATTTTTTTCAAAATAATTTTAATATAAATTTTAAATTTATTTTAAATATATTATTGTAAATTTTCATTCTTACTCATTATCTATAAAATCGCTAATTTCCGTATGTGAAGAGATTCTTAGTTACCAATTGAAACACGGACGTGTAACGTACTTAAAATATTTTATCAAAGATTTGTTTTTATTGGGGGGCAAATAAAAAAAGATTTTCTAAACCATATTGTGTAACATATCTGATGAAACGTCTTGTTGTGAACATCACAAGTTTGATTTTTTCATAACTTTAAAATAAATAGTTATGAAGATTTTTACAATCTACAATTATTTATATATTTTTATTCATAAATGTTTAGTTTTTGCGTTGTATAGGAAATAATTTTTATATATGGACAATTTTCTACTGTTTCTTTGTTAACAGATTTAATAATTTCATTGTCAATCTGTGCACACATGTTTTTTTTATCAACCTTGCCAAATTATTTTTAAAAACTCCCCACCCAGAAGGTACCTGCCTCTTTAAAAGGTGTGGTATTCGCAAATCGAGAGTATTTTATAAATAAAACGAATAGAATTGTTTATTTTAATACCAACACGAGTCCGCAAGACTTTCACTAACGAGGAAAAGGTCAAAAGTGTCTTAGCTGCATGAAACAGATACAGCTTGCGTCTTTTTTTATTTTATTTTCGCAAACTTTAAACAAAACGTGATTTAATGTTATGTGTGTCAACAAATAATAACAATTTTGAGATTTAAATTTCAATATTTCCACTTAAAAATGGAAACCCTTCAAGTTATAACGTGGTTATAACACTGTACCGGGTTGATTGATCTTTTGAGAGTTCTCTTCTAAAATTTCAGTGCAATATTTACATATTTGAGGTATTTACACAACTTTTTAAATGTCATGATATTTTAAATTATTTCTTAATTCGAATATCGTTAATAAGGACTTAAAAGTTACGGTCTAAACAGGACCTATGCTCGAAATACATAAAGAGGATGTTCCAAGTCGTTGATCAAAGATTCAACCTTAAAAAAATGTAAAATTAGGCGTAACGTACCCCGAATGAATAAATTAATTTAATAGTAACTCACCCCTTCTATCCAACCGAATCAGGTTGTAAAATATAAATTAAAAAAAAATCAAATCTATGTACATACGATTTAAGTCAGTTAGGTACTTCTATTGGATTTTTAAAATTCAGATTTGGAGGAGTTCTCAAAGAAAGTACGTGAAAATGTATTCAAATTTTAGCTCTTCCAAAGTAATCTTTCCTAGATAGTGACTCACGCCGATTTAACGGTGTGAAGTTGGCAACCAAAAGTTAGCAACCGAAATGACGGAAATACCCGAAGGAACAGTGGCGTACCGTGAGGGGAAATAACAAAAAAAAACTGGGTATTATCTTGTGAATAGTTCCAAAAAATCAAAAATAAATCACTACAGCACATAATGAAAGCCCAACCCTTTCGAAAGGGTCTAAGGGTATCAAAATGGCCAAAAACTACCCCAAAAATATCGAAGGGGTTGTGCTTTTGGTATGTGATTTTTTGGGACCATTCAGAAGATGATACCCCGTTTCCGTCATGCTTTTTATACGTTTTCAATATTTTTTGTCCATTTTGATACCCTTAGACCCTCTCGAAGGGGTTGTGCTTTCGGTATGTGTAGTAGTGATTTATTTTTGAGTTTTTGAAACTATTCAAAAGATGATACCCAATTGTTTTTGGTATTTCCTATCACGGTACGCCACTGTTACTGTTCCTTCGGGTATTTCCGTCATTTCGGTTGCTAACTTCACACCGGTCGCCGATTTAAATAAACATTTTCAATTACAAATATGAACTGCTTGAAGGCAGCGATATTTCTAAGCCATTTGAAACGATAGATAATTAACACCAAATCTCTTATAATTTCCACATTTCAAGAGAAAACTGAACAATCCAAATAAGGTAATCTACTATTAACACTTTTTTATTCTCGATAACTATCACGTTTATGATTTACGTACAATATTATCAGATAGATTATTGGAAATCGGAACTTTTACTTTCTGATATTTTTTATCGATAAGTATCTCAACAATAATTACAATACAACATGACAAAAAATAAATAAAGCTACTGTAAATGAAGTGAAAGTACGGCACAAGCAGCCAATTTTGATCTCTGTAAAAACGTGACAAAGTAAATTGATTATCTTGAGATATCATATGGTCAGATAATTGGATATTCAAGGCATTGCTTTTCTATTGTCATTAAATGAATACTGGGACCACCCTTCAAATTTGCTACATTGTCTAAGATGATACATCGTTTGGGACGCACCGGAATTCGGTCCCGCTACCTGCAGAAGGGACTACCTGTAACGGATTAAATTCGAAGTGTGGTCACACCAGCGAAAATGCGATTTCGGAATTGGGTCCCATGTACCTACTATTTGTTTAATTTGACTTTTATTTTCCTTCACATTTTTTTGGGCTTAGGACCAACAGTACACACTTATTGTTGTTGTACTGGCATGTTTAAAAATTTACGCTAAATGCGTATCGTCAAAAATAAAAACAGTACGTGAAATAATAACCCAACCAAACCTACCCCTACCAAACCACCTTCGTATTTTTAGTCAATTTTTTTGTAGAATGAATTATAATAATTTTCAATAATAACCCAACCAAACCTACCCCTACCAAACCACCTTCGTATTTCTAGTCAATTTTTGAAGAATAAATTATAATAATTTTCAATAATAACCCAACCAAACCTACCCCTACCAAACCACCTTCGTATTTTTGAGATAATGATTTTTGAAAACAAAATTTAAACCCATCTATTATTAATAAACGCGTCATAGAGGTGAAATTAATATTTTCCATGTCAAACAAACAAACAAAATCACAATAACGGACACAAATAAACACGTCTTACACTCTGCACTTCAGAAGAACAATTGCTAAAAATAATCTTTTAATACCCACATGAAATCTACCTGCTTCGACAGCGGACCGAATTACGAAATCACCCTTTCGGATTTGGACAAGGTCCCTGTGAGCAGGTAGCCCTTTTGCTAGGTACCCGGACCGAATTCCGAAACACCGATCGTTTGTGTAAGGAAAGTTTAACTTTTGAAAAAATCTGGAATCGTACATACGGGAAAACTCTATTCTTTCCCATGGTTGAATAAAAAAAAATAGCATAGATTGAAATCGGGTGATCTAGCAAGCTTATCTTTCTCGTCCAGTCGATCGATTTCCCTATTCTTGACTAAAGGGAGCAGGACTACCATACATTTTATATAATCTTGATTAAAATATTCATTTTTTTTTGACGAACCCTGTACTAAAAATATTCGATATCTAATAATTATATTTTGGGGTTTAGGTCATGTAAAACTTATTTCTTCTTTTCCCGAGACAAACGGTAGAGATTATTTTTAAATTATCTTGTTTGTTTGTTGTTACTGAAGATACCGTTTTAAATTAACGAAACGAATTGAGCTGTATAGATGAGAAAAATGAAACCAAATCAGTTGTGAAGTACAACAACACTGAAATGCAACTAGAGCATGTGATATCCATGATCGCATATTAAATATAGTATAACCACCGATGCTCTAATAATAAGTACTTCAAGAATAAGTTCCATGACCGTAATGCACAAGACACATAATCAATGTCCTGGTGTGACCACAAAATTAGTTTGTTGTTTTATTATTCGTTTGTAACTGTGCGATACGTGTACATGTGTTGACAGCTGTCAATTGTAAGATGTAAATAAAAAGTGATCCATAAAACATAAGTTCATGGTAGTCTATGCATATTACACCACGTATATCCCAAAATACCTAGGCCATAACTTTTCCAGCTGATTGTTGTGATCCATGTTTCATCCATTAGTAGTATTCTTTTTACCGCTAAAAGATGCCACAACTGAGTCGAACTGAGCTTAGATTCTTCTAAGATCTAAGATAAATTCGGTATAATATTCTGGCTAAAAAGAACATTCTGACTCAAATACATAACCTCATAAACTCGAGTGTTTACATTTTCTCATTGCTGAAATTACACTTATTTGTCAAACCTTTGATTCTTATTAAAATGAATGAACAGATAGATTTCACAAATTCGCCAAACCACAAACCACGGCCAGATGTTTTCTGACATGACCATAGATTCTTATGAGATTAATTTAAAAACAAAACACCTTAACCTCAAAAAGCTCTTTCTCAGTTGAAAGCTTCATTAAATACAAGCTCAGCTGAAGTAAGTATCTCACTAAAATCTCAGTTCAAACTTAGTTGCTGAAGGTAGAAAGAATGGTCATTTTAAACTGAGCAACTAACTAACTAAGGTTCTTACTTATTCTCAGTTAATTTGGGTAAAAAGAATACTACTATTGTCACATATCGACGCAAAAATTCCGGTTTGTAACATGGCCAAACACTTCTCAGAAGCATGAGCACGTTCTTGTTTTTGGTCAATAATAGTAACCATACGCGGAACCCACTTTGTGTCAGAACGGGGACTTTTCAGCCCATGTGTTATTCGAAAAACATTGTTAGGTTTCTGACACTGCTTAGCCTTTTAATATCGACCTTGGTGCCTTCCAGTACAATTTCACTTATATTAGCACAACGAAGAGTCTTTAAACAACCGTGGAAGTGGAACAAAGATATTGGAAGTACCGTTACTTGAAATTATTAATAGGTCGCGTCTCGGTGGTCTTCAATACAGGCCAGAATGTAGTATTACAAATTCACGCGTTATCTAAAAATTATTTATTATTATAAAATTACGAATAAAATTGAAAAATAAAATTATAGTATCAAATTTCTGTTTGACAGTATACTAGTAGTAGTAGCTTTTCTTGGTGAGTGAGGCTAAACTATTATTCTTTTTTCTCTTATTGTTTTGGGAATCAAACCACAATAATGTTTTTTATTTTTTTATTTCGACGTTTCGGTAGCGTTCCAGCTACCGTTGTCAAGATTAACTAGTAATAAAATAATGTTTGGTCCCTATCTGACACAACGAAAAAAATTTGACAACTAGACAATCAATAATATTTTGAAGTTTAAGACTACAAAACTTTGTTGTCAAATTTTATTAAGGTCCATTCATAGTAGATCACACCTCTGGTAAAATGTGAAATAAAATATTTTATTTTATGACATTCTAACGGTTTGTAGTTCACTAGAAATGGATTCCAGTGAAGTGCACGTTCCAGGAACGGTTTTTATTGGGATAGCTCTTTTTTTCGCTTATTTTGGAAATTTTGTTAATAAAAACGCGTTTGTTGTTACTTTTTTGTGTATGATTATTTTTGTTTTCAAAATATGTATAACTCAGTTTGGTAATTTTGTGTATTGAAGTGTGTATCGATTAACAACTATTCCAAAGATAAATCATAAGAAAACCTGGATAAAAACTTCCTGATAACGCAGGTAATTGATTATTGGATATTTCTCTTTCTAACATTGGTAACCAAATTTGACTACATTCGGCTGAAATACTAGCTACACATTTATCTGCATTCAGTTGTATTAAAGCACTTTTTTTTATTTTTCGTTTTTTATTATTGGGCTCTTTCAATTTTATTTTTGTCGAATCCCATTGAATTTTATGCCCAAAGCATGTTTACAAATACCTGACTTGAAGAACTCCCTATCTTTGATATACTTTTTATGTTCATTTATTCGGACTTTCAATGGTCTAGATGTTTCACCTAAATAGAATTTGTCGCATTCACAAGATATCTGATATATGCAGTTTTTTGAAGATTGTTTTTCATTTTTTGGTTTCGTTTTTGTTAGTATAGATCTCAACGTATTGTTAGATTTGAAGCTAGTTCGAATATTGAATTGATTACCAATTTTCTTTATTATTTCTGATAAACCCTTAACATACGGTATTGTCAAGTTTTAAAAAATTACGTTAGCTGAAGGTATTTAAACTAGTATTGTTCCATCTACTGGTTTTTCTGTTAGCCATCTTATCCTAACTACATCCGTTTTCTCTATAGTTTACTACTTACAAGATTTATTAGTAGATGTGTAATTATAATTTAGATTAATAATACCTCAGTACCATGAAGTAGATTTTTTGAATGTAAATTCATTCATATAAGTTTCGCTCGAAATATAAGCGATACACTCCGGCCTGTATTGATTAACTTGGAGAGTCCAAGCTTAGCTACTTAACGTGCTAGAAGTTAAGTAGTGTTAATGGGTCCTACTGACCTACAGCTTATCGGTAACAGTAATGTTATACATGAACAAAAAACGGGTATATTTCGGTGTTAAAAATAATGGATTGTTATTTTTCTGGTTTTTTTCTAGAACCAGTTGATATGTCAAAAGTAGATAATAGGATTTGCAATTGTAGTGAGATACTTGACACTCGCAAATATGTCGTTATTTAGGTTAAGTTCGTGAATCATTTTTTTTTAAATCTTACCAAAATTTTCTTTAACTCACTTAACATTATAACTTTCCATACTACTTAAAGTTTTGGAAAGTATCCACTAGCATTAAATGACAGGATAAAAATATTTATATTATTCAGATGTATTACAAAAGTTTTATTCCCACGAAAAATATATTTTACTAAATTTACATGTTGATGTTGCACAAACGTTATGTGTTCACACATATTAATATTTTTGTTTAATGTGAATATATTCATAATAATTAATATATTTACAGACGCTAAACTAAAAAATAAAAAAATAAAATTAACATATCTTCAGTAAATATTGATGATAGTCATACTTCCTTGTATACGTGTTTCGGTTTATTACAAAAAACAACTACTTTCCGGGCTATATTTCCCGACGAGCGTTGAATAATCGGAAAATGGGATTTTGTTATCTCATAAGATTCTAAAATGGAAAATCTGGACCAGTTTTCCAATTTTAAAACGCCATTATGAATCTACAACACTCATTTAACTTTTTAAACATAGTCCTTTTCCTAGATGTGATTTCATGGTTTCCAATATAATCCTTTTTGACACAACGTCCTTGAAATTTGTTTCGTCATGAATCCAATTATTTTTTGAATGTTTCCTTTCTATTATCTTTGTGTCCTTTGTATTATCCTTTGTAAGTCTCCAAGCTTAACACTTGTAAACAAGAGTACACACAGATGGAAGACTCCTCAGTTTTGTATGTAGGAGAAGAAGATTCCAAAAGTTGTCCTCTTCCTGTTAAATTATGATTATTTTTGTTTTTCGGAAATTCATTTTGTTTTTTTCTCTTTCCCCCTTTCTTCTTTCTTACTTCACTTCAATAAATTTATTTCTCTTTATATTTATAAGTGTTTGTTGAAAAACTTTTGCTTAAACCTCCCAAAAAATGCTTATTAACCTCCCCAAAAAATGCTTAAATCTGCCAAAAAATTGCTTCTCAACCTCCCCAAAAAATGCTTAAACCTCCCCAAAAAATGCTTAGACCTCCCCAAAAATGCGACAACCTAGATTTTTTGGCGAACAACCTAGATTTACAGCCTAGATTTAGACCATAGATTTACAGCCTAGATTTTTTGGCGCGAAACCTAGAATTTTTGAGAATGTCTTTTATCAAAAAATAAATATAATTTTCCGGCCCAAAATACTTACCTAATAAGAACTTTTATCAATATGTTTATTAATAGGTAAACCCATTTTTTGTAATTTTTCTCAGAAAACCGGAAATTTCTCTTAAAATTTTTGACATGATGACATTTAAATTGCTATTACGGCAGAACCATAGAAGATACGTAATTAAACTTTGAAGCGATCGATAAAAGAAGAATGACTCTAAATATTGAATATTATTTGGCCTCTTCAATTTCATAATTGACAAAGTTATACAGGGTCAAAGTTGTTTTCATGACATGCGTTCCTTAAAACATCTGTACCGGCTACGCCTATGGATTCTAAGTAACCAAATAAACATTAAACAATAGTTGAAAGTCTATATTAAGTTTAAAAAAATATACCACTTCTTAATTATTATTTACAAAAAAGTTATTTGATGTCAAAGTTGAAAGTTTGTAAGAAATTTTTAAAGTTCAAAAATTTTTTGTGTTTCGGGGGGGGTTTTTGGGTATGGGTATTCTAAAAAATGTAGAAAATTCTCAGAAAAAACTTTTAACTCCGCTAATAAATAGAAACAATAATAATTAAAATTAATAACTAATTATAGTTATTTATTTGATAATAAAACAAAATGAAATAAACTTGCTTTTTTTCCTTACAGGTGAAAGTCAACGTTTATCATCAGAGAAGAGAAATCCAGTGAAGATACTTGTAATTTTCACACCACATCCATTAATTCTTCAATAAACAAGAAAATAACAAACTATAAACTAGATCTAGAGCAAATTAAAGTGACTAATCATCCGCGAAGCGTTAATTACTGATGACCTATCTACGTGAGCTTTAATGTAACTTTCCTGATTTTATGTTGAAAGTCGAAACGTTTTCGCTGTTGTGTTGTAGTGGAAGATGAAATATTCTTGAAGATTATTTTAGAAAAATGACGGTTTCCATGGAGGGCAAGGGACATAGAAAAAGTTCTTGGGACTCAAAGGTAATTTAAATTTTATTTTCTATAAATACGGGGTTGGGATAAAGTATGGAACCAAGTAAATTTCCTGGTAAGTGCAATGGAACAAAATACATCTGATGTACACTTTTTGTTAATAATATATTTAACCGGAAATGCCATCAACTTTATGCTAGAAGCAAAATTGTCGTCATTACAGATGTCCATTAGCCGTTCGTAAAATTCCAGCCGTCGGTCAAAATCATCGTATGACAATTCTTGAACCAACTGTACCTTATACGGATGATACTTTTAACTTTTTAATATATTTGTTGTAATATTTACGAAATTCTAATGTAAAAATGCTTAGATTCTCTTGGTTTGAATCACCCACATAATATGCTATATGCTAAAGACCAAGACCAAGACCAAGACGATTTGAGCAAGACCAAGACTAACCATGTCTAGGTCTTGGTGATGGTGCCATCATTTAAAAACCATTTCATAGTAAAACTTGATGTTTTGGACACACAAATGGTTTTCAGTCATTTAAAACGAAATCTTCTGTTCTTAAATTTACCGGAAAATTATTGTTGATGTATGAATATTAATTAATAGTTTACAGTTCCCTATAAACGTTTTTAAGATTCTGTTTATAAGAATTAACATTCTCTTTGACACGCTTCAGGAACTGATTTGCACGCTACGACGGAGTTCGAACGAACAAGAATAATGTAAAATTGAATAGCCGTTATTAGATTACGAATCGTCTTAAATGTCGATGTAATTTTGTAAATATACAGAGTTGAATTTTATATTTCGTTCCTTTGGATTGATTTACAAATATTTAACCTTGCAATAAGCATAACATGAAACTGCAAATGAAGCTATAATTGACGTATAGAGAGATCTCGTAAACCGCAATAGATACAGTATCGATTAAATGGAGAAAAAGTTTGGTATATTAATAGGAAATTAGATGGTTCAAAAAAATTTTAAATATCTCGACTAGTTTCCGAGATATTTTACAAAATCCGAAAATGGTCCTTATCGTTTTTTATATTTGTCGTCGTTATTATGAAAGATATCAAAAAAAGTATTCTCAAGTTTTTTCAATAAACGAGGTTTTCTATAAATTACCATACCAAAAACTTCATTACGACGTTTCGTCTTTACAGGGTCACCATTAACTTAATTTTGTTAAATACGGACCTGGAATTTTTATTGCAATATTTTTACGTTTTGTATAGATACATACAATGATATAGCATACTTGACGATTCTACCACGTTTCGTCTTTCAAAAATCATCATCTTTTTAAAGTAAAATTAATAATTTTAAATATTGGGCATTAAAAATAAGAAATTTCCATTTTATCGCCCCAGCTTCTAATACTAGAGACTATTTACCCAACTACTTGAATATTTTAAATGAATTACAGTATTTAAATATGATTACCTACATAAAATTCATCTCGCTTGTAAATATCCAATAAAAAAACTAAATACAAATACATGCAGGAGTGTCTTGAAATGAAATATTTTAAAAACCAATAAAAAACATTATTATCAATAATAAAAATCATTTTTTAGAGACCCACGCAAGTAAAAATATTTCCGCATCGCATATACCACTAAAATTTCAACTATCTACATACATATACATACATTACACGTTTTGACACGGTAACCTGAAAGTAATATATATTACGTTGAAAACAATATAAATGTGGGCACGTTCGTCCCATTGAACTGTATAGTATGTAAAAATTCGTAAGTTGAAATACTCGTCCTTAAATTCACATGTATGTGGGTGATAATGACCCACTTTCTTGTCCATAATTGTAATATATATAACAAGGACAAGACGATTAATTACATGTAAATATTATTGTGGTCTGCCTAACGAGGCATTTTTTACAACTTTCACAGTACACGGAAAATTATATTCTTTAAAAAGGCAAGTTTTCTGTTTCTAACTTTTTTTGGGGGCGTCGACCCAGCACTGTAGTGGAACGCCTCTGATGCGATCATTACAGTGAAGCAGTGTCAAGCAAGTTTAGTATAGTTGACGTAAAGACAACACCTGCAACCCTCTCTCAAAAATAGTTATAGTTCAGTCAAACTATTAAAGGCTATCGCTCGTTCGTGCTTTAAACAGTTTCGTTTGTTAATCGCCTTCATTAACAAACTAGTTTATTAAACTTTAAACGATTATTAGTTGAAATTTATCGTCAACTAAGTAAGCATTTTAAATAATTATAATATTGACTGGGCTATGACGATATACTCTTAGTCTTGGAGTCAAACAAAAAGCCGGCAACTTTAAGTTCGGACTATACCTTTTACGTCAAGTATACTTGTATGGGTGACCGCTGGGAAACACCGTTGCAGGACCCGTACAGCCTACAGTAGCATACCACAACTCGCAGGAATTGTACCAATGAGCACAAGGTATAATGTAGATATGCCATCTTTCGGAAGATTTTTATGATTAAATTTATTATTAACAAATTTTGAACGTTGCAAAACCCACAACGACATTGATTCTTCAATGATTTCCCACTACAATTTAAATTATATTTTTTATTGACAAATTGCACACACCTAATTTAATTATACTGCAATTATGAAAATGTGGGTGATGTACATCTTCAATACATTGTAGGATGTCACTATTTATTTGTCTAAAGCTGAATTAGTCATACTATTGTCTTATTTTGGATATATTTTGCTCTCCTCCTTAAATTTATTCATGCAATAACATTTAGCGAAAGTATATACTCATTTAGTATGTTAGTAGTGTCCAACAATGTTCTTAAAAACCGGAAAAAATGTAGATATGGAGGTGAGTTAATTGAAAATTAATATTCTTCAACTAGAAAGTTGTTGATCTGCAGGAAAAGAATAATAATAATAATAATCTGTTAATGTCATCTGACAATATCACTATCTGCGTACGAAATTTTGTTGTTTGTACATTTGTGACGTAGAGCTCATGAGAAAATCCAACTACTTTACGTAACTGGGTTAAAAATTATCGTATAACTAACGCGCAAGTGCAAGCAAACAAACATTCATTATTATACAGTTAGTTTCAAAAGTAATATTAAATATTATTGTGAGCGAATACTTCGGAATTATTATTTTTTTTTTGTTTCAGACTTCAGTCAGTTCGATTGGATCAGGATCGCGAAATTACAGGAGGTCTCCAAGTTCAATAATTTCATCAGATTCTGACATTAGATTTACAAGAAAAAAACTAACTTCGCAGTACAAATGCGGCTGTTACATTATTGCCATATTTCTCCTATTTCTGCTTTTAGCTGCAGCAGGCGTTTATTTGGGATGTAAGTATACAAAAAACATTTTTTTATATTTCAACTTTACCACCCTCTATCTTTTTTATTATCAATATTTTATTAAAACAAAGTAGCGTCAGATCGTAATATTTTGAACATTATTTGAGACAATCTGTAGAGAGTATTTGAAGAATACTCAGTAGATTGCACTTGTTCTATTGTTACAGAAATGTGACTCCGTATTGCACGTTTAGCATGTCCTTGTGTTTTTATAACTAACACTCCTTTATCTTGCTTTCTATTACTTTAAGAGGATTTAATGCCAGGAACAATTTAAATATCCAACGTACATTCCACGGTTTGGATATTGAGAAAAATAAAATATTTAAATAAGAATTTATACAGTCTATGACTTTTTTATTTACTTAACCTTCATTCAAAATGCGAGTTATTATATTATATTATATTTAAACGTCTTGATGCATATTTTTTCAATTTTTTTGGTACAACAACTGACTAAGGACGATTTTTATACGTGAGAGAACTTTACAAACGCTTAATATGGCAAAGGATCGATATATACAGTAGAAACGGTGGTGCTTTACCATCACGTGACTGTTGCGTCATATGAATCAAATCAAAACTTCCGTCAACTCAATAGAAATAATCGTTATGACTAATATTCCAAAGGTCGGCCTTTTACAAATTGGTTTAAACAAGAAGAAAGAAGACAATCGATCATACGTTATTATGTTTGATTTATATTGATAAAAGAAGGTAGTATGTAGAAAATATGTGTTGCATAAATCTTAGATTAGGTCACGTGATGGTAAAGTTCCACCGTTTCCACTGTATATAGAGATGTTTAAATTTAATTTACCGCCATTTTTTGTCCAACGAAAAGAACCACCTTAAAAATAAGCCATTACCACTAATCGTTTATTTATTTGACTTTATAAAAACATTTTTAAATGATTGCAAAAGGTAATGCTTGAAAAAATGTTTTGTACGTCCTTTAGAAATACCAGGAGAGGGCCAAAAGGTGTATTTTGTAAGTAGGGAACCTTATTAAATGTAAGGGGCATCGACTAACTGTGTTCCCTCGGCAATTAATCAAAAATAATTTTCTTTAGATACATTTTTCATCCCGAAAAATCCAGAAGAACAGATATTCAGAGCAACGTTTCGAGTTGTAGAAGGAGATGCTTTTAATACAGAATTAGCCGATCCAAGTACAAATAAATTTAAAAATAGATCTCGTGATTATAGAGAAAGACTGAATCTTCTGTTTAGAAGAAGCTCCGTTAGACATGGGTATATGGGTACTGAGGTACTAGCTTTAGACGGGTAAGTTATTCATCTTTTGGTAAATAAATGCAACACTACTTCTGTCATCTGTCATTTATTCTTCGGTTGATGTCAAAAACGTCATTGGTTTGTGTTTGACATTCTTTGACTGTCAAATTGCTTAGAATTTTTTTGTTTCTTCTTTCAGAACTGAAGATAAAGATTTAATAGTTCATTTCAACATTCATATAAATCCTTATTACGTCGAAATTAGAGCGAAAGATTTAGAAGATATTTTAGCAAATGAAATATCAATATCGGAATCGTTATTTTTCCAAAATATTACTATTGATGCCAAAAGTTTAGAAGTAAAACCCGATAATGAACTACCACAAGTTACTACGACCTTTAATATAATTACCGAAGCGGTAACTCAGAAACCTAAGCCTCCTAGAAGATGCTTTCCACTTGAATTGGATTATTGTAAGAAATTGAATTATAACGTCACAACGTATCCAAATATTTTCAAACACTGGAGTATTAAGGACGTAAAAAATGATGTTATATCATTTAGAGAATTAGTGAGTATTGCAAAATCAATTTAATACAGGTCATGGTTTATTTTATTTGTTGTTATATAAATTACAAGCAAACGGTTTTCGCAGGTTTGTTTTGAGTTTGTAAAAGTTTTGACTATATCCATCGAGGGTCCCTTAAAAAGAGTTTAGTTAGTTACTTCATTATATGTATGAACGGACTATACCATTTGTACGAATTGCATCTAGAAACTTTTAATGTTATTTAACACATTACTTATCTAAAATTGCTGGTATTGTCGAAAGTAAAGCATTTGATTTTTAGCAAAACTCAAATTAACATGCCGTAATGTATTTTATTGGTTAAGCGAAAAGTGTTAAATCAGAAGATTGGTATATAATTGCAATGTTACGCAATTGTAGACAACTTAATAGTTATAAAATAATCTAATTCTACTGCCTCTAAAAATATCAGACTGTAGAAATGTAAACCATGGGCTGAAAAGTCCTGGGCCTAACAAAGAAAACACATTTTTTTTGTTTTCAAATTTAGTGTTACTCAGCAACGTAATTTCCATCAAGAACTACGCCATCATTCCAGCGCTGCTCTAACATTTCAAAACCACTTTTGTAGAACGATTTATCTTTTCCCTCAAAATAGGCCTCAGTGTTCTTACCGGCGAGTATTTTTTTTAGGTCTGCGAACAGCCAGTAGTCGCTGGTAGCCAAATCTTGCGAATGCGGTGGATGTGGGAGCAATTCGAAGTTCAATTCATGTAGTGTTGCCATTGTTTTGATTGACTTGTGACAGATGACTATCGTTTTGATTCCGGAAAGAAGTGATGGATCCATATTTCATCCATTGTCACGTATCGACGCAAAAATTCCGGTTTGTTACGTTTGAACATGGTCAAACACTGCTCAAAAGCATCAACACGTTCTTGTTTTTGAGCAAACGCGGCACCTACTTTGAACAGATCTTTCTCATTGTCAATTGCTCATGCAATATAAAGTCAACACGTTCTTTTGATATCTTTACGACGTCAGCTAACTCATGCAACTTCACTTTTCGATCATTCAAAACGATTTTGTGGCCCGGGACTTTTCGGTCCATGTGTTATATAATATAATAATTAAAATTGTTTCTGCCAGGTTGACGCAGAATGTTATAGACATGCTTACGAATTCGTTTGTCAAGTACTTCAGCCATCTTGTAAAAAAGGAGTTACGGAGGACCAAATGATCCTGCCATGTAGAAGTTTTTGTAGAGACTTCATGGCAGGATGTGGCAATAGATTGGAACATGATAAAATTAAAGATTCTTTGGATTGTGCTAAATTTCCCGAGTATGGTCAGGGTGTTTGTTTTACAAAGCCAGGTAAGTAAAGAAGCACTACTAGCTATTATTTAAAATATTCCTCTATTTATAGGTAAGAGTCTGTGGAAGGGTGTCGATAATACACGAATCATACTAATTATTCTAGGAATAATATTCTACTCTGCCCATTCTACCTGTGTATCCACCTGACCGCGGGACGGACATCGGTCGGGGATTAAAAACCCTTTTCCTAAACCATCGATTTTCTGACCGCGGGACGGACATCGGTATTGCCCCTCCACGCAAAGAAATTAATTTTTGCATCCTTTGGAATTAATTCTGGAAGCAGTACACGCTTGTTGGTACATTTTGAAGGGGTTGACTGCATCTGCTGAGGACTAGAACCTTTGACTACTCATTTCATACTTGATTTTTGGAAAAGTAAAAAAGTCGTTAGGACTAAAGTCGGGACTGTATGGAGGATGGTACAAAAATTCGATGTTTTCATGGTTTTAAAAACTAAATTGTTGTTTGTTGTTGTTTCAAGCTGCTTGCATTGTCTTGGTGGAGAATCATTCGTCGTCGGGGGTTGTTTTTTCGAAACTCCGCAATTACAGTTCTTGCAGAGGAATTATTCCTAAGAGTAAATCCAGGATTCATCATCACCAACGATACTGTATATAAAATAATTCGAAATAAAAGTATTTACTGACTGTAATAGACATATTTCGTAATACAACGCGTTACACATACAGATTGCGAAAGGGCTTTTACGATTTACACAAACACGACAAGGAAAATATGAGAAAAACAGCTTGAAAGAGAGAGAAAGAACAACTGTGCGTGGCCAGCGAGGGCGTGTATTTAGTTCCAGTGGCCGGCCGAATGTCCACTGCCCCCCATTTCAACCGTTGTTGCCAGAAACGCAGGCTAATTTGTACAAATGATATTTTTGTCTCGTCATCGTTGACTCCTTTTCGAGCTCATGCACTATTAGGCAAAACCAAACACCTCCATCCGGCCACAGTGTCATTTTCGAATACAATGGCATGCGCTTCGAACGTTTGTAGCGAAAAGACCTAGGAATAGCAATTTAAATGTGAATTTTCTCTGTAAAGGACACTGTTGCCGGATGGAGGTGTTTGGTTTTGCCTAATAGTACATGAGCTCGAAAAGGAGTCAACGATAACGAGACAAAAATATCATTTATACAAACTGGCAACAGCGGTGGAAATGGGGGGGCAGTGGATATTCGGCCGGCCTCTGGAACTAAATACACGCCCTCGCTGGCCACACACAGTTGTTCTTTCTCTCTCTTTCAAGCTTTTTTTCTCATATTTTCCTTGTCGTGCTTGTGTAAATCGTACGGTTCGAAACGCTCTTTCGCAATCTGTATTTTTACATTAGTTAAACTCGTCAGGTTAACCATTATGGAAAAATACAAGTTTGTCTTGAAATTACAGTCTTTATATTCAATTAACTTCTTCTTTTACCATAAAAAAGGTTGTTCAATTAAATTCATCAGTAATAAAATGTATACAGGTGTATTATTTATTTCTTTTCTTTGGATTGCATGTCTATAGTACAGTCTGGAATGGTTTTGACTTCTTTAGAATGATTTTTTAAAAATCTACTTGAAAAAAAAAGCTATCTAAAATATTTTAGTGGCTTGTATTATCCTTAGTTTATAACGAATTATTTAATTGGAACTGTGACACGTAAAAACTGTGGAGAAAACTATTTAACAGACTGTATGTTATATAACTGTCTGGTCTGTGTGTTGTTGTTTATTGTTCAATTTCTTTTTCCAACGTGGCCCACTGTATCAGTTTTATTTAAATATATTTGGGTGGCGTTCTTAATACAAACTTTTTTGGCAGGTTGTGTCGAAGAATTGCAATCTAAAGCTTTATCACCACGTGTTTGTGATGGTGTTATTGATTGTCAAGATATGGCCGATGAAAAATCTTGTAGCTATTGCCTAAAAAACCACCTTCATTGCGGAAACGGAAGGGTGTGTATTCCTAAATCAAAAAGATGTGATGGTCGCTCTGATTGTCCCGACGGGAGTGACGAGAGAGGATGCTGTGAGTAAAAGAATAAATATTTTGTAGTGTTTTTATTTGTTTCTATACACATTTTATAAATTTCTACGTGACATAGATATATATTAATCATCTGGTACATATGTAAAAAAAATGTGTTACGAGCTCTTGTGAAAAAATCAATTTTTTGTTTCTCAATAAAAGATTACAATTCTGTCAATCGGTTAATAGACCGTGAAGATTCTCAGACTACCGGGTGTGAGTGTCAATTGAAATGATGATATAATCAATTCGAAATTGGTGGTATTAAAATTAGACCGTAAATATTAGCTGGCTACCGTCTATTTGATGGTATAATCGGTTAGAAATTGAATAACTGACAAAAAATGACTTAATCTAATATTATTTTAATGCTGGTTTTACACGAAGTAATTTATTATGAATTTGTTCGTGAAGGAAAAGAAAAATATTTTGCTCCACTTTTGTCGCGCCCTGTATGTATCTAATATTTTTACTCGTCTATTAAAGTTATTGCAACGATAGACGTAAATTATTTATTTCATCTTGTATAAAAAAACCACTTTGATTTATTTCTAGAATTAATTTGAAAAAATTTGTTGTTTAGTAAGTCTAGCCCCTAGTGTGGAATCTATCAAGAAGGCAGAGTTCGTGACGCCACACCCGTCACGATACTTTTCAGACGGATTTTTAATATTCAACGAAAAAGGAGAAGTTGGTAAATTATGTACAGAAAGTATCAACAAAAGTCTACCGTTAAATCAATCGGTTGCTGTTTTAGAAGCTGCAGCAATATCACTTTGCAACGTATTAAGTTATGAGTAAGTTTACAAAAAGTTTATTTTTATACTACAGTTGCAAATAAAATTTTATACGATATAACGAAGCCAGAAGTCTCATGCAGTACGTCAAAAACTTTGTAAGAGATGGAGAAATTTTGGAGTCGGAACATTTTATACAAATTGAGAGAAAACGAGGTGGCAAGATGACTTACAACCGGTCGTCAAGGGCAAATGACTTACAACCTGTAATTGTTACTTACGTCCTTCAAAACAGTGTCAAAATGTGTTGTTTACAATATAGGAAGGAGAAAAAATTATTTATTTCTCTATGCCATTTTTTCAAGAACGAATATTATAGATAATAAATATGTGATAAATATGTAAACAAATCCCTTTCATTATCTTCGCTAGGGACGCAGTGCTCGACCCAATGCAGGATGCAACAGGTAGCGGTGTAGAAATTCGTGGTGTATATCTAGTTAGCCTAGTTAGTCTAGACCAGTTCCATGCATAAACAAAATATTGCGTTACCATAGCAGAAACGATGTAGATTTCTTAAACAGAATTGTTACTATGGATGAGACTTGGGTACATTTCTACGATCCAGAAATAGAGCAACAATCGATGGAATGGCGACACTCTGGTTCTCCAAGACCTAAGAAGTTTCTTGTCCAAAAATCTACTGGAAAAGTTCTTGCTTCAGTTTTTTGGGATTGCCATGGAGTAATCATGATTGATTTTTTGGATAAGAGTAGAACAATAACTGGAGATTACTATTCGACATTACTGACCACTCTACGGGAAAAAATTGAAGAGAAAAGACGCGGAAAGCTATCCAAAGGTGTTTTATTTTTGCAGGACAACGCCCCTGCACACAAATCTCATGTTGCCATGCAAAAAATTCGTGATTTAGGGTTTGAATTATTAGAACACCCCCCTTATTTACCAGATTTGGCTCCGTCCGACTATCATCTCTTTCCTCAACTGAAAAAAAGTTTAAAAGGTCGTAAATTTTCTTCCAACTAGGAGGTAATAAAAGCTGTGGAGTTCTGGTTTGCAGAGCAATAAGAAACATTTTTTTTGAAAGGTCTAGAGACGTTGCAGGTTCGCTGTAATAAATGTATCCAATTAAGAAGAGAGTATGTTGGGTAATAAAATATTTTGACATTGAAATTTTGTTTGGTTCTATAGTAGGCTAAGAATTTTTCAATATATCCTCGTATGTATGCCTAAAAGTCATCACGAAAATAATAATCCTGAATAAATATTGGTAATTTAATACTAAACTTTTTTTAGAAAAATGTCTTCCATGAAAATTGAAACGGATTTCGAAGAAAACGTTTCTTACGTTAGAATGCGAAATCCCACAGCTGCAGAAATAAGTTTCGTTAGAACCAAATGTTCTTCCAAACAAGTTTTAAAAGTTTCATGTTCAGAATTACGTAAGTAAAAGAACTTCGTACCAAAAAACTTGGGAGATGATAGAGAAACTAAAAATAATTACAGTACTTGATCCGGCTCGAAGGACCAAATTTATGGTTGGGAAGGTGATTTAATAAATTAAAAAAATAGTTTGATGTATTTGTTATATATATTTTCTTGACAGTTGTTTTTTCAACAGCAAAAACAATATGACGTTAGAAATTAAACAATAAATAAAAAAACATTTTTAATTCCCAAGTTTAGAGCCCTTTAGTTCGTTAACGAATGACGTAAAAAAAGTACTATAATTATTTTACTCTCTCTCTCTCTTCAACTTTAATCGATTTGTTTTTATTTTAGAATGCGGCATATCAACAACTCATGGTCAATACGGATTAAAATCACTGGCAAAAATGTCCCAACATGGGGATTGGCCTTGGCATACAGCTCTTTTTAAAGAAGACGTTCATATTTGTGATGGTACGTTACTATCCAATGATTGGGTGGCTACCACTACTTCCTGTTTCCAAGGACAACCTAAAGCAGAATGGACAGCTAGATTTGGCATTACTCGCCTTTCGAGGTACAAAAAGTAGTATGTATATATGAATGATGCGGGAACATTCACCGAAAAGATCTATTCTGTTCCCTTTTACTTCTACTTAGTTCCTGAGCAACGTCTCAAAGAATAGTAGCTCCTATTTCCTTGAAGAATTTTAGGATATCTGCAGGCTTCAACCTAGGTAAATGGAAGAATTTCTATCCAATAATCTCCTAGGTACTGTGCTCTAGGTTCCTGAATTGCTATGCGATTCACAAGTGGATGGAGGTTTCTTCTTCCATTCCACAGAATCTACATTCTTCTTCCTCCACTATTTTGAGCTTGTTCAGGTGCCCGTTCATACAGCAATGTCCAGTTAGGATCCCTGTTAAAACTCTTAGTGCAGTTTTACTTTGACTCATGCATTCATTTGATCTCAACGGGTTGTAGTCACACATCAGAATCTTTGATTGTCTAAGCGCTACTAGATCTTTCCAATGATTAGATCTTCTCTTTTTTTCAGCTTTGCCCTCAAAAGGGTATTTCAGTCCCCCTCTTTGCTAGTCCATCTGCTATTTCATTTCCTTCTACATCAGTGTGTCCTGGTATCCACAGTAAGGTTACTATATTGTTCTCGCCTAGTTCATTGAGTATGCCTAGGCATTCCCACACCATTTTGGAGCTGGTTACAAAAAAGCTCAGTGCTTTAATTGCTGCTTGACTATCCTACATTATTATAATCTTTTGCCTTCTATATCCTTTGTCAATATTGAAGTAGTTTTTTTTTAAATTATATCTGGCACTTGAGAAAACCCCTCTAGAAAAAATCTAGCGGGGTCAAATCGTATGATCTTGTTAACCAATTCACTAAATATAAAATTGTACTATGAAATACTTTCAGCTCAACGCCTTGGGAACAAGAAAGAAGAATAATAGGTATGATAAAGTCTCCAGTAGAGGGCAGTACGATCGCTCTTATAAAACTGGATCAACCAATCATCCCAAACGATTTCGTAAGACATGTTTGTCTACCTACGGAAACTATGGGACTTCCTACTGAAAATATTCAGTGTAATACACTTGGATGGGCAAGAAATAGAGACCAACTTCAAAGAGTCCAAGTGAAATTGGTCGATAAAGAAAAATGCGAAAATGTCAGTATTTCTGGCGTGAATAGTATCTGCATGGAACCGTTTTACGGAGAAAATGATTGTAACGTGAGTATTTAAAGGATTTTTCCACGCTGTATGCATAAACATCGAGCACAAATTCTAATTATAATCAAAGTATATTTCGAAATACCATCTATAAGTAATTTATTATAGTTTTTGAATAAAATCACGTACCGATACTACTCGTGTCTATGTTTTTTAAATAATCTAAATGTATTTCAATTTTATTATTGGAATTAGGACAATGATCTACAGACTGTTTACTATTTAAGGTTATGTTAGCAACACTCCGTTCCTACCAGTCATCATTATGTTAGTTTGAAGTAATATCTGCAGTACGTTAAATAACCCATATCTCTCTTAATGAAGCTCATATTACAGGAAGAAGAATTTGCTGGTAGTCCCATGGTTTGTCAATACGGCGAGAAATGGTTTTTAACCGGAATAACCAACTGGAGAATAGCTTGCGCTAAAAGTGGCCTAGAACGACCAAGAGCTTACGATAAAATATCTTCAAATGTAAAATGGATACAGGAAAGTATAAGTAATCAAGATGGATAACCTACAACAGCAGTAACTACGTGCATGGAAACACCTGTTGGTGACTGTTGTATGTTTTCAGTTGTGCCAAAGTAAGATCTTAAGTTGGGGATCCATATACTTTAATAGAATGATGTCGTCGGCAAACATTCACGTTAAAAGCAAGTCAGTAACGAATTGTACAAACCAGTTTAGGTATAGTCGAATTTTACGCCGGTGGCAAAGCTGCTTATGCCGCCGGCTTACCCCAGTTTGGCGAAGCCCCATCTTTAGTGACAGCGAAGAAATCAGAATTTGTTTCACTTGAAATAATTGGGTTAATTTTACTTTAGGACGTAACAAGAATTTATGATTTAAATGTTTTATGGAATTTTAATGTTTTTTTGTAAATATAATGTATATGCATGTATACATAATTGTAGATATTCCTTTTTCTTTTGATTTTGTATATATTAAATATAAATAAACCATTTTTTTAATAAAATGTCTATTATTTATTTAACCAATCCTATCTTTAGCAAAATGGAAGACTTTGAAGTAGTAGGGATGTCATAAATTATTTGCAATGAAAAGAATTTTTTTAATAATAAAAAAAAGATCTCAAAAGTACATTATCATTTATTATAATTCCATGGTACATTTTTCTGTAAACATAAAAAATCTTTAATTGTATAAATATTGTAGTTAGAGTTAAAACAATAATTATTTTGAACTGCGTAATATCACATAAAACTTTTAATAACAGTTCTTTGATTAATTTTAATAAAAACAAAAGATAATTTTCACCAGTGCAAAAAAGTAAGAAATGCATTGTTGTTTTGACATTGATGACAATATCAAGCACTGAAAATAAGTTACACTGCGAAAAATAGTTGAGCGATATAACCAACTAAACTTAATATGTAAAAATACAGAAATTGAACGAAAGGGAGGTGTAGGAAAGTGGCGTGGGTTGTCTACTTTTCACACAGCAACCATAAACAATTAAATGACAGTAAAGGCACCTAATATTGGTAAAAGTATCCCATACATTTAGATAATTAGGTACACGCATATTTCATATTTTGCTTAGATATTAATTTATAATAATAAAGTTGATATCAAAAATAACTAATAATAGGAAATAAACCAGTTTCCATTGGAAATTACTTCCAAATTTTATTGCAGTTTCCGACCATCACCCGAGGATTTCCGAACGCTACCGATACGTGTGATGTCATACCATGTGATTACTTTTGTCAATATGTTCGGTATTGCATTAGGTTCTGTGTAGTTTTGTGTCTATATTTTATTTTAATTAACTATTAATTGCTTTATCGACGTAAAAATATCATTTATATGTTTGTGTGTGCTTTTTTTATTTCTAAAAGTCAACGTAAAGTGGACATAAATATTCGATATTTCCGAGGATATTTTAAAACTTTTAGAAGAAAATATTTTATTTACTAGTTCAGTGTTCATAGCTTAGTAAATGTGCTGCACCAGTTCGGCCTCATGACGGAGGCGCTAACATGGGGATCTCCATAAGAAAATCGTTAAAATCGAGCCACTCGAAAATAGCAAAAACTGGCCCCCAAGGGGAATTCAGACCGACCGTGCGGCAACCGGACGGGATTAGGCAATAGCAAACGACATCTCGTTCGAAAGGCCTTAACGTCTATAGACGTTATTATATACGTGAATCATATACAGGGTGGATCAAAAGTATCTTAGGTTTAACATATACAGACTGTAGCGAAGAGAGTACAAAATGCCAAAACGTCACATGTGACACGCGTCCATATAGAGGGTGGATCGAAAGTATCTTTGGTTTAACATAAACAGAGTGTAGCGGAGAAAATGTCACGTCAAAAGTAGCGTCAAACGTCAAAACGTCTATAGACGTTAAGGCCTTTCGAACGAGCTGTCGTTTGCTATTGCGCAATCCCGTCCGGTTGCCGCACGGTCGGTGTGAACTCCCCTTAGGGAGTGGCTCGATTTTAACGATTTTCTTATGGAGATTCCCATGTTAGCGCCTCCGCCATGAGGCCGAAGCGGTGCAGCACATCTACTTATCTTGCAACCACAATGCCCTTCTCTTGAGTGCCTTTTTGCTTGCGCCAGGTAAAGTAACAAATATTTTGTCTGGAGTTTTAATAGTCGTCGATATACACTCTGGAACAATGCAATACTTGTAATACAAAGGTTTTTTTCGGCTTTATCCATTTTTGAAGCTTTCAGAAACAAATTAGGTCTCAAGAACTCAGAGCGTGATACAGGAATAAGAACGTAAACAAATGACGTCACTCCATAGGGCAGCCATCTTTTTGAAGTCGTTTTAAAAGTAATGTTTATATTTTTTTGAAAAAATAGGCATGCAAGGTGTTAGGAGACCCGATAAAGCGCCAATTCCCACCAATAGCAAAATTTATGCTTGTACCCTATTCTTTTGTTTGTAACAGGGTGGCACCTATCGGTCCGTAGACTAAATAAACTTGTTTTTTTTTATAGTTTTCTATATATTGAAATGGGGGCTACTCAAAAAGTAAAGTTACTTTTTATATCTCCTTCCTCTATTCTAAAAAAATGATAAGAATATCAGAACCGACAGTAGAGAAAGATTATTAGAAACTCCGACGAGCTAGTTTTTCTTGATTGACTCCTAATTAATTATACAGGGGTGATCGCAATTGTTGTTTTCTTGTTGTATAACATTTTTCTTACGCAAACGCAAACAAATTTAAAATAATATGAACAATGTTATATACAACAAGAAAATAACAATTGCGATTACCCCTTTAAAAGAATAGAGATGGTGGAATATCTTACGTTAAATTGGAACTGTTCGGTATAACCAGAACATTTGGATTCTTGTTCTATTGTTCCACAAAAGCAACATTCTTTTTCGCTACTACACTTCGACGTCGCGTATCAGTTTTTTGTTCAGATTTTACCCTGTTTACAGGAGATCTTAATTTGAAAGAAGGCGACATGTTTACCCCGGCATTGTTATAAGAGTTATTTAAATTGTTTAAATTTACAACGTTATTTTTAAGTTTTTGAGAAATTTGAAAATCGAACTGAATCGAATTTCTGACAGGGGTTTCGGGGGGTATATCTGATATTCTTTTTGCCATAGATCGCTTGCAGCGTTCTTCGGCTACCATAATTTGTGCTTTGAATTCTCGAGCTTCGGGTTTAAATGCTGATAAAGTGGATTCAAGGATGTTGGTTAAATACGTGGCTTGTTTTAAATATAATAAAGATTGTTGAACTGTCCAATCGATTCTTAAGCCGTCGTTTGCTATTTCGATAAAGGCGGTTATAAATTCAGTAAGAATAGCTTTTGTTTTGAACACGTCCAACTGCTTGGCCCACGTTACCTGCAAGAACGAATCACCAGTTAATATAGTAAAAAATCCTAGCGTTATGAATTTCCCGCCCTATTTTTGGTGTTCATTTGATTGGTTTTCCGCTAAGGTAAGCGAAAAAGTGTTTTTTGACCTTGGACTTGAAAGATACACGAATAAAACAATGAATATCAAATAGGAAATGTGTAACTATTGACGTATTGTTAGATTTATGACAATTTCAGAGAAAGGTAGGTCTCCAACTACGATCAGAGACGTACTAGAGAAGCTCCAAGCTGGTCAAACTTTAATTTTATGGATATTTGACCTTGGACTTAAAAGATACGCTAAGAAAACAATAAAAATCAAATAGGAAATGTGTAATTATTGACGTATTATTAGGTTTAAGACAACTTCAAAACAAGGTTTGTACCAAATTATGATGAGGGACGTACTAGTATATCTCCAAGGAGTAGATAAGCAAAGCGGGTTCTGGGCCAGCATGGACTTACACCGAACGTCGCATGACCACGTGTCGTTAATCTACGTCACACAACCAACGCCGTTTGTCCCACCCAACCACTGCTAATGTCCTTTTTGTATTTCGAGCATGATTCATGTGCGTCACACAACCATCGTTATGCCGTTCCTCTTTCCAACGTACTACTTGGGGGGAGCCATACACCTCACAGAACACTATTTATTTGCAAATTTTCATAGCCCCCTTTTGACGAACGTTCATGCCGGCCCAGAACCCGCTTTGCTTATCTACTCCAAGGTGGTATCACTTCAATTTAATTGGTATTGGATAAAAAAGAAAACAAGCGAAATCAAGGAAATCTATAACGACGTTTTTTAAATATAGATTTTTACGACTTACTTCCAAATCAATGGAGTCCACGGAAACGGTATCTTCTTCTTCAATTTCTGATTTGTGAGCTTCCAAATATTGCTTCCTCCTATTCAATTCTTGCAAATGTTTCCACTGAGTTTCAGGATCCTGGTAAATCATTCTCCGGAAATTATTTCCTCTTTCCAAATTGGGATTCACCAATTTATATCCTTGCGCTTGGGTTATTTTTGTAAAGAGGTCCTTGTAATCGTAGGGAGAATAAAATTTTCCGCTAGAATAACGAATACACCTTGGAAAACAAAAAATTATTTTATTAGTATTTTTCCCTGATAGTGAGGAGGAAGCGGTAAGGTATCTTTTT
The DNA here is from genome assembly GCA_949126875.1 of Lochmaea capreae. Lineage (NCBI taxonomy): Eukaryota > Metazoa > Arthropoda > Insecta > Coleoptera > Chrysomelidae > Lochmaea > Lochmaea capreae. Next base: position 2,652,784 of record OX421411.1, on the reverse strand, counting down.
CCCGATTTCCGGCTTTTTTAACCAAGAGAAGTGACAAAACCAAGACTAAATGAACAACAACAAGACCATCAGGTTCACTGATGGTTCCAAAACAAACCATAGCACTGGGGCTGGTATAAAAGGAGCTAGAAAGAGAATGATCTTTAGCCTTGGCTGATATACGATTGTGTTTCAAGCAGAGACGATTGCCGCTATAGCCTGTATTGATGAAAACATCAGACAAAAAATAAAAATATTCAGTGACAGCCAGGCGCTGTAAAGAATCCCTCAACAGGCTGGCAAGCGACACAAAGTGTCTCTAATATGGGTGCCGACACATGAGGGGATTGCAGGTAATGAAATGGCTGACCAGTTAGCTAAAGAAGGCTCTAAAGAAGACTTCATAGGTCCAGATCCGTTTTGTGGAATTACAAAAGATTGCCTAAGAGAGGAGTTCAAGTGCTTGGGCTGTTGAGTACAACCCAATCGAATTAATGAAGACCAAGATTATTTGAGCCTTGGACTTGCTTTGCTCCTCACTATAAACAATCGATTTGGTTGCCCTCCACCACAATAGTCACAAGTTCTGAAATGGTTTATTGGTTTAATAAAAAAATACTTTTGAGCAACGAGTATTCACCTTAAAGCCTTGATGAAATAAACTGTCGGAGACTGGATCAACTCGTGGAAAACTTTCTGAGCGAATTGTAAATACTTCTTTTGTATATTTCTGAAGTGATTTTTCTGTTTGATAAAAAAGTCGGGTAGCTCGCTTTTTGCGAGCCTCTGAATCAAATTTTCAATAACTTTCAATATTTTTGTACCCAATCGGTGCTCAGGCCAATCTTTATAATTTGTCTCGCATTCCCAATACATGTGACATCTAATATGTTCAACCAAAAGGCCCTGTTGTTGAGTGTAAGGCTCTATATAATGCTTGTGAAGAAGGATGAGTAACAAGAAGCATCTAAAATTTAAAAAAAATTAGTTAATTTTTATTATAAGTCCAAATATCTACTCTATAGCTAGAGTAGTAAGAGTTGAGCAAATATCTTCTCTATTATAGCTAGAGTAGTAAGAGTTGAGCAAATATCTACTCTATAGCTAGAGTAGTAAGAGTTGAGCAAATATCTTCTCTATTATAGCTAGAGTAGTAAGAGTTGAGCAAATATCTACTCTATAGCTAGAGTAGTAAGAGTTCAGGTACCCTAATTTGAGCTCCAGAGCTCCGTGGAACAGCTGATGAAGCATCCAAGCAAAGAACAATGCAGCAAAAAAGTTTTTTGCAAAAATCAGATATCAGCAGATAAATAGAAATAGATAGGATCGTGACAGTTTTGAGTGAAGCGATTTATTGGGTAAACAAAAATAATTTGATTAGGAATCTTGATAAATATTAACTGATTGAATGAACATTGACAGTTGGTAATCCAAGACTTAATAGAGATTTGAAAAGCAATAGTATATGAAAATAATTATTGCTTCTGCTACCTTTATTAACGAACTATAGGTATTTAAAGTTAGCAAGTAATTGAAAATTGTTTTTTTAATTTTATAAAAGTATTATCATCTGTTTTTTCATTTCATTGAAATGAAATACCTGAGATCTGTGAAACGAGACAGAATAAAGAATGTAGACATAAGAGAGAAGCTAGAAATAAAATCCATGCTAGATTATATAGAAGAAAGACAACTGAACTGGTGGGGACATCTACAGCGAATGGAGGATAGTAGACTAGTTAAAAATCTATGGGAAGCACAGGTGATTGTTAAAAGAGACAGAGAAAGAACTAAAATATTAAAGGAAAGAGGAAAAACAATTAGCAAATAATAGAAAAGAATGGAAAACTTTTGCTGATGAATCTTGAAATTTTGAGAAATCTCCCTACAACGAAAGATAGAAGGGAATTTGATTATAATGTATACTATTACCTGTTAGCAAATGGGAATATTAAAGGTAAATAAATAAATTTGAATACCTCATTTGGGCATGAGACATTCGTGCTTCTATATATCTTTCTGCTTTCGGAAAAGCGATTTCCCATTCTAAAGTAGCGTCAGAGTATTGTCCTTTTTTCTTCCAATATCCTTTAGGTACTAAAACACAATTCAAAGTACTTATATCTTTGATCATATCGTCTGTCGGCCATTTGTAACGGACTCCTGTAGATGTGTCTGTAATTGTTGGTCTATCTTCTCTCATTATGAATTCAAAAGTTTGCTCAGCTGGCCATTCTATTGCTACAGAAGGAATGACCTAAGAAAGTGATAAAATTGTTGAAATTGTTACAGGATAATTGTGAAAGTTCTATTGCTAACGATGTTATCCATAGTATTGTCAACTAAAGTGTAGTTTCTCTTATTTCCTGTTTTATTCGATAAACTGAATCTTACCTCACAAGGCATTGGATTATCTTCATCATCAACTAAATTACAAAATATTGTACCCGGGATAGATTTAGCGAACTCAATTTCGTGCTGATCGAATCCCAAAGATCTTCCTATTGAATTTGGAAAAAGGATATTTTTAAAATGATTCATGAATCCTTTCGCGTCTACGTAAATTATATCCTCAAAGAAATCTTCTTCTGCAAGTTCTTCTTCGTTTTCAAGTTTGTCTTGAACATCCTGAAATGAGTTGTAATGATTTATTTTATCTTGTTGATAACAGAATTTGTTTATAATACTAATATTAATAATTAAATTGCTCTAAATGTATGATATCGATCTAACTAACGAAGTTTTTGACCATCCAAAAACCGATAAAAGCAAAAACTTACAATCAATTCGTGATCGGGTTTCTTAATTTTTCTACTGGTGAAACATGAGGCTGGCAAAGAATCTCGTTGTTCGGGATTTTTTACAATGTCTAATCGCTTTGGTGTTTTAAGATCTTTGATTGCTGCGTAGTCGTATAAAGAGTCATCTTCGTGGGAAGTACTTGGCTCTGGATCTTCAGTGGCATTGGAATATATTTTTGGAACTTTACTATGGTCTAGCTGCTTCAGCCTGACGAAACCTAAGTATTTATGAAATCCAAATTACTTTTATCACAGTGCAACATTGATAGCATAAGAAATGGGCTGAAAAGTCCCGAGCCTGACACATAGATGGCCCTAGCTTTATTGCAATCACCAGTTGGAAAGGTTCTTGGTATTTTGGGATGTACGACATTAAAGTATGGGAATGCTTAGGACAAGCTAATGAACCAGTCGAGAAAAATTTGACTTAGAAACACATGAATAACTTATTACAATAGATTAATGTTCAAGTCTGACCACCAAAACGAACTGATTTAATTCCCATTGACTTACCTTTTCTGGTAGATTCCTCTATCCTAACCTGGTAAGCAGGTTTATCAATGGAAGTATACTGAGGGACATCCATACTACTTATCACATCTATTCTATCAGTAACGACATAGAGTCTGCTTGGTAATAGAGGCAACGAGTGATATTTTTCAGTGCCATGTAAAGGTCTGTATTTTAAATTGGAGTTAACAGTTTCAAATACTGTATCCGGACATATGCACTCCATGTTTTCGTTTTGAATTAGTGTTTTGTTTATATCTTTCTCCATTTTGTTATTGTTAGCTATCAAAAGGTTTTGAATGTCCCTGTAAAATCATATGAAAAGCTGAGAATGACTACGAACAGATTATTTAAAAACTGTTACTTACTTTCGATAGTTTTCAAAGAACATAATAGTCATTAATACATTATTAAATATAAATATATCAGGAGACTCTCTAAGCTCTCGTTTTAACACTTCTACAATTAGTTCATCGTATCGAATCACCGAGTCCACTCGGATATCGGACAATCCATCAGTTTGGTCGTTAATTGTTCGACCAGAATCAAAATAAAATTCAGAATCGTCTTCTTTGGAACAACACTCGCCCATTTTTTGATAATTTTCACTCAAGAATAACTGTTTTCATGATTCTAAATCAAAATTTAGTCTAATAGCCATACACTCAAATGATTAATAAACTTCGAGATAAGATAATAAAAAATAAAAATAATTGATTAAGGTATAATCTGTAAAATTAAATTTTTATCTATTGTTTTTTAAGGTATTTCAAACAACGGATTACAATTGAAACTATTTAAAGGTAAGTGCGGATGTTGATGTCAATTATTGAGTATTTCAATGATATATTATAACACGCAATAATTATAACAGTAATATTTGTAATTACAAAACTAAAATGTAGAATTCTAAAATAGTTTTTATTCTCTTAAAAGCTCGCAATTAGTCAAACAGAGACAATTCTCTAACAATATCACTCTAATAAAATTCAGGAAACTACGCTGCAAAATACCTTACACCTTACTGTATAGTTGGTTGCCTAAAACAAGGTCTTTAGTGTATGTATGGTTGCAATTATTTTCCTTGTTTTTTTATTGTCCTGAACTAGCTGTTTTACTTCTCACATTTTCACGCCTCCTTGCTTAGTCTCATTATTACATGCTTTTGTGTCGTCTTTTCATACAAAATTTCATGCGAATTTGTCCAGTTTAGGCCAGGTAAAGTGCCAGATTGTAACGCTATCTACCGGGACCAATTGTTAAACTAACCATTCATAAACGCCGGTAACTACTCTATATCTTTCTACAACCTTTATGTTTGCTCTTGTATATAATGTTGCCGTTTCTACGTACAGTGTGAGCTAGATTGTAGTGTCATCTACCGGGACCAATTGTTAAACTAAACACTCATAAACGCCGGTAACTAATCTATATTATTCTACGGAGGGCAAAATGAACGTAATCGACTATTATGTTTGCTCTTGTTTATAATGTTACCGTTTCTACTTGACCTAGGTGACAGACAGAGGGAACAAGCCATAGATTGCTGTGTAAGTGAAAATGTCCGTATGAATTCCGGTGAGATAGAAAAAGACAGACGATCAGAGGTTTTTCCGTCTTTGTGTGAATATAGCATGCGCGCTATTAGAGACAAATTGAATAGATGAGGCTTTTACTTGATGTCCATACTTAACGATGAAATAAAACAATTTAATTTGTTTAAATCTTCATTATATTTGAACTAAGTTCAATATACAATTCGTGACGCATTTCGCTAATGAGAAACCTACAAGAATTGGACATTGAACTTGGTTCAAATATAATGAAGATTTAAACAAATTAATAGTATATTACACTCCAAGGGCCGAAAGTTGAATTTTCGGCCCTGTGCGTCATGATGCTCCGAAGCGAATTTCGGCCCTGCGCGTCATGATGCTCCGAGGCGAAGCCGAGGGCATCATGACGCGCAGGGCCGAAATTCGCCGAGGGCATCATGACGCGCAGGACCGAGATTTCAACTTTCGGCCCGTGGAGTGTATACTATTTTTCTTCATAGCCGGTCGGAAGCGAGTGCCGCTGGTCGTAGTTACGAGTATAAATACGCATGAGAAACTCTTTCCTCCCGCTGTTATAGAGGAAACGCGTGTACTTTTCACAGGGAGTAAATGTTGAACTTTCGTCCCTGCTATGAGGGACGAAAGTGCGTGCTTTCGACCGAGGTATGAAGAAAACTGTTTTATTTCAACGTCTATTAGAGAAAGATAGCCTAAACCTCCGACTACCCATCTCTCTCTTACGTGCTGACGGGTTCCGAGCTGACTTGTTGCCTCTATCTGTAGTATCTCTATGTTCGTGGCAAGTCACTCGCTGTCTACATTTTCTCAGTATATTTTTATACTTTAAAGTGTTAACAATTGCAAAAAATGCAATCCCGAAAGAGCACGATATTTTATTGACGAAATTACGTTAATTTATCATTATTATTCGAAACTTTCCAGGTAAAACCCCCAAATGACAGTCCTATGTGAAGTAATAATATTAATAATCCCCCCAACTTTAAAGATCACATTAACCTTTCTGTTTATATTATATTTCATAAAAATGTTTATTCAGCAAGTTCAACGTCGCTCATTCACTTTAAAATAAGTAATTTATGAATTAATTTTGTTTAATTGCAATTTTTAGCCAAAAGGGCTCAATTTTAACTAAAATTCAACATACTTACCGTGGAATTTGATTATATGTATTTGGGTAGAAATAAAACAAATAATTTACAATCAGAAATTTAATTATTATCTAAAAATTACATGCAATATAGAAGGCAGTGCCTTTATTATAATTAACATTCTACCCTGTATATGAAAAAACGTTTAGACTTAAAATTCACATAAAAACAAAAAAATAAAGTTGATTATTGTGCGAAAGACGAAAGAGTAGGGAGACATTTTTCAATTAAATAATTCAGAAAATGATAGCTAAGTCCTATTGATAAATATTTTATTCTAAAAATACTGATTACTTATTTAAGTCTCTACCACGTTAAAATTATTGATTCCACTAAAGAAATTTGTTAATTCAAATTAAATGCAATTTAAATTGACAACATAGGGATAGCAAAAATAACAAAAAAAAAAAAAATATTTAAAATAAATAAAATCTGAATGTTAAGAATTATCAGTCGTTTAGTTGCATTTTTACCATCCAGATTTTTGGTTATAAACAATTAAATATAATAAAAAAAAATTGCCACAAAAGATTGTCGATACCGTCCTTAATCTAATTTATAATAATAATAAAAAAAAACTATATATAAATTCCGTTAAAAATAACATAAAAAATAGAAACGGAACAGGTTTTTTTAAAGATCGGTATCGTACCATGCTGCTGCATGGTTATTATCTTGCGGGGGGGTTGGAAGTTGGTCAATGGTATCGAAACTTAAACCCGGATCACCACTGGTTACGTCCATGGCGTCGATTCCACTGTATGTAGAACCATTTCCGCCGATTTCTAACCCTTGCATATCTATGGGTATCTGGTCATACCCTATAAGAAAAATATTTTTTTTTCATTAATACCTTAAGAATTCTTTAAAATGTACATAATTTTATAAATATAAACATTAACAGAGTACCAAAAGTTATATATAAGGGACATCCTGTATATTTTTCGATTTTTGGAGTTATTTTACGGTAAAAATTACCTATAAGTTATTTTATAACCGTTCTTGTGAGTTTTTTGAAAAATACTGTTTTACAGTGTCTCAATTTGGTTGGGTTTTCAAAATTAACCAAAACTATATCTCAAATATCTCCTTTATCTTGGTAGATGTGAACAAAAGGCAAATAAACTTTGATAGAATAACTGAAGGAGAGTTTGGTGCAGGTCATTTTATTGGGGGTACATACATTTGCAGGTTATTTTAGGGGGGGTACATACATTTGGGTATTTTTAAATGGGACACTAGGCATATTTTGAAACAGCCCTATACCTTGAAAATGACACAACTTACTGAAGATTTGGATGGACCCTGTCTCGTTTAACAAAAACTATATCCCAAAATAATATCTTCTTTATCTTGTAGATGTGAAAAAAGGGCAAATAAACTTTGATAGAATAACTGAAGGGGAGTTTAGTGCAAGCCATTTTATGGGGGGTACATACATTTGCAGGTTATTTTAGGGGGGGTACATACATTTGGGTATTTTTAAATGGGACACTAGGCATATTTTGAAACAGCCCTATACCTTGAAAATGACACAACTTACTGAAGATTTGGATGGGCCCTGTCTCGTTTAACAAAAACTATATCTCAAAATAATATCTTCTCTATCTTGTAGATGTGAAAAAAGGGCAAATAAACTTTGATAGAATAACTGAAGGAGAGTTTATTGCAGCCAATTTTTGGGGGGTACATACATTTGTGTATTTTTAAATGGGGCACTAGACATATTTTGAAACAGCCCTATACCTTGAAAATGACACAAATAACTGCAAGATTTGGATGGACCCTGTCTCGTTTAACAAAAACTATATCCCAAAATAATATCTTCTTTATCTTGTAAATGTGAAAAAAGGGCAAATAAACTTTGATAGAATAACTGAAGGAGAGTTTATTGCAGCCAATTTTTGGGGGGTACATACATTTTGGTATTTTTAAATGGGGCATATTTTGAAACTGCCCTATACCTTGAAAATGACACAGCTTACTGAAGATCTAGATGGACCCTGGCTCGATTACCAAATGAATCCAATCTTTTTTATCTCGTCTAATTTTATATAAATAAATACACCACAAAACCATCGAATTTCTTATATAATTTGAATGGAATATCAATTTTTTTTATATATTATTTACCACATTCTGCTACATACTTTAGAATGTAAAATTATAATTTTTATTATACAGGATGGTCATAAAATTTAAATAAAATCATAAATAAAAAAAATGAATTAATTAATGTATTTGAATTGAAGGATCTGTATGTGATTACACAATTTGGAATGGTCCATTAACTATCTGCGAATTTAAGACCATTAGATAATATACAGGTCGCTACATTATTCTAAAATGGAATTTCGAAATTTTTAAAACACACTCTTCCAACCAAAAACGGTTAAAACTCAAAAAAATTATAGTTATGTCATTTTTATAGTTTCCAATCGATTCAGAAGATAATTTTGCCAATCACCGAAATTTAGAAGAGAAATCGGCAGGACCCATCAGTTCATAAAAAAAGACTGAAATTGAGGCTAAAATGGAGTTTCGAAAATTTTGAATAAATCGTTTCTTTGTTCGGATTCTTGGATAGGGATTTTTTAAAATTATATAATACACAGGGAGTCCCATTAAAATAAAAAATTGAAGTCTTTCGAATCGACAGTTTATCTGCTGCACCCTGTATATGTTCTTCTGTACAATTATTAGAACCGATCGAAAACAACTTTATAACTTTATAGAACGTGAAAATTAAAAAGGGTTTATACCTTTTATAACATTTAAATAACAAATAAATATTGGAAAGGGAGATTAGAAATTTTGTAAACAGTTGATGTCATTTCAAACATATTTTTGGAAAATTGACCAAAAAACGAATTTTTGAGGAAAATTATTTGAAAATTAGGAAAAAGGCTTCAAATTTGCAAGGAAAGATTTGTGTAGAGGATACCAAGAAAATAAAATTTTAAAGAAATAAAAATATTTAGACGAAACATGGATATTTTCGAAATTGCAATTTTCAATAAATATATAGGTACGGTTAAATATATTCAGACACTTAAAGTTAGTTATCACAAAACTTTGAGCATGAAACATTAAAACAATAATTAATTAATTATATTAAAAATCCAAAATATCTTTCAAATTTACCATTATTAGTAGTTGGGCTGGATTCACATTAAAAAAAAATAGTAGAAGACACGAACTAAGCTTCCCTTAAAGGTATATTAAATATTTTGCAAGTTATGATTTTTTTGATAATTCATTATCTCCCCCTAGCGTTTATGGCATAGTAACTATGTTAAATTATTATTGTAGCGAAAAATAACAATATAGTAATTTTATGTAATTTTTTTTCCTCGAAATTTAATAAATACCATCACATTTAAATTTTAATTATTTTATTTAAACCGGAAAATTTGACACCTAGACGCCGGTTCGTGTCTTAGAACTATTGATTAGAAAATAAGCTCGAAATCGAAAAAGGCATGCGAAAAATTAAAGAAAAAGAAAAACAAACAGTGCAAAATACCAAACAAGAAATTTCACTACATACATTCACCTTATGTTAGATGTTAGAAGAGAATGCTTCTTTTAAAATCCATGTCTGGAGTAGAAACAGAAAACAAAAATATTTAAACCATACCCCCGATTTATTAGTTATGCTATTAAATAATGTAAAACCAATAATTAGGCATTCAAATATTTTTTTAAATAATAAATTGAAGTTAATATCAATTTTTAAATAATAGATATATAAATACAAAAGACTAGGCTACTTTTCGATATTTTTTCAAAATTTTAGGTCAAGCAGTTTCAAAGATAAGAGTGAGGATTGTCAATTTTCATCTATTTTTTCAAACTATTCATTTTAAAAAATTTGGAAAAAGTTTATTCAAAATCTCCGCAAAAAATTCTTTCATTTGATACCTCACATGATAAATTTCATTTTATTTTTAAATTTACCCCCCAAAGGAGGACTTCCGTATACAAAATTCCGGGAAAAAATAATATTTTTGGAATTTTTACAAATAAACTTATTTTTTTTATCATACAACTATGAAAAAGAAAATTAAATAATGTAAAACCAATAATTAAGCATTCAATTTTTTTATAATAATAATAAAAACCAGTGTTACAATTAATAACAATTTTTAAATAATAGATATATAAGTACAAAAGACTAGGCTTCTTTTCGATATTTTTTCAAAATTTTAGGACAAGCAGTTTCAAAGATAAGAGTGAGGATTGTCAATTTTCATCTATTTTTTCAAATTTCTTTAGAACTATTCATTTTAAAAATTTGGAAAAATTTTATTTAAGATCTCCGCAAAAAATTCTTTCATTTGATACCTCACATAATAAATTTCATTATATTTTTAAATTTGCCCCCCAAAGGGAGACCCCCGTATACAAAATTCAGGGAAAAAATATTATTTTAAAATTTTATCGTACGCCTATGATGAAAGATAATTTTAATATTTTAACCCTTCATAATGAAAAGTTTTATCGTGCGCCTATGATGAAAGATAATTTTTACAAATATTTTAACCCTTCATAAAAATTTCCAAGGTACTCCCATGGTATATGAATATTTTTTAAAATAAATTAACTCAAAAGTATGATCGTATTTTTGCAATTTAATTAACCCCCTTTGAAAATCAAACACTAGTAAAATTTTATCGTGCGCCTATGATGAAAGATAATTTTTACAAATATTTTAACCCTTCATAAAAATTTCCATGGTACTCCCATGGTATGAGAAAATTTTTAAAAATAAATTAAAATTCTTAAGAAATAAATCCCTTATAGAAAGTTTTGTCCTACCAAAAATCGCTAATGAAGTTTTTAGTTCAATAAAAATTTTAATCTTCATCCAATAAAAAGGTGCCTAGTCTTTTCCTAAAATTTTCAAACTCCCAAGATGACCAGTGAAAAAAATTTAAAAAAAAAACTATATTGGATAATAATTTAACGTACTGTAGAACCCCGTTAATATTAAAACAATAAACTACACCCTGTAACGTACCTTGTTGTTGGTAAGGTCTACCACCATGACTGCTGTGTACACTTGGTGGACCTTGAGCATACATGTTGTCGTAAGCCTGTTCCGGACTCAATATATCCTAAAAACGAGCAACAAAAAAAAAATAACAAAATCTAAAAATGAATAAATAAAAAGAAATTATATAATAATAATAATATCTACCGAGCTAGGCAAAATAAAAAATCTAAAAATTTCATCAATTTCTTCTATTCGAAAGGTATTTTATTATCAAACAAAAAATTGATACAAAGGACTACAACAGTCGAAAAAAAAATACTACACCAAGAAAAGTGTACTATATAAAAACAGAAAGTTGAACACATGCTGCTAAAAAGACATATAAATAACTGTTTATACTTTTTATACATACCTTCGAAGCGTGGATAAATAAATATAAAGATAAAACGAAAAGTATTGGGAAGACATTTTTTCCCATTTTCAAGGAAATGTTTTTATTAGAATGTAAAATATACGAATTAAAATCCTGTAAAAAAATTACCTGCAAATCAGGTCCCATCCCTAGATCGGGATTCCAAAGGTTTTCTTCTCGGAATAAGGAATTCGTCAACTCCATCGATAATCGTTTTTTGTAATCTTGCGGTTTATCTTCACTCATGCGGAACAACACCGCTGCTGCATAGGTAGCAACACCTACAAAATAAAATAACACGTAATAACATACTGAAACATTTTAAAAAAACACAGGAATATTCAATAAAACACAGAAACACTCGACAAATTGAAAAGAACACATAAACACTCAACAAGTTGAAACAAAAACACAGAAATATTCAACAACTTGAGAAAAAAAACACAAAAACACAGAAACAACTTTTTTGAAAAACACATTAAATAAAATTAAGAAACTCTAGCAGTTTGAAAATAACACCGAAAGACTCAAAAAGTTGAAAAAAAAAACACAGAAATATTCAACAACTTGAGAAAAAACACAGAAACATTCAAAAACACATTAAATAAAATTAAGAAACACTAGCAGCTTGAAAAGAACACCAAAAGACTCAACAAGTTGAAAAAAAAACACAGAAATATTAAACAATTTGAGAGAAAAAACACAGAAACACTGAACAACTTAAAAAAACACAAACATTCAAAAACACATTACAGCACACATTAAATAAAATTAAGAAACACTAGCAGCTTGAAAAGAACACCAAAAGACTCAACAAGTTGAAAAAAAACACAGAAATAATCAACAACTTGAGAAAAAAACACAGAAACACTGAACAACTTAAAAAAACACAGAAACAACTTTTAAAAAACACAGAAACATTCAAAAACGAACTACAACACACATTAAATAAAATTCAGAAACACTAGCAGCTTGAAAAGAACACCGAAAGACTCAACAAGTTGAAAAAAAAACACAGAAATATTAAACAACTTGAGACGAAAAACACAGAAACACTGAACAACTTAAAAAAACACAGAAACAACTTTTAAAAAAACACAAACATTCAAAAACACTTTACAACACACATTAAATAAAATTCAGAAACACTAGCAGCTTGAAAAGAACACCAAAAGACTCAACAAGTTGAAAAAAAACACAGAAATATTCAACAACTTGAGAAAAAAAACACAGAAAAACTGAACAACTTAAAAAAAACACAAAAACATTCAAAAACACCCCTCAAACACACGTAAAAACAACAAAAATCATGTAATTAGATCATATTTCATTTGATAACACACAAAAGCGACCAATAACACACAATTGCACATAATAACACAGAAACACTCAAAATCTCACTAAAAAAACACAAAACCACTAAAATATAAATAAAAGTATTCCCCAAAGTGTACGTCCAACATTATCATTTACTAACCTTCATTCCTTGAATGTAATAATTCTGTCAACGGTGCAGTGGCTCCTTCTTGTTCAATCATTTCCGCTCCCTCTTTGTCAGCAGCAAGTTCGCAAAGTACACCGGCTGCCACACGTTGAATATTTTCAATGTCATTGAAAAGTAGCTGCACAAATATAGGAACGACCATTTGTTGTCTGATAATCGCTCGATTATGGGATTCTCTAGCAAGGATGTGCAAAGCTCCAACTGTACCTTCTACGATTTCTTCCATACGAACGCCGTCAGCGTATGTTCCGGGCGCTTGACTGCCTCCGCTAGCTACGCTTGCTCTTTGCTGAAAAAATATTGGAATAGATAAATTTATCAAAAAAATTTTCAACTTTTCTTACCCTCTGTGTATCCTGGAATGCTCTCATCAATAGCTGCACGAGGTGATGGATTGCACCGTGTTCCCTTAACGGAGCATGGTTAGCTGGACAAAGAGCCAAGTTTCTAATCAAGCCGATAACTGCTTTAACCAATGGCCAACGAGAAGGTGGGTTCAGCAACTTAACGATTACCTAAAAGAAAAATATAGGTAATCAAGAAGACTTAATTGAATAAATATATAACCAACCTGTATTCCATAATTGAGCCTTACTGCGTTTTGAGCCATTTCAGATTCCACATGCCTCGAAGTCAAATGACGTAAAGCACAAACAGCTGGTTCAGTAATTTCTTCTCGATCTCCAGCACTAACAATAGTGCGTACCAATGCATCAACTCCACCCACTTGGCAAACTGTCACTTTATTACGTTGGTTGTTACAAGTAAGATTTGAGAGAATACCAGCAGCACAGGTTACAACATTTACGTCAGAAGATGCCAATACCTAGAAATTAAAAAAAAAATGATGAAAGAAATAATATTTTGGTTATTTATCGAATCTTACCTGTACTAATGATTGCAGTAGACTTTCAAGACCGTCAACTTTTGTAGCAGCGTCTGATAAGTTTCTCAAAGTCCAAAGACAGTTTTGAACTAACCTTGTACTTGGATTGCCAAGATGCATGGCTAAAGCTTGCATACCTCCAGCTTCAACTATAGCAGGTTTATTACTCGAGCATACTGATAACACCTTCAAAACTCTTGAAGTTGTCCACAACAGCTTCTCGTAATCGTATGATCTCATAATCCTGACCAATTCGATAGGACCTTGACTCGCCAATATAATCAACTTGCTCTCTTGATTTCCGTATGCCAGAATTTGTAAACAGTCCGTTACAATAGCCAAAAATTTAACATTATTTCTTTGCAGAAGAGCAACCATTTTCTGTAAACCTCCGGCGAGTCTTACAGCCATTTTAGAACCATCTTGATGAAGCAATAAGTTATGAAGAGTTGTGATGGCATAGAAAAGCACACTTTCTACTGGAGAACTGAGTAGCTTCACCAACGCCGGAATTCCTCCACTCTTAAATATAGCAAGTAAACCTTGTCTGTGGTGTGATAATTTGTGCAAAGTTCCAACAGCTCCTTTTGTAGTTTCTAAATCATTCGAATTTGATATTGCTCGTACTAAAGCAGCCACCATTTGAGGGCTGTTCATTATGGCATGTCTTGACGCTTCTTTCTTTGATAACTGATGGACCATCATAGCAGCTTGAGATACCACAACTTGGTCTTCATCGTTCAACAGTTTAATCAACTCTGGTATTGCTCTCGTAGCAAGATCAGCATCATCTTGGTAGTTGATAAGATTAACAACAGCGTGTTTCAACATCTGGCTAGGTTCTGCTAAACGTTGAACTGCAGTTTGATGGTTGGGATCAAATTGTGTTGAAGGTATTTCAATACCTTCGTCCAAAGTCTCAGGAAACATTGCAGCTCTCACTCTTTGAGACCTGGTGTGATTAAGCTGATTATTCATTTCATCCACTTGATCTTGTGTGAAACCTTGATATGGTTGATCCAGATCAAACAAGTCCATCTCTTCTTCTTCCTTTCCTGTAAGGGATGGTACCTGAGTAGCTGCTCCAGATTGGATTCCAGAATCCCCCAGGTAGGAGTTCTGTTGCCATAGTAATGTTTGTTCTTTTGATGACTGCATTGGCAAATCATTTGGACCCTGGTGGTAGCTTTGAGACACTGTAAATGTTTAAAGAAGTTCCTATAAGATTGACTCAAAAATGTTTTGCAAAAAGTGTTAATAACAGTGATCTACTAATTGGGACACAATTTTATCATAAAAATATTTAGATTATACTTAATTGGCATGTCAAGGGTAAATAAGTATATTTAAGTTATCTAATATAATAAATAAAATAGCTTACTTGGTCTATTTTGGTTAGACTGCATGTAACTCATGGTGATTCGGTGAGATTGTCACACCTATGGAATAAAAAAACCATGTTCTGAGAAATATTAGTCACACAATGATTATTTTAATTAGCATATTTGTTAATATCAACATTTCTTTACACAATACAAAAAATTAATAAACATATGCTAACGAAAAAATTGAATGACCTAATTTTAAGAATCAGAAAATATTTGAAAGATAAACAAAGGAATCGTCTTTAGATAGATGCACCTTACGACAAATAAAGAGATAATAATCCTCCATGTTGTATACAAATTAAGAAAAGTTCAACGACTTTTATATCATTATTAGGTGGATTGCAAAATTAATTTGGTTAAAAATAAACAGGTATATCTATTCTTATTTACCTCCACCCCCGAAACACTAATTTTTAGTTAATTTATCGGTAATATTTTTATTCAATATTATAAACACCACACCGCACCCCAAATCACTGAACTGGAAACGCTTGGTGGAATTTAGAGTACCATTCACACTATACCAATCTGTATATAACCTTTGTTCTTAAATCAATGTATGTACATTCTGCTGAATAAAGAAACATTTATATATTTTTTAATATTTTATTAATCCAATAAAACATATAAACGACAATAGATTAAATATAAATATAAATTAAAAATATTTTGTACAGTGTAAAGTATACTTTCGTCCTTATCGGCATCTATACATGGATGCAGAAAACATTCGTTTGCATCGGTAGTGTAGATTCCTATTATAACAACGACTCTCAAAATGGAGTAAAAATTCAAAATTTTAAGAGTTGTTAGCGTCCTTTATATATTAACACATTTAACACGATAAAAGTGAAACTGGAGGCAAAGTAATCATCGAGTGACCAGATAAAGGTGTAGGTAAGCATGCCAAACCTCTGACCCACGTTTCTAAAATAAATAACATCTAAGTAGGTTGTTAGGGAATTGATAGAACTTTTGTTGAAATAATTTCAATACTACTCAGCTCAGTTGTTTAAAGTCTACTGTTCAAAAAATCCATTTTACTCACCCCTTTGACTACAAAAACATTCAGTATTACTTAAAGTTCTACCATACATTGTTGTAACACCTCCAACAATTAATATTTGTGTTCCTAGATAAGAAGCAGTGTGACCATGTCTAGGAATATTAAGATTATCCAATTCTTTCCATTCTAACATATTATCATCCCAATATTCCACACTACCTATACTAGAGGTATCATTTTCAGAAAGATCTGTTGTAGTTTTCGATGCTCCTCCTATTATATAAAGTTTTTCTGACAATACACAAAAAGAGAAGAAGCATCTTGGAAATCTTAATGAATATTTTATTTCTGTCCATCTAAAAAAAAACAGGAAATATTCATTTTTATACCATGTCTGCCGTTTCAGATAGATAAACTTACTGATTTGATTTGTAATCATAATTTTCTACGGAATCTAAAATATCAATGCTGTCGGTTTTTTCAGTTAATCCTCCTGCAACCCAAATGCAATGTTTATATCTAGTGTAACCAAATCCAGTTCTTGCTGTTCTCATTGAACATACACTTTCCCAAAGGTTTTTTTCTATATTCAAACGTTCAACTGAATTTAAAGTTCTGAAATCAAAAACATTCTTTGATGATATAACTAAGCTCTATTACCTAAACTTCTATTGTTTCAGAACATTGCTAAAATTTGAAAAAAATGACTGAAGTGTTTAAACAAATTCTTCTATATGCAGACATTTTTTTTCGAAGGAAATGTACTTATATTGGATAGTGCGGTTTTAAATAGAAACATTTAAGTGATAAAAAGTGAGTGTTTCAAGAGACAGACAGAAAAGGGTAGAAGGAAACAAAAAATGAATAAAGGGTGAGGCATCTTTAGAGCGCAGTTTCATAACCCACCTTTCAAAGTAAGTGAAATTTTCTATATATTTTGTATATTCTGCTTAGGAAAGTGAATACTCATTTTGTATTTGAATCTCATGCCACTTTTTCAAAAATTTGTATAAGTACTGTAATTATTATAATGTTTACTAACTGATAATGATTCCCTTGCCCACCAATAGCATATAAGCCTTGATTGCATGAAACCAATCCAAAATTTCTTCTCGCTTCCAACATTGGTGATTCTTGAAACCATTTCCTGGTCACAGGATCGAAACTCCAAACAAAACAACTAACTTCGGTATCTTTCTTTATGGATATACTGGGATCGTTACCACCTTGAACAACAAAAAATTTCCAATACAAATAAATAATTCCATTATTAAAATTTTTAACAACAGATTAATTCAGTCACTGTTAAAAATAGTTATAAATTTTACCTGCTACAAATATTTTTCCCTTGTAAAATTCTGTACAGTGATGATGTCTTGGTTCTGGTAATTCTCCAACAAATTCCCAACAATTTCCCATGGGCATGTATCGATAAATGTCTTTTCCTGTGTTTTTGCCCGTTCCATATGAATTATGAGAGTCTATACCTCCAAATACCAAAACGGTTTCTCTAATTTTATGGAAAAGCGAACCAACTTCAAGAAGAT
The DNA here is from genome assembly GCA_949126875.1 of Lochmaea capreae. NCBI lineage: Eukaryota > Metazoa > Arthropoda > Insecta > Coleoptera > Chrysomelidae > Lochmaea > Lochmaea capreae. The sequence goes on along the minus strand of OX421411.1, from coordinate 2,635,027 downwards.
TTCTTTTGCTTGAAGTTATTGTATTGTGAGATATGAAGTTTCTAGAAATTTTAATTGATATGAAAGATACAAAGTACAAACTTATAAACTAAACGGTATTTTATCATCTAGACTGAGAAATCAGAAAAAATTATTTAGATGTAGGAATCTTGGTTATTAGTCTCTTATTTCGACCTTTTGTTTCAATATTTAGTTCAAATAAGCCTCCCAGCAAAGGAAGTTTATTTTTCTATACCTCCCCTAGTTTAAACCAATTTAACAATTTAGTTGTTTGTTAATGCATAATGAAAAAATAGGCAACCAGTAAAACAAGTTAGTCGTTTAATTTGTTGCATAACTATAAAGTAGGCAACCAGTTTAACTATTTAGCTGTTTAATGGTTGCATAACGATAGGAATAGAAAAGTTTTATGTATTTTTTATATTTCAACTTACTGTTTAGTAAAGGGTTTTTTTGACACGCAAAACATCTTCAAAACACCTTTATTATTAGTAATAGTAACTTGATTTTTTCTCCCTTTTTTCGAAGCATCTAAATTCAGTTTTTTAAAAAGCTGTTTCTTTTTATACCTTCTATAAGCTCTTTGAATTATAATAGCTGCTTGGGGTCGTACGAGTGATGGTTTTTTGTACGGTTTGTTTTCACAAACACTCGCAGGAGTCGAATAAGATATCGCTACTGTCTTCTAAAAAGAAAAAAATGATAAAATATATAATTTTTCGAAAATTAATGAATTTACAATAAAATATTGTGAAATATATTTTCAATTTATCAAAAATTGCAATCAATTAACGCTTATATAGAAGTTAATATTGAATAAGTATCAACAAAAGATAAAATGCTTTGCAAGTGCATTTTTATCTTTTGTTGAATTTCAATATAAAGTAGAAAAAATGCACTTACATGCTTTTTATCAATTGCCTTCCGTTTCCTAAGGAAATAACTTGATTAGTACCTATATTTCTATAATAAAATTACTATACTCACTTTATAACATTTTCTAAAAGTTATTTTTATTTGGCAACAAATGCCACTGGGGCAATTAAAACAAAAGTAAGTATCTAGTAGTGGGTCTTCCTAAGCTTGGTACTCACTTACTGATGAGATGGGCGGGCAGAGAAGGTATTAAATAACAGACTAACAGTATAAAGGAGACTACTATTACTTTTTATCTAATTTCGACATATAAAGTGACATTTTTCAAAACTGACTTCCGTTAGCAAATGTCACATTTTTCGTAACCAGTTATATAATGAAAAATATTATGTAACTGGTGATGAAAAATTATTTTTATCACCAGTTAATAAAAACAAGAGAGAAAAGAAGAAAGTTTAATGTCATATTATAGAAAAATAACAACAACTAGAACTGAAGAGAACTACTAACAATAAGAACAATTTACTTTTTATTTTATGCATTATTAGCTATTTTCGATTTTAATTTAATATTAATGGGAAAATAAGAAAGAAAAGTCTGAAATTAATGTATAAAATAAAAGTATTGTCTTGTGTAATATTGGTTGCATAACTTGTAGGAATCAAAAAGTTCTGTTTTCGAATCAGAAAAATTAATTAAAAATTGTTAAAAAACACATAAAATAAATTAAATTTTCTTTTTGTCAAAATTAGATAAAATATTGTATGAAAGACGTTATGAAATCCTTTTTTGTGTAACTCGTGTCATTTTACTGATTACATAAATAGCTATTATATTTTTCAATTATATTGAAGTACTAATTTATAAAAAGAAAAGACTGCCATTTCCGAAATAAAAACAAATAATAATAATATTAATTTTATCTATAAAATATTGAAAAAATTTATTTTTAAAGTCGTTTGATGAAACTGCCATTTAATATTAATATTAAAATAAATAAGGGAAGGGGCAAGGTTTTCTTCTTTTTTTTTCAATAAAATAAAAAATATAGACAATCAAAAATTGTATTGTTTTGAAATAAATATAAAGTATATAAAAAAATTTAATTTTTTTATAAAATAAAAACTAAAAATTTGAGGTACTTCCTATAACGTTACTTTGTTAAGTTTCTTTTGCTGCCCGAATCCCGCACTTACTTTTTTCTTCGACAAAAACTCGTCCATAGTAGGTTGTCTCGGTGACGTTTTATCTCCTTGATTCGTAACTTTTTTCATTTGTCCTTTCGTTTCGCCGACTTCTTTTTCCGCACAAATTTTCGGCTTGTTCTTATCAATCAATTGATTTCTTCTATATTGGTCCAAGTAGATCAGAAACTCCCTGTATGTGAAATAAGTTTTGTCGGAACCGCTCCAATTTCGATTCGGAGGCTCGTGCAGTCCTAGAACCGTATTCCAATGCTGGAAGTCGTCGTTCTCTTGTCCATACCAATATTTTATGATGACATATCTAAAAAATAACCCTGTATATAATTTTGATATTTGGTACACATGCTTCTTAATCTCTGCCCAATTGAATCACTTTCAAAACGTTCCGGCAACGTCGCTAATAATTAATACATTTTATTAGAATGAACAAGGACGAATATTATGCGTAAAAAGGTAAGCGATGTTGCCAGTGCTTTCTTAACTTACGCCAATCCATCGTCGATCATTTTGCATATTCTTTGGTCTTTGGCGAGCTCTAAAAAGTCGGGGTTTTCAGGATTTCTTTTGATGTCTACCAACTGCCACGGTGCAATGTTGCCAAATCGTACGCATTCGAGAACGTCATATTTAAATTGATCTCGACTGTTCCAGTCATGCTTTAACCACCTTACGGCCGACATAAAAACTTCCATTTCACTTAAAAAAAATTAAATTAGTATTTTGAAGCTAGAAGAAGTTGATGTACCTACCAATTTACACAAATATAGTTGGATTTGAGGAAATTTTTAACATCTTCCACTTCCAGTTCTAACCAATTCTGGGAACTGACTAGCATGAGGAAGAATCCTTGTATTCTGGGCATCATAAGTTCACGAACTTCCGGTAGATTCTTTTCTTTTGAATCCATATATAATAAAAATGCAGTGTCTTCAGAAAATACATCCATATTGTCGATAAACGCCCAACATTGCTCCACCAGATCTTAAAAATGGTCCAAAATCGATTTCATACACGTATTCGTCCCATTTGCCGACTTTTTTCTTTGATTAAGCACTTGCCGATCAAAGGAAAATGTCGGTATGGAAGACGGAACACGTTTTTTAGTATCTGCAATTTATTTTGGATAGAATTCTGTCTGTAGATTAGGGAGGGTGAGTTGGGTCCACAGCACTTAGGCCACATGTAACTCATTGTACATCCTCCCGACAAGTTGTCTTCCTAGATCATTGTCCATCCTGTCCTTTCCAGGCCGTAGGTGTCCCCGGGTCCAAGAATTCCTAGTCCCTGGCTAACGAACCAGCAATGCGGTTACCTTTACTCCTGTCGTGCCCCTTAAGGATAATATTGTTACCTACCAAGGCTTTAGCTAAATCTAGATGGCACTCAATACTAGCCCCGATGTACCACGTTGTCTGTTCAAGGCTAGTAAAGCTTGTTTGCTATCAGTTCAAATTATTATGTTTTTGCAAGAAATTCCTTTTCTGGTTAGTTCCTTTTTGGCAATTGAGATACCAGCCAGTTCTGTTTGAACCACGTTGGTGTTTTTTTCCCATTTCCCACTCTTTCTTTAGGCTTAGTGATCTGGAATAAATTCCATATCCTGAGCCTTCTTTGGATAGACTTATCACACATGTTTAAAGGAACTTTTCGCCTGGAAATTGATGACAAATCGCCTACAACAATATTTCAGGTGGGCAGAGCTACATAAAATTTCCTGTATCTCTTGAACAGATGATTTTATCGAGATGCCACTAGAGGACTTTTTATTTTTGACGCCAAAAAGTGTCCAATTAAGGTGTTCATGAACGGTTGAAATTTTATTAATTTCTAATAATAATCCTTTTAATAAAAAAACTATTTTCAATTTTCAACTTTAGAGCTTAATAGCTCGTTAACGAAGGACGTTGGGGGAACTACCATAATTATTTTTAGTCCCTCCATCAGTTTTAGGTACGTAGTCCACTAACCTTTTATTTTTAAATATTTCGCACTGATGAAAATGTCCAAGACATTTTCTCTAGCAAGTTCTTTATAAGAAGGTTCCCCAGTAATCATCCATTCGTAAATAAATGCAAACGACGCTGCACTACATTTATCCTAAAAAATAACAAAACGAAAATCAAGCAGATATTTTACTTGAAATCTTTGTAGCCTTTCCCACAAAACACAAATTTGAACCACGGTTATTTTTGTAAAAAAAAAACGTTCAATTAGTTTCAAAGTACTTACTGAAGGTAATTCAACTTTTTTAACAGCAATATATGCGTCAAACAATTCTGAGTAACACTGAAGAACAATGAGATGACAGTTAAATTCTTCATTGTCAATATACACTTTACAGTCAGCATTGCTAGAAAACAAAAAATAAATAAATAAGGGTCCACAGTAAAAACCCATTTTCATACGTACGTGTAATTTGTAATACGAGAGTACAGTTCTAAATATAAATTTTTCTTCTCTGGCAAGGCGACAGTTTGCCAATTTATGTCGTCTGTACCATTATAACCTAACCTAAAAATATAAATTGGAACATCATTGGGCGTTTCAAAGACCACAATCCAAAAAAATGAACGTTGCCTTCAACGCAGGAAACTCAAAAGATGTATACAGTTTTGTCAATGGTAATGAAACCTATTTTTACTCTTATGAACCCGAAATTAAATGCCAGCCGGCTGTCTGGATGTTCCAGGATGAACCAAGACCATCTAAAGTTCTCCGTTCTCGAAGTGTTTCCAAAAAAGATGGTAGCCACATTTTACATATCGGTTTGTTTGTCGGAATTAATCGCTGAGATTTGAAAAACGAACCCCCTACCAAGACAATACAAGTTTCCAGACAGCTCGATTTTTGACTGTTCTCCATACAGTCCCGACCTAAGTCCTAAGGACTTTTTCACTTTTCTTAACATTAAGAATAAACTGCTTCCAAGGGATTCAAAAATGCGTTTGTCTTCGTGGAGAATTCTTTGAATAGTGGTGAGTTACTTATATATAAACTTTACCTTCCTAGATTTAGTTCGGGATCTAAAATTTCTGAAGTTTGTTTGCTTTCGTATTCTGATGCTTCCTTATTGCCACTTCTAACAGGAGTATGTCCTAAGAATGTATTTATACTGGTGAAGCCTGCCTAAAAAAGAAGATTTGTAAAGAAAACAAGTGTAAGTACTTTGTACAAAAATGTATGTAGATATTCTATAATGTTATGCCTTATTAAACACTTGGCAATATGTAAGCCGTTCCTGGCATCGACAAAACAGAAATATAAGCAATCCGGCTCGAAGGACCAAATGTTTAATAGCGTTTGATTATTGTTCACGTTGAAGTTGTAAACTGATTTTAAAACTGGAACTGGAAATAGAGGTATTTTAGTACTGATCGATAGAGATCGTAAATAACGATCAGACCAAGTGACAGAGCATGCAAGTTGATATTTGTGTGTCCAAAGCTGGTCCTAACCTAACCAAGAAATATATATTATATTAAATACTTCTTTAAAACAAAATTCACACCCGACACTGAATGTAACTACTGGATTATAAGCCCAACCACAACACAACCTCAAGACCGAAGAATTTTTTCTGAGAAAGTAGTCAAAGGGAGTATACTTCGGTTATTTCGTTTTATTACGATAAATACTGCAGTTGATTGGATTGTTCGGAAGTGTTGAGTACAACTCTTCAAAATTTTCTTAAATATAGTAACATATATGACAATTTTAGAAAATATTATACTATACCTGGCTAATGATGGTATCCATGGCTGAAGTTTTTGAGACATCCGTATTTTGGGCCATCTTATTATTAATATTACTACAATTTATTAAATTGGGACGCACGCTGACTTTGGTCACTTTAGGATCTGCTACTAGTACACTCAATTTATTTGAAGAAAAAACAACCTAAAAAATAATTTAAACAAATCCCATGCCGTTATACAATTTTCGAAATTTATAATGGCAGAAATTTTTTTTAAAAAACTGTAGTTTTAATATTTTACGATTTAATAAAAAAAAATATTTTTATTCTTACCTGCGATGAATCAACTTTGAGATTTCCACTTGGAGTAAATTTAAACGGGAAAGTACCACTGTCTATCTGGATGTCAGGCGAGCTATATTAAACTCTATTTTAAAGAAAAATTTGGAAAATTTAAAGTGTTACAAAATTTTTACTGCCCAGCAGAGCTAGATCTAGTAGAGAAGTACAAATAGAAGTGTAACTATTATGGCTGCTCCACTTGGATCCCGGCAAGGGTGATTGACACATTATAAGAAACTTTGGGGGCCACTACCTTTTAGACGTCGACGAAAGCACAAAAATAAATTTAAATAAAACAAAAACTAAGGTGAAAAAGTCGAGAAACGACGAAGATGATGGTGGGAATGCTGACCGGACATTGTCGGCTGAGGAAGGAAGGACAAAGAGCCAATCCATTTCTAATCTAAGGTGAAAAAAGTAGAAACACCTTGTGGAACGAAAATGAATAAATCCTGTACTTTATAGGGCACTTAGCTTGGTAGACGAAGATAGAGATGTCTTGAGGAGGTCCTAGATGTTTTAGGAGATATTTTAATTAAGAATAGAGATGTTTTGAAAATGTACTAGCAACTGGTTCGGTAAATTAAGGTAGAGAAGATGTCCTAGCAGGTATTTTAAAGACTATCAATGTGGCCTAAGTGTATCCTAGGGGTTTCGTATCCTTGGAGCTTTGCTTACCACAGCAATTTAAGGTAAAAAAATATAAAAATTAATGATAGAAACTAAGGTAGGGGAACTGGAAGACCCTTTTGGGGGCCGGAACCCTTTTGCGGTATGTAATATTGGAAGAAAAGAGAAGATCTAGTAGGGCTTAGTCAATCAAAGATTCTGATGGGTGACTAAAACCCGTTGAGATCGAATGTATGTATAAGTCAAAGTAAAACTACACTAAGAGTTTTAACAGGGATCCTAACTGGACATTGCCGCCTGAACGGGCACCTGAACAAGCTCAAAATAGTGGAGGAAGAAGAATGTAGATTCTGTGGCATGGAAGAGAAACCTCCATCCACATCCTAGGGCACATCACCTAGGAGATATTATTTACCCAAGTTGAAGCCTGCAGATATCCTAAAATTCCTCATGGAAATTGACTGTTGACAGATGTCAATTGTCTTATCGTCAGGGTTGGGGATTGGAAGTGGCTAATGAGACGACAAGCAGGAATTAAATAATGATTTGTGATATAAATTTAAGAATCGAAACAGGTCGATAAAGATGTCACAGAAGATCAGACCAATTTCACTAACGTTAGCTCTTAGATTTTTTTTTCAAAAAATATTTATTGAGTCTACTGTCACTGATTTAAAAAAAACAACAAAAGGCTCGACTTTGAAGCAACTAATGAAGACTTTCTATGAAGTCTATGTTATAGAGCACTTACTTTAATTTTGACATTCTATGCTTAGACGAAATGTCTCCAGCTTTTGGACGGAGCTTCTTTTTACTCGGATAAAGGAAATCGTTGCGACTGATTGGCTGCGAACAAAAACAATCTGGTTCACGTGGTTTTGAATACAACAGAACTAAATTTTCTGATGGAATTGTCGATGTGGTGGAATGATAATTACCATAACCTGAAAGGTAGTCACGAGAAAACTAATAAACCATTCCAGAACACCTGACTTTGACAAGTGGGCCATATTGTGCTGGGTTCCCCGATCATTGTTCTACAAAGCCTGTCAGACAACCAACTGACTTGCATCACTTGTCAAAACACACAAATTTCAACTCCAACTGTCAAAGTCAGGTGTTCCGGAATGGTCTATAAGATTAGGATTAATATGGAGTTTATGTATACCATCGAATGGTGTAACACCAGCTCATTCCTTGAGAAAGGACCCCGCACTTTTTATAGGGAAAAATGGTTCCAGTCCCGAGGTCTAATTTTTTGTGGAAAAGGTAGTTCTTATCATCCTGGACAAAAACGCTTATAGGCGCAAAAAAATCTACCGACAGGATTTTGCGCTACGGCGCTGAATAGCGTGATTATGGAGATATACCTGCGTGGAGGTACTATATCCTAGGGGAAATGTTTATAAACGATTATTTGTATACATGAAATAAAGTTTAGACCGGAATCGTCTTTTTTGCACCTCGTTTTCAACACAGAAAAGGGTGACCATCTTTTTCCGTATCCGCGCCTACAACATTATTACATCGCAAATACACAAATTACAGAGCAAATACCAATAATCATGTTGAAATCATGTGGAATATAGAGGTATTGGCGAAAAACCACTATAAAAAAGCTCATGCACCTTATTCGGAACCTCATTAGGTGGTGTGGAAGACCGGAATCCTCATTTTTCAGATACAGATTGCGTAAATTACTTTGGAACCCTGGCCTCGGATTACACAAGTACGACAAGGATATATGAAAGAGAGAGAAAGAATAATTGTGCGCGGTCATCACTTTGTTTCATCTTAGGGGTGTATACTTATTTCCCGAGACTGGCCGAATGGTCCTTTACAGAGAGAATTCACTAGTTGGTGGTATTCAGTATGCTTCCAACATGAAAGGAGTGATGGTGTTAAAGAAATAAAAAAATACAATCGTTTTACGTAACCTGTACATCTTAAAATTCATTTTTGTCAACATGATCATTTCAGACCAAGTTGACAATTTCTAACTGCAATAGGATATTATTTTAGCCATTGTAACTTGAAAATAAAACGGCATTTCTTGAGAGAACCATAATTAAGAAACTAAAAATCCCTTCCATTAATAATTTAAATTGAAAAAATAAAATAAGTAGGTAGGTACCTACACCTATTCTAAACATAAAATATAAACTTCCTGAAATAATAAAAATAAAAATCCATTCTAAAGGTAAACATAATTTTAATGAATTAAGTGCTCAAATAAACCACCTTCCTGTGCCAGACAATAACCAAATCTGTGATAAAGATTTGATCTCATATCTCTAAGATTATTTGGCGTAATGCTGGCACAAACGTACTGTATTCACCCTCGAAAAAAAGTCAAAGATAACGAGACAAAATATCATTTGTACAAATTAATCTGCGCTTCTGGCAACAGCGGTTAAAATAGGGGGGCAATGAGCATTCGGCCAGTCTCGGGAAATAAGTATACACCCCTAAGGTGAAACAAAGTACACGCCTTAATGACCGCGCATAATTATTCTTTCTCTCTCTTCCAGCTGTTTTTCTGTCGTACTTGTGTAGTCCGGACGGTTCGGATGTAATTTACGCAATCTGTATGTTTATAGTACATTGTATGCGCCGTAGCGCAAAATCCTGACGGTAGATTTTTTTACGCCCATAAGCTTTTTTGTCCAGGATGATGAGAACTACTTTTTCCACAAAAAATTAGACCTCGGGACTGAAACCATTTTTTCCTAAAAAGTGCGGGGTCCTTTATTATTAATTTGAGATGATGTACTCACCTTGTGGTAAATTATGGATATTTGGAACCAAACTTCTTGTTTCGGATCTTTCTAGTGAATGGCGTTGCTGGAAAAAATAAAAATTGAAGTTATCAAATTGATTTCCACAGTCTATGAAATTATTAAAGTATTGACTTCCGAGCTTCGTGGGGCGTTATTATAAAACGGAAACCCTTCAAGTTATGCATTTCATAGTTTTGTAGTGTAAAAAGTATTATGGAATATTCATTTACCCTAAATTCCCCAGATCCAGGATCTATAAAACTGGTTATTGGGCTCTTAGAAATCCTGTCTTGTCTACCCTCCGATCGTTCGGAAGGAAACAGTCTGAAAATATAAAAAAAAAAAACATAAGTTATAAAGGACCTTTTTATTGACCCGAAGTTACATTAAAAGTGTCCTTTACCTTCCATTCAAAATACTCTTTTAATTATTATTATATATTATCCTTAATAAATTTAAAAAAAAATGTAAACAACTATCTGTGAATACAATTAATGTCTTTACTTTTTACTCACCTCAAATTCAACAAATCAATATTTCCCAAACAGAAATTTTCTCTCTCAGAATACTGAATATTATCCTTAAACGTCAAAAAAAAAATTTTACAACTCAAAAAATATCGGTCAAACTTTAAACGTTTACCTGCTCACTTTTGGGAAAGCTCTTTACCATTATATTTCATACACTGGTACTGAAATTTTTATTGCTATTTCTTCCAGAAAAACACAATATTTTGCTCCGATTCTTCCAAAAAATGTTCATAAAACAACAGAAATAAGTTGTCAAACATGTCATAGATTTAGGGCCACTTGTATAAGCTGTGGTTACCAATAATTCAAATTTGACCGATTGGTTTTCAAGTGACATAAAGTCTTGACTTTTTATAACACCAATGACGTCATTGTATGACACTTTTGTTATACTTTTTTTAAAAAGTCAATGTGGTGAGATTTTCAGTACCATTGATAGCAAATGTCTTCAAAACACCATGCTAATTAATTACTAAATAGATTATTATGCTTTGAGGGTTGAGGGCGACAGTGTTACAAAGCTGAGGGTCTCTGACCCAAGGGTTTGTATGTCGCTCGGGGGTATATATTATCTATTAGTACCCGTGATGCATACAAACTCTTATGTCATACCAATTCGTTTTGAATAATGAATATATTTATATTTACCTTGACATTTTTGTTGCTAGGGAGATAAGTATTAAAATGTTTAAATTGTTAAAGTCAAAAATCAATAATGTAACAAGATTCTGAAATTTCTGACGAAAGTGCAAAGGAGGCTGAAAAGGCAATGCAAAATCGACAATGAATATGATCAATTTTTGAAGTAGATGTCAGAAAATGTTGTAGAAAAAGTTTCCCCGAGCTCTGTGGGCTAAACATTCGGGGGTAATATCCCTAGCGCATTTAATTTTTCCGGAAAAATTCGGAAAAACGAGTTTCTTAGTAATTTTGCGAAAGTGGAAAAATCCTCGTCTTCGACTCGGATTTTTAAAACCACTCTCGCTCATGCTATTTGTTAAAACAGATTACTTAGAAACGAGTGTTCCAACGAGGGATATTTATGTTCGAGTTTGTTAATTGCCGTTTTAATACTCGTGTTGGTTACAAAGTTTTTCCGTCGACTATACAAGTTGTATTCGTTGTTCCCAATATTTAAAAACCAAAAATATTTATTTGTTTCATAGGTAAGTACTGTCAAAAATAAATCATGACATTGAAATGTCACAGAGACATGGTCGCTGGTTCAAATATCTGTGGTTCAAATGTTACTGTTTTCGTTTTTTTCTTAAATTCTTTTTTGGATGTCTTAACACTAAATAATTATTATAATTTTGTAGAATAGTAAAATAAAACGATAGGTAAGTCAAAAACTTGAAGTATTCCTATACTAGTAATCATTTTTAAATGTGTTATTGTATGTTTGGTTGCCTACACCACAGGTAACTGTCAATATAAACATAATGTATAAGATGTACGTTGATTAATGAAAAGCATGCATTAATAGGGGTCATTATGTATGATTTTGAGAACGTTAATAGCATATGTTGATACAGGGTCGACGGAAAGTTATATTTATAACTCTTACTGGTTGGTGCAAATGCAAACTATTGAGTCACTTTAGTTCATCTTATGTTTTATAAGAGTTTCTTGCTCGTGCTATAAAATAAATAATAATAATAAAAAAAAAGAATATAATAAAACTCGCATATTATTATCGAATTTTTATTTGACACATTTGACATATAAATATGATTTTCAATTACGCACAATATTTTTACATCAATAATTTTAGGCATAAACAAGAATTCAATTATCAAATACAATCATTCAACAATAGAAATATAACATGTGTTACTCGAACGGTTTCGCAAATTACATTTTGCATCGTCCGGAGTAAAATGTTATAATTTATGTTGTTATATAATTTTTTAGAAAATTTTTTCAAAAAATACTTTTAATTCTGTATTGTATAATAAATGAGTAAAAAAATAGAAGTCACTAATATTTGTACTGGGTGTCTGATCAAGAGAGGTAACCCAGTGTATCTCAGAAACTATTTTTGCAATAAGGATTTTTCTCTCTAATCTCTACGATAAATAGTTTCTTAGATACAGCGTTTTATACTCTAACTAAAGTCAGTGTGATGACCATAAAATAAAGCAATGTTGTCAGATATATTTTCTTAAATATGTTAGGCTCGCTACACAAATGTTCCTCTTACTTCAGTAAACTGTTAGTTCGTGATGTTATAAGAAAGCTAGTTTGGAAATATTTAAAAAAAAATAGATAATGTAAATTTACTAGTAAACATTAAAATAAGTCGCTTGAAATTACTGAAAAAAGAAAAATTAATTAAAACCACTTTTTATATGTTACTATATTTAAGAACATTTTGAATTGGCAACGTAGTGGCACGTGCAGTGAAGACTTCGAAACAACCAATCATCAACTGCAGTATTCATCGCAATATAACGAATTAACCGAAGTATACTCCGTTTGACATTTTTGGCAGAAAAAATTCTACCGTCTTGAGGGTGTTCGGGGGGGTTTTAATGTGGTTCGGCTTATAATCCATTAGTATCATTCAGTGTCGTTTGTGAATTTTGTTTTAAAGAAATATTTAATATAATATCTATTTCTTGGTTGAGTGAGTTTAGTGAATTGTTATAGGAATGTATAGGAAAGTGTAGGTGACCTAGTGTAGAAAGGTATCATCAATATAATACCTTTACCTTTCTTAATCGAACACCCGGTACAGCATTACATTTTGGTACACTATTATATTTATAAAGTGTATCACAAAAAATTTAATACAAATGTAGAAAAAGTATTTTTTTTTTTCGACTGGTATACAGGGAAAATAAAAACTGATGATTTGGTGTGAGATAAATAATACGTCCTAGCGGTAGTGAAAAGCAAAATATTAATTTGTACACTAGATATTTTTTTTCCATATTTCGTATTAAATTTTTTAAGGACACACTTTATATAAAAAGCTTACATATAAGGCACGATTAAAATGCAAACTTATGGCAGCATTTTTAGCTTATTCCCTAATTGTTTATTTGCTTAAAATTACAATTTTTATAAGACCCCACACCAAACCCACGGGATGGTTTTTGATGTCCCAGTCAAAAGCGAGAAAGATAAGTAGACAGTTTTCGAGTTACAAACACTGTATATATATTATTAAAACTTTTGTGAAGTGCGCTGTTTGTATACAGGGTGCGCCATTTAACTTGAGGCAGTCATATTACCTCGAAAATGATTTTAAATAACACTTGTTTGGGTTCAAGTAGCGTTTTTTAGTGTAGTTGTAGATTTTCTCTTCGTATTTAGTGAGTATAATGGTTAACTGGTCTAAGTACTTTTAAAATCAATTTAAAAAAATGATAAAAATAATTTTTTTTTAGAAAAACAAATATTTTACAAAACAATAATAAATAAATACCATCTAGATAAAAAAAAATCACAAGCCCCTGTAGCTCCTGAGTGCGAATATTGTGCTTATAAGGTAGAGGGTGGCGTTGACAAGTCCAATAATCTAAAAACAAATTGAGAATTAAGATAAGGGTATCATTTTTTTTCTCTACTTGATAAATGGAATACTTACAGCCGCTGCAAAATATGGTTCATAGTCTCCTCCGTAGTAGTTTTGTCGTTTATGATTTATTTCGGTAACTAGCGTTAAACTGGCAGCTAATACCATAATGAAAGCGAATCCATGATAAATGACTTCCTGTAAATATAAAAAAAAACTTAATATCAACTCGTACATTTTGAAATATTGAGAAGGGTTTCGTGGTTAAGGAGATTGTAAGACGCAGACGCGGTTGAATGGTAGCTTATAATACCGAACAGAACATTGATAGGTAGGAACCGCTGTAGCGCAGGGCTTAGCGTAAGGGCTTGTAACTGAGGGGTCCCGGGTTCGAGTCCCGGTGGTTCCAGCTTTTTCAATTTTCAGAATATTTAGCTTATAAGATCCGGATTCGAATCCCGATGATTTGGCTATATTAATGTTCAGAATATTCAGCTTATATTTGTTATTTTGGATCTCACTTGAATAACAGTATTTTAATAGTTAATTCTAATAATAATTTCGTTAGGGTTATTCTCTTGAACCCTGCATTTATCCATTTTGTAGGCTAATTCGTTAAACAATAAGAACTAGCAATAAAAATACCAATGGAATGAATGAAATCATCGTTGATGATATAAAAATAAACATTATTATTAACACTATACAGGGCTGTCAACTAATTTTTTTTGTATTCGTGTATTTACGAACCAAAAAAAAAAAATTATTAAAGTGTTTATGGGCAGATTTCAATCTTATAACTAGTTTAATAGATACAATACATCATAGACGAAAAGTAGTCGTTATTCAAAAGTAATATTTGACTTGTAAAAACGAGATATATATTTACAGGGTGAATCGAAAAACATTTAAAATACAATTCTTACTGACTCTTATTTTTTACTGTATTCTAATATAGTATGAAAAGCAGCATAGTAATCATCGGATTATGTCAAAATTTTAATATTTCATACAGGGTGAGTCAAAAGGTTTCATATTTGTAATATTCTAATACTCACGTAAATTGTTTTCGAAATAATCGAAGCCGTCGAAATGGATATCAAACACGACGTCAATAATAAAAATGTTCCCACTAAGAATGTAACAGCCATGAGAAGAAAGAATATTTCCGGTGAATATACGTATCGTATATATTTACTGACGTAGTAACTTACTATGCCGACAATAACGATTCCCAAAATCTGAAACAAAATAAATGACCATAAAATAAAGCAATGCTGTCAGATATATTTTCTAAAATTCGCTCGCTAGACAAACGTTCCCCTTACTTCAGTAAACTGTTAGTTCGTGTGCATTAAAGACTTCCGAACAATCCAATCATCAACTACAGTATTTATCGTAATATAACGAAATAGCAGAAGTATACTACCTTTGACTACTTTCTCATAAAAAATTCTACGGTCTTGAGGGTGTTCGGGGGAATACTATACTTTTTATAATTATGTGTTCATAATTCACTCTAGTGGGTACCATATACCTTTTTTAGGAGGTAAAATATTGTAAAAATAATTTGTGCATTATTATATAGTCGTGGAGAAAAAATATACAGGGTGTCCCAATGAGAAAATTTTAAAAAAGTATCGAGATTTTTCTAATCGACAATATCCTGTATATAAACGAGTAGAATTAAAATCTGTTTATCCGATAAATCAGCATTGATTATTCTTTAAGATGATTCAAGGTAGCTTGCTTCGTTGTAAGTAGGTCAATGTGACTATGTTCATCATAATATATATATAACAAAGCTATTTCGGAGTTGTAGGAGTGTCGGTATCTTCGCCAATATTATCTTTCAAAAAATTCGATTTGTTATTTCAAAGGGATATATAAAAAAATACCATAACAATTTCCAAAAATGGAATTCTTGAACCACAAATTTTATTATTAACGAAAACAAAATGATTTCAATAGAAAATAGAACTTCCTATTAGTTACATTTTACTTCTGACATTGTACAAGTGTTTCATTTAAAATACAAATAGATTTTTGTCACTTATGGCATGGAAATATAAACTCAAAATTCATTTCTATATGTAAAATGTTGCCCTGAATCGATTGGTGAAGACTAGAACGTTCCATCTTTACAATTAGCCGAGTTATGAGTATTTTTGGTTTTAGAAAGTGGATTTTCGAAAATTTTATTACGTTATTTGAAGGCGAAAGACTGATTTTAATAAAAAACAGACTGTGCCAGTCGTTTTTTCGTCCCATAAAAACCCCGGTTAAGAATTTATAGCCAATTTCATTTCGCAAAATTTTTTTTTGTAGGAAATATTTCGCGATTTGAATTTCTCTCTGCTCTCTCCCTTAATGCTTGGAAATATCAACTCAAAATTCTTATCTATATGTAAAATGCTCCCCTGAATCGAATGGCGGAGACTAGAACGTTCTATCTCTCCAATTAGTCGAGTTATGGATACTTGAAATTTCAGAAAGTGGATTTTTGTATATTTTCACGATTTAATTTGCTCTCTGGTATCTCCCTCAATACTCGGGGATTTAAGCTCAAAATTAATTACGATATGTAAAATGTTCCCCTGAATCGATTGGTGAAGACTAGAACGTTCCATCTTCACAATTAGCCGAGTTATGAGTATTTTTGGTTTTAGAAAGTGGATTTTCGAAAATTTAATTACGTTATTTTAAGGCGAAAGAATGATTTTAATAAAAAACAGACTGTGCCAGTCGTTTTTTTGTCGCAAAAAAACCCCGGTTACCAATTTATAGCCATTTTCATTTCGCAAAATTTTTTTTTGTAGAAAATTTTGAAGCAAGGGGTAGGTATGGAAATATTTCGCGATTTGAATTTTTCTCTGGTCTCTCCCTTAATGCTTGGGAATATCGACTCAAAATTCTTATCTATAAGTAAAATGTTTCCCTGAATCGAATGGCGGAGACTAGAATGTTCTATCTCTCCAATTAGCCGAGTTATGGATACATAAAGTTTCAAAAAGTGGATTTTCGAATATATTCATGATTTAATTTGTCTGATGTATAGATCTTAGCAATAACTACACAGCAATTTAAGCAGTGGTGATAATATTTTAATAATTGTTTCGTATAAGTACTTTTTGGACAGTATTCAATTTTTTATAAACTTGTATATGATCACATTATCATAAACTGAATAAATTTATTGCCTTTATGAGTCACAAACGAAAACCTTGAATTGAAAATCGTAAACTTGATTTTTTTATTATTATTTTTGTTGGGTATGTAGTGACCTAGTCCTAAATGTAAATGAGATACGCATTACCTAATAAGGAAAAGATAATGTTTTTTTTAACGTATTATTAATAGCTCGATGAAATTTGTTAATATTGAAAATATATCAAAAATTCTTATAATAGCTTTGTCTTTACTAGTTTTTAATCCCATTTTTTCCTCCAAATTAAAATTATTAATATCGTTGGTAGAGTTCCGGGGGGGGGGGGGGAGGGGGGTGGTAATCTTTTTTTTCGATTTCGGATATCTGCAATACATTTTGAGATATTTCCAAAAAAACTAAACCTCTTCTTTTTTTTTAATAATCAATTTATAACCTTCACAATTTTTAAATATTAATTTCTAATTTAATTCCTACATACGAAATTTCAAATTCAAAATAAAAATAAAACTCGCGCACGAAAGAATAAATCACGTTAGTTGTATGGAAGCCCCCCTTAAATATTAATTTTATTTTAATTTAATTATTTTTAAAGAATAATATCACTCAATATTCTGTGAATATTTCAAGCGTCTACCTGTTGCCGATTCCAATATCGAGCAAAAAAATCACGTTTGTTGTTTGGAGCCCCCTTAAATATTTATTTTATTCTGTTTTTAGTATTTGTTATTTTAGCGGACACAGAAATACATCATCTGTGAAAATTTCAACTGTCTATAACTATCACGACTCATGAGATACAGCCTGGAGACAGACGGACAGACAGACAGACTTACTTAATTTGGGTACGGACCCCTAAAAAATTTTTTAAAACTGCTCACTAGCAAAACTAAAATTCTACTTACCAATTCGGCTAATTTGAGTAATCCTGGCCATGATTTTAAATATCCTGAATTAATTATAATAGCTGAGGTAGTAGTTGTTGTAGTTGTCCTAGTTACCGTAACTGTATGTGACATTTTGGCTTTTGATTATCTGAAAAAAAATCAAAGGGTAGGATTTAAAAATTGGAATAAGAAAAAAATATTTAATCGCAGTAGAACTCTTATGAAAGGCGACCTGAGAAATTATTAAGCACACGTGTTCGATTGTTTATAATATTTATTAACTTAACATTGCATTTAAATATTATTAGTTTATTTTGTCTACTATTTTCCAAAAACAGTTGAAATTATTCCAAGATCTCGTTAACAATACAATTATAATAGCTCATATTACATACAATTTTTCCTCAAGTCCTTCGTTAACGAGCTATAGGGCTCTAAAGTTAGGAATTGAAAATGGTTTTTTTATTTTTAATAATAAGAAATTATTAAAATTTTAAACGTTTATGAACAGTATAATAATTGTAATCTTTTTGGTGTCATGCTTCTTTCTGGACGTTTTTAGTCTTTATTACTATGAAAATTTAATAGAAAATGTTATGAAAGGTACAAAATCTCTGTCGCAAAAAATAGAACAAGCATCTTGTTTCAGATTTATTACAATACAACTCAATACATTCTGAAAAAATAATATTTTGACGTGTAACTAATGGTTTATTGAAACAACAAAAACAATAAAAAACTGTCAATCATTGTAATTTTTCAAATTATTTATGATGCTAACAATATACTAACTATATATTTCGAACCAATTTTCAAAACTTTTATTGATCTAAAAATAATTTCCAACGACGGCGTCGATTTTTATCCATATCTCTAAATGAAATTGAAAAATAGTTACGTAAAAAAGTTTGGAAATATCCAAGGTTAAAGACTTTCGAATGGGTCTGTTTAATTTTATGTACACGTAATAAATACGTTTACAAAAATTTTATATACTCCACCAAAAATGTTAACTTCTACCAGTAGGACACAAATTCGTCACTGAGAAGTAAATCTTGACCTTCCTCGTACAAATCCTTACCCCTTATCATTTACTTAGTATGTTATATTCTAAGATTATTGAGAATTTATAGAATTTAATAAATTAATTGTTAATCCTGATTATTCTGGTTAGGATATTGGTATAAACTTATTAAATTATTCTAATCCTTGATAAGTTTCAAAGTTTCAACCAACAATAGAGGAAAAACTGAATAATTTTGAAAGTTTTAAATTAAACACCTTGTATCTCAAGACAGGTGACACGTTCTAGATCAGGGATCTCCAAACTACGGCGCTGTCGCAGCGTGGTCAAAACACTTTTAACCCCCTGGGGTGAGTCATAACCCAGCCCACCCGCAGTCAGTCTCGCTCAGTCTGAGAGACATACAGATTGCGAAAGGGCTTTCCGAACCGTACGATTTTCACAAGCACGACAAGGAAAATATGGGAAAAACAGCTTGAAAGAGAGAGAAAGAACAACTGTGCGTGGCCAGCGAGGGCGTGTATTTAGTTCCAGAGGCCGGCCGAATGTCCACTACCCCCCCCATTTCAACCGCTGTTGCCAGAAGCGCAGACTAATTTGTACAAATGATATTTTTGTCTCGTCATCGTTGACTCATTTTCGAGCTCATGCACTATTAGGCAAAACCAAACACCTCCATCCGGCAGTGTCATTTTCAAATACAATGGCATGCGGTTGAAATGTGTTTGGAGACCCCTGTTCTAGATGATTTGGGAGAAATATTCACATTTTCTATATTTCCAAGAGGGTAAAACACCAAAAGAAGACTAAATTTAAAATAATTTTATTTTTGAATATGCCATTTTGTTACTAACTAATATTAGGTACCTAGGTACCTAATAAAACACGGGGTCAAAATTTGAAGTTGAACATTCCATTAGTATGTGCTAAACATCTATGATGAACAGAAAATGTTAGAAGAGTAGAGAAAATGGGACTTACTGATATCAAAATGATAACACCTCCTTTATGTTTGCTTATTTTTAACCACTTATCAGTTTCTACAGAAATCCATGATACAACATTTTTAATAACTTTTATTTGTAATATGAATCATCAGATTTCCACTTTTTTAAATAAAATACAGACAAAAACAGTAATTAAATGAAATGAAAGAGAAAAAAAGCTTAAAAAAATCGAAACCAACGATTTATTTTAATTCTAGAAGACGATTTACTTAAAAAAAATTAATATAGAAAACAAATTTTCGCAAATAAAATATTAAAGCCTTCCCGATACCTACCGGTTTTCCAGCACTAACAACACATACTATAGTAGGCCGGTGCAACTGAATTAAGACGTTATCAAGCGTTACATAGATGCTACTTGGACGAAAGTATCGAATAAGGACGTTGTATTTAAAATCAAAAAAGCTAATTTACTCAGCTTCAGCGTCACAGTGAAAACTTATACCAAGCTGCAAAGTTTTGTAAATTCCTGGGACACCCTGTATATATTAATCATAAAAAAAGTTTATAATAAAAATCCTCTTGCAAAAAATTACCTCTCCACCTACTAACAATTTTATCAAATGTATCAAAAGCTGCACAAAAATAAAATCTGACTCACCAACACCAATAAAACCACTTGGATCAATAAGACTTATTTTTATACTTTATTTGTTTTTCTCGTAATCTTATCCGTTATTATTTACAAAAATTACTCGAAAAATAAACCAATTTATTACTCAATTATTGTAAAAAGACAATTTTTTGTTGAATGAATCAACTTACCAGCTAGAGATTATATGCGATGTTTTTTTTTGTTGATTAACGAAGTCAAGAATCGTGCCACAGAACGTAATCGCGTGGATTGGTGTCTCGCGTAATCGAAAAGCGACTCGACAACTGCGTCTAGTCGCTTTTCGTTCAAACCAAGGCGGGACTATTATGTCATTCGAAGCGTATCATAAAAGAAGTTCCGTCAAAACGGTGGGTATAAGTATAAAGGTGGATTCAAATGCAACAGATTCTCCGAATCAATGCAATAGGAGTTATGCAACTTATTTTACATATAGCGAGTATAACGTGTCGTCTATTTAACGAGTAGGATACAGTGCTGTGGTTATCGGATTAACGAATACCTGCGGTTCTTCACTCTTTTTCGGACTGTAAAGCTTCCGGTACTGGTACTTGGTTCACCTTCAAAGTAACGAACTTTTTGCACTAGTGCATCTAAGTTAGGTACTTTTTGCAGTAGTGCATCAAAATAAGCTACTTTTTGCACTAGTGTATCAAATTAAGGTACTTTTTGCACTAGTGCATCAAAGTAAGGTACTTTTTGCACTAGTGCATCAAAGTAAGGTATTTTTTACACTAGTGCATCAAAATAAGGTACTTTTTGCACTAGTGCATCAAAGTAAGGTATTTTTTGCACTAGTGCATGAAAGTAAGGTAATTTTTGCACTAGTGCATCAAAATAAGGTACTTTTTGCACTAGTGTATCAAATTAAGGTACTTTTAGCACTAGTGCATCAAAATAAAGTACTTTTTGCTCTAGTGCATCAAATTAAGGTATTTTTTACACTAGTGCATCAAAATAAGGTACTTTTTGCACTAGTGCATCATTGTAAGGTATTTTTTGCACTAGTGTATCAAAGTAAAGAATTTTTTACACTAGTGCATCAAAATAAGGTACTTTTTGCACTAGTGCATTAAAATAAGGTACTTTTATTCTTTTGGCACAGTACATATTGCAAAAAATAGTCACTTTTTGCACGATCGAAGATAAAATTTATTTGTAGATAACTTCAATAAGCGACAACATTTAATCTGTAAGCTAAGCAGCTATATGAAGGTAGTAAATCGTGTATAAACAGTGAACGTGTTTTTTAGCGACCGTTTTTCGGCAGGTCTTTATAAACACGACATGAAAGTGCCGACGACGAGTGACCCTACTATTAATTGTTCATGTGTGAACTTGAAAACTGTAGTAATCCATATTGCTCTCGTCCTCCATAGACAAGCAAGAAGCGACACTTTCATTTCGCTTTAATTAGTGCTTGGAACATTTTGGATAAGAAGAAAATGTTTAAAAAACAAATATTATTTATTTTGAAAATAAACTTTACATTAATATTAGGTACAATGTTATTCGTGATAAAATTTGAAAACTTAAACATTAGTATTAAAAAAAAGTGAATGTCTTCGACATGAAAAGCTCGAACACGTTATTATAACACACAAAATACAAAATCATACAAAAATCTTATAACAGTCAATATATTTATTTGATCGTACTGTACATATATTCGAAACAATTTCACATTTTTTAACTTTTGGAAAATTATTTAAAATTTTTTTAACAGTACCTATCGGCTTGTAAAATTAAAAAAAGCATCGTAAAGAGATTCAGTTTCAATTATTTATACAGGATGTCCCGTGAATAAGTTGACGATTTTATTGTTTTATTTTTTTTTTGAAAAGTTTGTGTCAGTACCTTATTTTTCTTTACATTGACCTTTCTGTGTACTTAAGGTACTCAGTAACTTACTTCTAAAACAGTACAGTTTTTCGACGTTTCGACATAAAAAAAAAGTAAGGTTAATGCGTCGATTGATTTCGTTTAAACTCTACGTAGAGTAGATAAGTAGCGAAGCTGTAAACGATGCTGTTGAAGAGTCCGAATACCTGAAACAAATACCAACATTAAAAAATATTCCTGGAAATCAAATTATTGAACTCACCCCAGCTGCTATATATGAATCTCTAGTTTTATTAAAGAAGACCAACGTTCCTGCTCCATCGACCAATTGAATGATACTAGCGATTATGAACAATAAGGCCATGAATCCAGTGTTTGCCATTTCCTAGAAAGTATATATGAGAAATTTTATGACATAAGTGATAATTTGTGTTTTATTTAAGTTAAAAGACAACGGTATATTTTGAAAAAAACCATTGGGCCAAACAATAGATCCTTCATTCATTCGATTGAGTTGTGCTCATACAATCGGCATATCGGCGAGTGTAATTTAGGCGCTAACCATCCTTTTTTACCTGTCTGACCAAGAAGGGTAGATAATCCGACATGTATTTTCGCCGCTAAGAAGTGCAGGTAGGTCGAGTCAGCCATACATTATAATTAATTCTTCAAAAATTGACTAAAAATACGAAGGTGGTTTGGTAGGGGTAGGTTTGGTTGGGTTATTATTGAAAATTATTATAATTTAATCTTCAAAAATTGATTAAAAATACGAAGGTGGTTTGGTAGGGGTAGGTTTGGTTTGGTTGTTATTGAAAATTATTATTATTTACTTTACAAAAATATATCTTATTATAAATGTCGGTGATTTCATAAATCACGTACTTCAGTCGGTTAGCGCCCAAAATACCCATAGGATTATAATGACCCTTCGGTCTTGGCGCCTAGTTTACATGTTGTAAAAATGCATTAATCCTTTAGCGCCCAAATTACATCCGCCCCGGCATATACGGGGCTGGGATAAAGTATGGAACCAAGTAAATATCTTAAACAAAAAGAACGATATTTATGAAAATTTGCAGGTAAGTGCAATGGAACAAAATGCATCTGATGTACATTTTTTTGTTAATAATATACTTCCGGTTTAACCGGAAATGCCATCAACTTCTTTAATTTAAATGGGACACCCTATATATTTTTACAGATTTTTTAAAGAGCTTGTTATTTTGAATTCATACATACTGAGTTTAGTGTAAAAAAAATTGTAAAAACGAGGAATATAGCACTTTAATCAACCTCCTTTGAGTTTTTTGCATTAGAGCAAAAAACTATTTAGATAAACTAATTGATGTTGTTTGTATGCATAGTAATAAATAAACGAGTACTGTTTAGTACGTCTTTTGTTCTCCAAGTGTCAAATTATAATTGACGGAAATAAATTTTACAATTTAGAATGGTTCAATTAAGTGAAAATTAGCGTATTGAAATTTTAATGATGATCGGTTATGGTGATCGTGTTAGAACTCATGGAGAAGTATGTCATATTTTCACCTCCCCACTATGATAGACGGATTAGGGATTTTCTGGATGAGAATTTTCCAAATCGATGGATTGGACGTAGAGGATGGATTCATAGAGTGGCCTGCTCGTTCTCCGGTTCTTAGCCAGTTAGATTTTTTTTCTTTGGGGTTATCTAAAATCACGTGTTTACGTTAGACGACCAACAAACTTGCAGGAATTGAGACAAAGAATTATTGATGAATGTGAACTAATACGTGGAGAAATCTTAAAAAGAGTGACTCAAGAAGAATTTGTTAATACGGCGAGCATTTTGAATATTTGAAGTGATTTTGATTCTCGTTATTCTGAAATAATGAAATGTACAACTAACAGTGAGTTATTCCTCGTTTTTACAAATTTTTTTACACTAAACTCAGTATGCATGAATTCAAAATAACAAGCTCTTTCAAAATCTGTAAAAATATATAGGGTGTCCCATTTAAATTAAAGAAGTTGATGGCATTTCCGATTAAACCGGAAGTATATTAATAACAAAAAAATGTACATCAGATGCATTTTGTTCCATTGCACTTACCTGCAAATTTTCATAAATATCGTTCTTTTCATTTAAAAAATATAGACTTGGGGGAACCTATCTGTCGGTTGTGCATGGACGAGGTGCCTTGTGTCGACTTCCATTTGAGTTGGTGATCCCACAAAACGGTTCCGGACCTATGAAGTCTCCTTTATATAAATAAATACTTACTGATAATATCCAATTGATCGGTAACCTCAAGGCTTCCCTAATACCCAATAGATATATGAAAATCCATAGAATCGTGAAAATAAAACTGGCGGTGGCTACGAAGAGGAAAAAGTGAGTACTACTGTAGTATGGTGGTGAAGCTAGCGACATACAAAGTATTCCAAATATCTGTAAAATAAAAAAATAGAATTAATTAAGTTCGTTCATAACAATGTTTAGAAAGGAAATTTCATGCTCTTTAAGAATCGTTTTACAATATTTCGATTCGTTTTTGAGATATTTGCAAAAAACTGAACCATATATTTTTTTTATTTAATTAATTATAAATAAAACAATTTAATTTGTTTAAATCTTCCGTAAAGTATGGAATAATTTCATTTTTAGCTAAATAGACCATTTTAAGAAATAATCCTGAAACATGTCGATTTTTGATTTTAATTTACCGTATTTTAAAATAATAATCTAATATACAGGGTGAATTACTTTCGAGTAATGACGTCACCGTCATTTTTTTCAAATGGAACACCCCCATTTTGTCTCAATTTTCGGATTACTCTAGCTGAGCTGATTCCAAAAATGTATCACATGTTGATTCCAATTAGTACAGGGTGGACAAACATACAATAGTTTTGTGTGTGCTCATAAAGTAACGCGTAACAATCTTTATTAGTTAAATTAACAATGTTATCAAAAATACTTATTGTCTAGCGGACAGAATATGATGAAATACATGACTTTATAAACGTTCGAACTGCAGCCATTGCTGTATTTGACAGTAACCCAAACAGTGTACAAATTCTTGTTAAACCTTGTTTATTGTGTTTTGAGAAATATTGTTTATCGCTGTCCGAATTCTCTCTTTTAATTCTTGAATATTTGCTGGTTTCGTTTGATACACATTCTTCAGATGGCCCTACGTAAAATAACCCAAAGGATTGAAATCTGGTGACCTCGCTGGCCATTCAATAGGTACACGTCTACCAATCCACCTGTTCGGAACAATTTCATCATCTAGGTACCTTCTAACATCTACAGCATAATGTGAAGGTGCACCATCCTGTTGAAACCATAAACTTCCATCAAAACCTCCAGGATTACTTTATGAGCACACACAAAACTATCGTATTTTTGTCCACACTGTACCAATTGGAATCAACATGGGATACATTTTTAGAATCAGCTCAGCTAGAGTAATCCGAAAATTGAGACAAAATGGGGGTGTTCCATTTAAAAAAAATGACGGTGACGTCATTACTCGAAAGTAATTCACCCTGTATATTAGATTATTATTTTAAAATACGGTAAATTAAAATAAAAAATCGACATGTTTCAGGATTATTTCTTAAAATGGTTTGTTTAGCTAAAAATGAATTTGTTCCATACTTTACGGACACAGTTGTCATTACCACAACATTTTAATTCATAAACTCCTGATTTGTTTAATTTTGAAGATTTAGATTTGTTGTTTTTAATGAATTAATAATAACTTTTCCCCAATTTTCCAGTAAAATATTGTTTTTCAAACCGACTGAATCCTAAATAATAATTTTCTTTTATCCATATCATGTTTGAAATGAAATGGTAATTGAGAACCAGTAGGTACTTAAAATATCTATGAGAAAATCTTACATAATTTTCTTAAAAGAATTTACATATTATGACTATATAAAGAGAAAACAACTGCACAATACCATATTCTTTTTATACGAAATTTACACAATTAAAGTACCTACTTCTTACGTCATAAATTTGTGTGCCCTTGATGATTTCTCCAGCTACGCCTCTGCATTATATTCAAGGTGGATGACCTAGTAGACATTGCAGGTGCGGCTGAACTCTCTTTTATTATTGCATCACCAGCCATCGGAAGAGGAAAAAAAGGACGGATATGGCCTTATTTAGTTTTAACAAAATGGGTAAAGTATTCGATTACAGTGGCGTAACAACTAAAAACATAGTGCGCATGTTGATCTGAATTTTTTCTGTTTTAATAATAAACAACATAGATTATAGAAAGTGAAATGTGTATTTTATCTTGAAATTACGAAAGTAAAACTTAAAATGCATAATTAATTACAAAAAAGTTGTTTTCACTCTATTTCTTAAAGATAAATCAAAAATAAATCACAATTGACTTGGCATGTAGGTTGAAATTGAATTAGCATAATAACGTCACAGTCATAGACAACACGTTCGTGTCCATATTAAGCTTATTTAGAGAATGTTTGGAAAATTTACAGAGACGTAACCGAAATTACCAATAAATTATAATTTATGGTGTACCAGAAGTTCCTTCCAAAAACTTGGATCTTGATTGAAGGGTTGAAATTATTGATAATATTTCATTCTTTTTATTAAAAATTATTACATACGTTAATAACGAGTTATTCTAATATCAACTACAGCCAGTAAATAACTATGGATTTAGGTAATAAACTTAATCGAAAACCACATATCCAAATTATGAATCTGTATCTGTAAGAGTGGAGAAGGTGAGTAAGGCCCACAGCACTTAGGTCACATGTGAGTCATTGTACATCCTCCCGAGGAGTGGTTATCGTCCATCCTGTCCTTTCCAGGAAGGTGGACAGGTCACTAAGAGACCAAAACACACTCTCTTATTGACGATAACTCCGGGCACTCGCTTAAGACATGCCTGACAGATTCATCTTGCTGTTCACACATCCTGCATAGAGGTGACAGTTGCCGGTCAGAAATCCTACCATTCAACGTAGGTTTTTCCTGGTCATCGCCAAATTTTTTTTCGACTCCAACTTCCCAGGGTCGCCCAGGTTGTACCTGGCAAGACTACATCCCTTGATTTCATCCCATCTCTTTGGAGATTGAGCTTAGGTCAAGCCGTAGGTGTCGCCGGGTCCAAGAAGTCTTAGTCCAGCCGCTTCTCTGGCTATCCCCACCTCAGGATAATATTGTTATCTACCGAGGCGTTAGCTAAATCTCGATGGTACTCTAATACTAGCCCTGATGTAACACGTTGTCTGTTCAATGCTAGTAGAGTTTGTCTGCCATCAGTGCAGATTAATATATTTTAGCCAGAAATTCCTTTTCTGGTTATTAATGAAATATAATTGAGAAATTTGTCTCAATTCAACCCTGTATTAATTTCATAATATTATGAACATCACATCCTCTGCATTCGTTGCCTACTTCCAACGCCTACGAAATTTTATCAGAGGTTATTTTATAGCACATGATCGAGATGTAGGTGCTTAAGGTGTCTGGTACATAATTGTATCTTCCCATTCATATATCTTTGGTCATTTTGAATGACAGTATCTTATTAAGTACTTTAATGAGGTACAGAGCGTTGAAAACGCTCTAGGATATGTTTTCTTATTGTATAGGTGCAATGATAAATGCATGTATGTATAGTTGTGAGTAAAAATAGTTTGCACTGTTTCACAATAAAATAACAGTATGCCGTAAGGTCTCTTTGAGGATTAAAAAGACGAAAAGATAAAAAAGCCATAAATCATTTCTACCCACAAGCGAACAATTGATTCTCATTTGTGCATTGTTAGTCCACATGGACTGTTAACGTCCCAGGATGGGGTTAGTTCGTTTCTGTTATTTACGATACATTGTTCTACCCTTATCCAAAAAATCAATCATGATTACTCCATGGCAATCCCAAAAAACTGAAGCAAGAACTTCTCCAGCAGATTTTTGGACACGAAACTTCTTAGGTCTTGGAGAACCAGGGTGTTGCCATTCCATCGATTGTTGCTTTGTTTCTGGATCGTAGAAATATACCCAAGTCTCATCCATAGTAACAATTTGGTTTAAGAAGTCTGCATCGTTTTCAAATCGAGCACAGATCGAACGCGATGCTTCTACCCTTGCACGCTTTTGGTCAACATTCAAACATTTGAAGATCCATTTTGCAGCAATTTTTCTCATGTCCAAATTGACGTGAACTATATGATGAACGCGTTCGTATGAAATATTCAGTGCTTCAGATATCCGTTTTAGCCCAATTCGACGTTCTGATAAAATAATGTCATGAACTGCATCGATATTTTCAGGGACTGACACAGAAACTGGCCTTCCCGAACGGTCATCATCTTCAATGGAAAATTTACCTCTTTTGAAGCTTGCAGTCCAATTTTTCACGGTCGCATACGAAGGACATTGATCACCAAGGGTATTCAGCATATCTTCGTAAATCTGCTTACCTCCTAACCCTTTTAACTACAGGTACTTGATGATGGCTCGATACTCCAAGTTTTCAATTTTCACAATTTCGGTGTACATCTTTTTTCTTTTAATTTATTGCGTAACTCTGGTTTACTTTTTTGACGCCGAACTTCACACTTACACTTCTATTAAGTTATTGTTCGTTGCTATGGTAACGCAATATTTTGTTTATGCATGGAGCTGGTCCAGGTTAACTAAATATCAATACATGAATATTTTATTGAGTACAGAAATCCCTAGTGCGTCGGGATCCTGCATTAATGTTAAATCTGTCTGAAACCGGTTCTGCTTCTGCTTACATATTTCTTTATCTCGCCGACAAATTGTGAAACGGGGTACAAATTAATTTTACTCACAACTATAAAAAAAGAAAATACTGCAAAGTAAACATAAAGAAATCAATATTGATTTTAATCCACACTACTGGAACTTTTAACATATAATCAAGCCATAATTAAAATTTAAATTAGCCAAGTTAACATAACAAATAGCCAATAACATTTGATGGTCTATAAATTTGTCATAAATACCGTCTATCGTCTAAAATAGAAACTGTGTTGATGGATATAAATACAAAGTAGAACGGGAACACAGACAGTCTATACAAATGCTGATGTTTTCCAATAAACATAGTTACTGACATTTGGCAATATTTTAATCCGGAAACTAATGAACCATGAACAACGGTTACCTCCAATCGAAATAGATGATGACAAAAGCCTCTCGAGATCAGTAAACGTTTAAACCGAGGCAGCGAATTGTAAATGACCCAGTAGACTGGAGACTGGTTACAGAGAAAATAAAGCCGAATAGAATGAGGTGGGTTAAAAGTAAATTTCAATCATACAAATCTCTAAGAGAGGATAGAGTATATCTCATCTTACTTCAAAAGTGTAAGAAACACTAATTCCACATCTAATGTGTACGTGGTTAGACTAAATGACATGACGTCCAAGACATACCAAAAATGGTCATACAACCTTTGCAATATATGGAGGATCTAATGAAACAGAATTCACTGCCTCAAGCAGCTCTGGAGGAGTCCCAGACATGGCCAATAGGAAATCCGTCGGATCATCGTATCGTCGGAAAACGCCTGCTTAACTCGTCTGGTTAAAGCCGTGCGGACAAATCTGTCACAATGTGTGATGGTCTTTACCTTACACAATAAAGTTTCTAGAATGATTTTAAAGTTTGTCTCAAAATACATCGTCTAAGCTTTTGCCTGCAATCATCTAAATACACAACCTTCTTAAAACAATTTTATCTGAAATGAAATCCAAGAACAGTCGAGTGACAAGGCAAGGGCGGGCCATCAGGTTTGTATCGGGTGTATGATGTCTGCATTGAATTCATTTGGCGGTATTAAATATTCCGTTTTAGCGTGCGATCTTCTATCTTAATATCTACACACTTCAATCGTTTATTTATCGGAGCGATATGTTTAATCAAATATAATTATCGTTCTCTTACTGTTATTTAATTAAACGCGTTCAGAAAACATGTAAGCTTGTTAAATAGATGTTATTATTCTTTGAACTACATATTTCTATATCGTAAAATGTAAATAAATATGAAATATTTATTGAAACCATCCGTTCGGTAATAAATAAATCTGTTTTTACTTCATTTATATTAATAATATATTATTTTAGATATTTTATTTATGCTCGAAACGATAAACTAGAAAAAGTGTACTTGGCACAGTTGAATTGAAATATTTCATAATAATGAAAATAAACAGTATTAAAATTTTTTTGTAAAAAATGTTTTCTAGGATGAAAAAAAAATTTAGTTAATCTGGCTCAATTTGTTACCGCTAAATGTACATAATATAGGATGTTTTTATACCGTTAATATGTTATTAATTTCGATCGTAAACTTCTGGCTCTACTAACGGCACACGTATATGTATACACAACTAACCAGTGCCGTAATGGTCTTATTTGTTCAATAAATAAAAATTTGTAGTCACAAATTGGATTAAAAAATATTCTTAAATCTATTGTTCCTGCATTTTTTAATAAGATTTTATTAGCTTGACCCACTTTAAACGAACATATTATTTGTAGGATTATTTATTTTTTGTCCCAAAATAGTTCTCAGTGTCAGCAATAACCTCGAGTGAAATTTCTTACCGGCGAGTATTTTTGTTTGGTCTGGGAACAGTCATTAGTAGCTGGGAGCCAAATCTGGCGAATACGGTGAATGTGGGAGCAATTCGAAGTTCAATTCATGCGGTTCTGTCATTGTTTTGATTGACTTGTGACACGGTGCGTTGTCTTGATGGAACAAAATGCAATTTCTGCCTTCGAACGCTTTTCCCTTTCCCTTTTCAACCACGTACATCCCAAAATACCGAGGCCATAACCTTTCCTGCTGATTGTTGTGCTTTCGGGCGCTTTGACGAAGCTCTCCAGTTGCTGTCCATTCAGATGACGATCGTTTCGACTCCGGAGTGAAGTGATGGATTCATGGTTTATCCATTGTTACATATCGACGCAAAAATTCCGGTTTGTTACGTTTAAACATGATCAAACATTGCTCAGAAGCATCAACACGTTCTTGTTTTTGATCAACACTGAGCAAACGCGGCACTCACTTTGAACAAAGCTTTCTCATAGTCAACTGGTCATGCAATATAAAACCAGCACGTTCTTTTGATATCTGTACGACGTCAGCTAACTCAAGCAACTTCACTTTTCGATCATTCAAAACGATTTTGTGGATTTTAAAACTAGCACCATTTATGTGTCAGGCTGAGGATTTTTCAGCCCATGTGTTAATTTATTATTTTCTTCATATCGCCCACATTGCTCTGTATGATGACAACGACAATGTCTATGTCGGGCATGACTTGAACAATATTGTTGTTCAAAATGCTTATATTATGCAAAGTTGATAACGAAAGAATGTGTTTCATTGTAAAGCAACTAATTTGTTCATTATATCTTTTTCCAAGGTTTCTTTGTGCTTCGCTAATGTAAAATGCATTACTATGAGAACATTTGATATAGTATACAACTGATTTATGTATAAAAATTAATTTTTAGCTAAACAGACTATTTTAAGAAATAATCCTGAAACACGTCGATTTTTGATTTTAATTTACCGTATTTTAAAATAATAATCTAATATACAGGGTGAATTACTTTCGAGTAATGACGTCATCGTCATTTTTTTTAAATGGAACACCCCCATTTTGTCTCAATTTTCGGATTACTCTAGCTGAGCTGATTCTAAAAATGTATCACATGTTGATTCCAATTGGTACAGTGTGGACAAAAATACAATAGTTTTGTGTGTGCTCATAAAGTAATCCTGGAGGTTTTGATGAAAGTTTATAGTTTCAACAGGATGGTGCACCTCCACATTATGCTGTAGATGTTAGAAGGTACCTAGATGAAATTTTTCCGAACAGGTGGATTGGTAGACGTGGACCTATTGAATGGCCAGCGAAGTTACCAGATTTCAATCCTTTGGATTATTTTATGTGGGGCCATCTGAAGAATGTTGTGTATCAAACGAAACCAGCAAATATTCAAGAATTAAAAGAGAGAATTCGGACAGCGATAAACAATATTTCTCAAGACACAATAAACAAGGTTCAACAAGAATTTGTACACCGTTTGGGTTACTGTCAAATACAGCAAAGGCTGCAGTTCGAACGTTTATAAAGTCATGTATTTCATCATATTCTGTCAGCTAGACAATAAGTATTTTTGATAATATTGTTAATTTAACTAATAAAGAATGTTACGCGTTACTTTATGAGCACACACAAAACTATTGTATATTTGTCCATCCTGTACCAATTGGAATCAACATGTGATACATTTTTGGAAACAGCTCAGCTAGAGTAATCCGAAAATTGGGGGTGTTTCATTTAAAAAAATGACGTTGACGTCATTACTCGAAAGTAATTCACCCTGTATATTAGATTATTATTTTAAAATACGGTAAATTAAAATCAAAAATCGACGTGTTTCAGGATTATTTCTTAAAATAGTCAGTTTAGCTACTGCACTAGCAGATTGCCAGTCGTATTGTGAGGGTGTTGTTGGTACTTCCGTCCAGTTTGACGTTCCAGGAAAGACAGAATCTGGGAAGTGAGTTTCCATAAGAATCTCAGCGCTCTCTTGGAGGTTGGCGGCCTTGTCGCCATTTACCCTTGTCAGGATGCCGATACTCTTATGGTGGTCGTTTGAGAGTGCCTTCTGTAGCCTAGAAATTTGTGGGAAGTCTTCGACTGCCTCACAATAGGCTCTCCAGGCTTCTCTTTGCTTTTGTCTGCAGCTAAAAATGAATTTGTTACATTCTTTACGGATATTCCATTGATATTGCAATTTGTAAAAAATATCAAAACAACCACACAAAATCAGAATTCACACCCTAGTGCTGAATTATTGATTACTATAAAAGAAAATCTGCAATAGAAATTATGACATCACCTTCTCGAGAAACATAATTTTCCACTTAAAAAAATCAGGTCAAGAAGTGAGTGAAAAAATCGACAAAAAGCTGGAAACTAATTTAACGAACGTCAGCTTGACCATTCTCCACGAATACCAATCTCATTTAATCTAACAATAGAAAACCTACTGTTTTCTTAAAATCAATAAAAACAGAATATATTATCTTGCGAAAAATACGTTTTTAGATTATAATTATATCATAATTTAAATATTTTATTTATAGCTGTCAAGGTTATGATGAAAATTGAAGATATTAAACTATTTAATCAACTTAATAAGTCCAGGTATAGTTTGTCTTAAAGTAAATTGTCTTGCCAGGGGCCTACAAGGCCTGTAGTGCTAATTTATATATATATAAATTGTCTTGGCTTTAAAAGGCAATCATAAAATTAATGGGCCAATTGCAATAAATCATATGGCCAATAGCTGCTGTAGAAGCGATAGCCAGTAGCCATCATACACCCTGATACAAACCTGATGACCCGCCCTTGCCTTGTCACTCGACTGATCTTGGGCAAAAGCAAAAAGCTAACTATACGAGGCTTGTCTTTTAAGTGTAGCATATAACAACATAGTTGGCGTCTGTCAACAAATGTCAAATGTCATGTTTAGTCAAGTTTCTTTTAAAGCTATATAGTTGACGTAAAAGGTATAGTGCGAACTTAAAGTTGCCGGCTTTTTGTTTGACTCTAAGACTAAGAGTATACCGTCATAGCCCAGTCAATATTATAATTATTTAAAATGCTTACTTAGTTGACGATAAATTCATTTAATGTAATTATTTCAACTAATAATCGTTTAAAGTTATTTAATAAACTAGTTTGTTGATGAAGGCGATTAATAAACGAAACTGTTTAAAGCACGAACGAGCGATAGCCTTTAATAGTTTGACTGAACTATAACTATTTTTGAGAGAAGGCTGCAGGTGTTCTCTTTATTCGGTGGTCTGACATCAAGAAAGTGTGTAGTGTTTTTGTGTGGAAATTGTAAGTAAGTATACATATTATATTTATTAGCAATTATCTATTTGGACGAAACTCGTTATGATACACACGATACGGTCTGATGGGTCAAAATACAAATACAATATAGAAGTATGTTTGGTAATTATACGAAAATAATATAAATACCTTTCAGAGTTTAGCTCCGCAACATAACTTAAAGGGGATATACGATTAGACTATATCTTTTACGTCAACTATACCTAAATTTGATGAGTCAGTCGAAAAATGGAATTGAGTCAAGCTGGTATGTTCAATGAATTTTGCAATATATTATTAGAACGTCATAAAGGTGGAGTTGGTTTAGATAAAAGAATATTTTAATGTATAAAAAATGTAGATAACTAACCATATTTCCGAACCCATAATATTCACGTATGTAGATAACTTACCATATTTCCGTACCCAAAATATTCACGTTATTTTCTAATCTAATCGGTTACTTTAAGTAAATAGACTCACCCGAAGGAAATGAGTTGAATACGAATAATATTAATGATAATCTACATAGTTGATATGTTTTATTTTTAAACATTTACGCTTTACTGGGAATAGCTACAAACCTACATGAGCCATTCGAAATTCGTAGCAATATGCAGGTGAACATTAACGTCGTGTATAAACCCTTTCTAGAGTCGATGCGAAAGGGCTTGTAACTAAGGGGTCCCGGGTTCAAGTCCCGGTGGTTTCGATTTTTCAATTTTCAGAATATGTAGCTTATATATCAGAAGTGGGATTAGATCTACGAATTGTCCACATGAGACCATAATGTGATGAGATAGTGAGAGAGGGTGACTGGAATGGGCGTGCAGGCGTCAGGCTCGCCAAGAGAGCGAGATAGGCGTAGGCGGGCAAGGCATCAGCCTCACGAACGAGTAGGTGAGATAGGTGTACGCACAAACGTCAGGTCCAGCACTCTACCCAATAAACAATTCTCGTGACTTATAGTAACTGATATTTTTATAGCGTATTCATAAAGGTTACACTATTATATAAGAAAATGCTTTGTAGTTTTATTGCAACACTTATAGTAAATTAGGTTTATTAGGGTGTTATGCCATTACTGTAAGTTCTAGATTTATAATAAAGTGTTGTAACTATTTATATGACTGTGTTATAAAACTTGAAGTAATCGTTACCTCAATTTATATAAGGTTTGCCGTTGCTTCCGTAATAAAACTAATGGTTTCTGAGTTTTATAATAGCATCGTTGTTTACCTTTTTAAAACTTCAGATACTTAAGTTCTTCTATAAATACGTTATGAAACTTTTAGTAACAAGTTCTTTTATAAATACGTTATGAAACTTTGGGTAACTGATGTTTTCTGTTTGTATTTTCAGTAAAAAGTTAACCTAAAATAGGAGTGGTTATTAACTGTGTAAGAAAATTGTGAATAAAACTATGATTAATAGCTGGAAAAAAGTCAAGTACAGCAGTACATTTTGCCGAAAAGTTTCTAGTCGTTTTACCAGAATAACACAAGTAGTGCCAGCATCTTCTGGTAAATTAAACATCATCACTTTCGTTAATCGACAGGTATCTTCTAGTTCCACTTTATCAACAAATGACGTCAAAATTTCTTCTTTACCTTTGAATATTACCACCAAAAGTTCTCTAACCATCACTTGTGGTTTGCTGTGACACTCAACTAACACTTAATAATTTATAGTAGACTTGAAGTTTTATAGAATCACCATTTATGGATATATAGTGTTACTTTAAGTTTTATAGTGTTACCGACAGTAATTTTGTGGTAACTAATTTTTATAAGGGTGTAGGCTTTATCCGCCATGATAATTTTCTAAAACGCAGATATAAACAGGAATAGAAAATTAAATATTTAACAAAATTTTGGAAAACTGAATTTAGATTGGACTCTTATTTTACATTATATTGTAAGAACTTAAGATTGATTCTGTTTTATGAACAAATTTAAAAAAATTTAAATAATTATTTTTTAAAATTCAATAAGAATTTTTTTAATAATACATATTTCAAATGCCAATGAATTTTTTAGAACTGCCTTGCTAACATTTACAGTAAAAAATGATTGGCAATATAATTTTGGTCCAACCTTATGTGTGGAAATGATGTGACAAGTATTAAAGTGCACATAATATATCACATCATCCATCTTAATATCATATAAACATGGAGACAAAAATGAATTACTATACTGCCTGATGTTTAAAATTGTGGAATTAACAAAAAGAAACAATATAATTACCAATGTATGCTAAGAAGAGAAAACACATATTGAAAATGTGACAGTTTGACAAAGAAATAATTTAGTAATAGTAAGGTTAACAACAACTCTAAAGGAAAAGTTTATAAGAGTAACCAAGTCAGTAATAAAACTAAATATCATTACATCCTCTTCCTAGATGAAGTTTTATAAAGGTACGGGAAATATTTCCGTTACTTTTAGTTATAGACTTATGGGTTTTATAACGTTACTAAATAAAGGTGTTCGCAACTCTTATAAATTGCTCCATTTAAGTGTTGTAAAGGGTTTATAAGAGTTACAGAAATATTACTATCCTTAGCTTATATAAATTGCAGTTTTATAAAATAGTGATGGTAACTTTATGGTTACTATTATATAAACGAAAATGTTTATTGGGTAGGTACCACGAGGACGAGGAGCGGAGCAGGATGGCCGAATGTATGACGCAGTCGCGGTTGAATTGTAGCTTATAATATCGAACACTGAACAGAACATTGATAATTATGAACCTCTGTAGCGCAGTTCGTACGAACAAAATCCATTCGACGTTCTCGCGAATAGTCGAACGTTCAAAGATACGGGTCCAGGACGGCAAACAGAACGGCGAACGGCCTTTTTGATTTCCCATAATAGTTTTCAGTTTTCAGATGGGAAAAACCAGCTTAATAAAGTAGAAACTTACCTTTTTTTTTAACTTTGTAAATGAGATTAATAAGGATACAATTTTACCTTACATTCTTCTACATCAATATTATTTAACCCTTGGGAAATTTCTACCCAGGCGTCTAGCTTTTTAATTTTATTATAATGCATTTTTTTTTTGGTACCTAACACGTCTTACACTATCTATAGAAAATTCCAGATATTTGTCAAACAATACCGACACACTAGCCTATACTCTGCGTCCTATAGAATTCTACTGGGCGCTTTCTACAGTACTATTATTCCAGTCGATAGCAGTTGAAAGTCTCACTCTATACTGTCAACAAGTATTCTTTTATAGTAGAATTCTATAGTGTCCCAGTACTGGTTAACAAAGATCAGATTGCCCCACAATATAGCTTCAAAAATGAATACACAGTAGTCATACCAGAGATAAAAA
Source organism: Lochmaea capreae (assembly GCA_949126875.1). Classification (NCBI taxonomy): domain Eukaryota; kingdom Metazoa; phylum Arthropoda; class Insecta; order Coleoptera; family Chrysomelidae; genus Lochmaea; species Lochmaea capreae. The sequence goes on along the minus strand of OX421411.1, from coordinate 2,597,618 downwards.
GAACTGAGAAGCAGAGCCTCCTATAACAGCGAATCTCAACTGGTACACTGATGGCTCTAAAACAGACAGACTGCGACAGCTAAAGGCGATAAGCTCATATCGGAAAACGTCAAATCTGGTGTGTGAGTGTCGCAAGGCCCTCAGCAGACTAGGTAGTCATAATAGAGTGACCCTAGTCTGGGTGGCAGGTCACCAAGGAATAAAAGGCAATGAAAATGTCAATGAATTAGCAAAGCGGGGAGCGACTGAGGTCGTGATAGGGTCAGAACCTTCCTGTGGAATTGCCACAAACCTCGCTAAGGAGAGCATCCACCAATGGCGTTGCTCTGGTGGCATAAAACCCCAGGACAAAGGCGTGCTAAACTATTCCTTAAAAGCCCAACGAAATAACCGAAGTATACTCCGTTTGACGTTTTTGGCAGAAAAAATTCTACGGTCTTGAGAGTGTTCGGGGGGGTTGTGTTGTGGTTCGGCTTATAATCCATTAGTATCATTCAGTGTCGGGAGTGAATTTTGTTTTAAAGAAATATTTAATATAATATATATTTCTTGGTTGAGTGATTTATGGGTCAAAAAGAATTTCTTTTAAGAAGTTCTGAGCTCGTGTAAATTTCTGTTGGAACGAACCTTATATTTTTACGCCCCTGAGTATAATTTTTTGCTACTTAATATCAAATTTAATGGTTTCCACTACAGTTTTACCTTATTTTACTTCATCATCATTCTTTATTTTCCCTGTAAGTATCCCAAATTATGTATACTCTAACTAAAGTCAGTGTGATGAGCATAAAATAAAGCAATGTTGTCAGATATATTTTCTAAAATTGTTAGGCTCGCTACACAAATGTTCCTCTTACTTCAGTAAACTGTTAGTTCGTGATGTTATAAGAAAGCTAGTTTGGAAATATTTAAAAAAAAAATACATAATAATGTAAAGTTATTAGTAAACATTAAAATAAGTCGCTTGAAATTACTGAAAAAAGAAAAATTAATTAAAACCACATATGTTACTATATTTAAGAAAATTTTGAAGAGTTGGCAGCGTAGCTGCACGTGCAGTCAAGACTTCGAAACAACCAATCATCAACTGCAGTATTCATCGTAATATAACGAAATAACCGAAGTATACTCCGTTTGACAATTTTCGCAGAAAAATTCTACGGTCTTGGGGGTGTTCGAAGGGGTTGTGTTGTGGTTCGGCTTATAATCCATTAGTATCATTCAGTGTCGGGTGTGAATTTTGTTTTAAAGAAATATTTAATATAATATCTATTTCTTGGTTGAGTGAGTTTAGTGAATTGTTATAGGTATTTATAGGAAAGTGTAGGTGATCTAGTGTAGAAAGGTATCATTAATATAAAACCTTTTTGATGGTGTAGTGGTTAGGTCGCGTCAGTGAATTGATATTAATATAATATTCATTTGTTCGTAGACGTTAGGGTAAGTTTTATAATATAACTAATTAGAATGGCATTTTGGAGACCATTTGAAACAACAGTCCAAGATGATGCGTGGGATTATTGAATTGTGGATTTAAATATAAGAAGTTAGATAATCGAATGGTAATAATGGAATCTCGGCGTATCGCTGAACTTAGACAGGAGTATTTGCGCAAAACGAAAGTGTACCGTGATTCAAATAGAACTATAATTTATTTAGACGAAACTTGGTTTGATACACATGATGTTGTCAAGTGTTTATTCATTTATTTGTTATTCAAACAATCCTTACGGTTTTATTACATAAATAAATATATAAAATAAAATACATTTTAACTTAATATGTAAGAAAATAATAGTAATGGTAATTATATTATAATTAAAACTGTATGAGGATTTACACCCACCTTTAAAATATGGTTGGGTTGACGATACAAAAAACTGTTCTTTAGATACTCCGTGTTCTAGAGGAAAGCGCTTTATTATTGTATTACAAATTTTATAAATTTTGTATGCAGGTTAATTTTTTTCATTCAAATTGATATAGTAGATTAACATTATTTCACAATATTCGAATTTATAAAAAATTTATATGCACGCCATTGGGCGGCTTTTTCCTTCAAAGGGATTAAAAATATGGGTCATCACATTAACTTTGGAAGAACTTTAACGTTCTATTCTACTTGAATTCATTACTTTTGTCTAAAAAACTGATTTTTTTTTTAAAATCATTAAATTATTTTCGGACTGATTTGAAAATAACCTGTATGTTTACTCAACAATCAGGTTCATTCTAAATAATTTCCTATTGAAAAGTATAATCAGAGGTTGCGTAGACTTTAATAATTAAATACAGTATATTGATTAGAAATTCTTAGTTAAACCCAAGCAATTGATGACGTGTTTTATAAATTCTCATTTTCTCCAAATGTTTTAGTTTGTATAATGTTCTCGGATATTAAGTCTAATGATTAGTACGTCCTTTAACGAGTTTTTTATGGATACCATTCCATTTCGGAGTAATTTATACAAATGGTTCCCTAGCGATGTATAAATACCCGACTCATTTACAAATTAACAATTATTTTGGGCGTCGACCTAGCACTGTAGAGGAAAGCGATAATTACAGTGAAGCAGTGTCGAGCGGGTTTGGTACTTGGATGGGTGACCGCTAGGAAAACACCGTTGTAGATACTGCGACGGAGTAGCATACCACAACTCGCAGGCATTGTACCAATGAGCACAAGGTATAATATAGATATGCTGTCTTTTGTTCGATAAAGAACCCTACCACTGGTATTTTAAAACCTAGGTGATCTCCAGGACCAAATTTTAAATTTTTATCGTTTTTTTTCAGTCCTAAAAATCTTATTTTTTATCTTATACTTCCCAAAATAGTATTAAATTTATTGATAAAAGTTGAAACTTTTTTTTTATTGTCCAGTAATCTAGGTCAACTATATTTACATCAATTAAAAATTACTATAGGCACTATTTTAGCAAGATTCCATTTGTCTTGGACATTAATCTTGAAATTAAATATCACCCACTGGAATGTATTGAAAATTGGCTCAAATCCAGCGAATTTTGTTTAAAAATAGACGCAATAATAAGAACATTGAGCTTTATTGTAACCCAACAAAATAAGTTTGTTTATTTTAACTATCTATTGGTTGTCGAAAAAACATTTTTCAAAAATAATTTTGAAAAAAAATCTACGTAAAAGCTGTACCTTAAGAAAATTTGACACCGTACGTAAACAATATACAGATTGCGAAAAGTCTATTCGAGCCGTACGATTTACACAAGTACGACAAGAAAAATATGAGCAAAACTACTTGAAAGCGATAAGCGATGGGCGTGTAAAAGTTTTAATGTGACACTGGTGCCGGATGAAAGTGTTTAGTTTTACCTAATAGTGCATGAGCTCGAAAAAAGTTGAAGATAACGAGACAAAAATATCATTTGTACAATTTAATCTGCGCTTCTGGCAACAGCGGTTGAAACACTGAACTGTTTTTGGTAGCTGGAACTGAACACACGCCCATCGCTGAGCGCACAATTTTTCCTGTAAAAATTGGTCATTGTTATCAATAGATCTCAAAGATAATATTTAAATACCATTATAACGCCTACATTTCAAAGCACACACTGTTCACTAAGAAGCAACAACTACTTCTCTGGCTATATGCCGCGACAGACATTGAAATACATTTCTAAGTTAAACAGGGTTGGGAATCAAATGTAATGTGACACATATTATTAGATTTTATTTAATCTGGAACATATTCAAGTTCATTTTTGTGAAATAAAACCGTCTCACTCTCACCATTCTAATCTTGGCGACTTCACAAAACATTCATTTGAATTTCAAATTGGATTTTATCCTATAAAACTTTTTAATCGTGTAAGAATATTTGATCTTGATGGTTTTTGTATGTGAAATAAAAAATATACAGGGCGCAGTTGAATTGTTCGGTTTATGCGGAAATTTCATTACTTATTTTATTGAATTTTTCAATTTTTTTAACGCAAATATTAGTAATAATTAAAAAATTAAGTGCACAGTTAAAAATACTTCGTGACAAAATAAGATGTATGATCTAAGAATAGCTGCTGACCTTGATAGCGTGGTCAAAGTACACAAAATATCCGTAAAATGCCGCAAAAAAATACAAAAAACTTGAAAATTCAAAATTGAGTATTTAAAAGGGTTGTGTTTAACATGAGAAAAAACTTTACGATGTTAGGCATGCGATTTTCCGGAAAACCGTCGGGTGAAAATTTTTGTTTTTGTTTTTTCGCTCTAATTGTTTAAATAATAAATATACAGAAAAACTTCCAAATCAAAATTTGTAGCTAATACATTTATCTACAACATTTTTTTTGTATCTGCATTAGTTTTTAAAATATATACGAACTTTCCATAGTAGTAGTTTTGAACATCATCAATTTTCATGTTTTTAATTTTACGATAGTAAATAAACAATGACATTTAGAAAAAATGTTTCATATGAAATGTGTTCTAACACGCTCTCTCAACTGCTTTTTCACCTTTATTTGTGCTCCCTTCTCTTTCTTACCTGAGCCATAGGTGTGTTCTTTTGTATCGCGATCACTTCTAAATGGGTTCATTATAAAATTCACAAATTTTTAGATAATATCATAAACGGTATAAAAAGTTATAGAAGGTTTGCTCTGATTTAAATATTTATTGTAAATAATTGTCTATTATTTAAAAAATTTGATATTTATAGAAAAACTGTATAGTAGTTTCGAAAGTAGATGCTTCAAAGTGTTTAGTAGTAAAGATATTACTGTCAAAAAATCTACTTTTTCAAATTTGAAAGTATTTCTATCTAAAAGTTGAGATCTTTCTTTACATTTTACATTAGTTTATTTATTTTTTCAGAATGTTATAAGCCCAAAATTATTAACTTCTAAGTCGAGCGGTTAATAAATTTGGCTCACGTAACCACGAATTGAATACCACTGACATTAATTCTATCTCCTAAACGTTTTAATTTACAGAAAAACTTTTTAGACAAAATTTGTAGATAAATGCATCAGCTACAAGCGAAAAAACAAAAACAAAAATTTTCACTCGACGATTTTCCGGAAAATCGCATGCCTAACATCGTAAAGTTTTTCTCATGTTAAACACCACCCTTTTAAATATCCAATTTTGAATTTTCAAGTTTTTTGTATTTTTTGTGAGGTTTTATGTGTACTTTGACTAGGCTATGATAGAAAAAAACCATATTAGATTGTTCAAAATAGTATAAATGTAAATATTAGAAACAGAAAAAAGGAGTTGGAATTTTTTGTTCTGCTATTATTGATAGAAAACAGTGTAATAAGAATTTTACGCTCTATTGCGACTGTTGACCAGTATAATTATTAATTACTAGTGAATAATAAAGTGATTCAGCCTAGAAAATTATTACCTACAGTATATATATCTTTAATAGATCTAACCTTGACTTGTATAGGTGCAGTACGCACATTTATTTTGAAGTACATTTATCTGAAAATCAACTTGTCAATCAAAATTCGTGGCGAAAAAACTTCTTTAAAACATTTTCCATTGTTTTAATTTTTGGGTTATAAAATGGACGAAGTGTTTGGATATACCGAATATAAAGAATTATTTTGGTATTAATTACACAATTAAACAGTGCTAATAAAAGAAGATGAAGTCATACAATTAAAAATGTCATAACAACAACGTTTAAAAATATATGTTTACAGATTAAATTTGTCAATCAAGTAGACTTGAACACATTGTATCCACGAGTTCTCAAGTGAAACAAAATTAATTATACAGTGTGTTCCAAAAAACTATCATACAAATAGAATAATAATATGGGTATAGTTCTTCCAAAGTTAATGTGATGACCCATATTTTTAATCCCTTTGAAGAAAAAAGCCGCCCAATGGCGTGCATATAAATTTTTTATAAATTCGAAAATTGTGAAATAATCTACTATATCAATTTCAATGAAAAAAATTAACCTGCATACAAAATTTGTAATACAATAATAAAGCGCTTTCTTCTAGAACACGGAGTATCTAAAGAACAGTTTTTTGTATCGTCAACCCAACCATATTTTAAAGGTGGGTGTATATCCTCATACAGTTTTAATTATAATATAATTACCATTACTACTATTTTCTTACATATTAAGTTAAAATGTATTTTATTTTATATATTTATTCATGTAATAAAACCGTAAGGATTGTTTGAATAACAAATAAATGAATAAACACTTGACAACATCATGTGTATCAAACCAAGTTTCGTCTAAATAAATTATAGTTCTATTTGAATCACGGTACCCTTTTATTTTGCGCAAATACTCCTGTCTAAGTTCAGCGATACGCCGAGACTCCATTATTACCATTCGATTATCTAACTTCTTATATTTAAATCCACAATTCAATAATCCCGCGCATCATCTTGGACTGTTGTTTCAAATGGTCTCCAAAATACCATTCTAATTAATTATATTCTAAACCTTACCCCAACGTCTACGAACAAATGAATATTATATTAATATCAATTCACTGACGCGACCTAACCACTACACCATCAAAAAGGTATTATATTAATGATACCTTTCTACACTAGATCACCTACACTTTCCTATAAATACCTATAACAATTCACTAAACTCACTCAACCAAGAAATAGATATTATATTAAATATTTCTTTAAAACAAAATTCACACCCGACACTGAATGATACTAATGGATTATAAGACGAACCACAACACAACCCCCCCGAACACCCTCAAGACCGTAGAATTTTTCTGCGAAAATTGTCAAACGGAGTATACTTCGGTTATTTCGTTATATTACGATGAATACTGCAGTTGATGATTGGTTGTTTCGAAGTCTTGACTGCACGTGCTGCTACGCTGCCAACTCTTCAAAATTTTTTTGAATATAGTAACATATAAAAAGTGGTTTTAATTAATTTTTCTTTTTTCAGTAATTTCAAGCGACTTATTTTAATGTTTACTAATAAATTTACATTATGTATTTTTTTAAAAATATTTCCAAACTAGCTTTCTTATAACATCACGAACTAACAGTTTACTGAAGTAAGAGGTACATTTGTGTAGCGAGCCTAACAATTTTAGAAAATATATCTGACAACATTGCTTTATTTTATGGTCATCACACTGACTTTAGTTAGAGTATACATAATTTGGGATACTTACAGGGAAAATAAATAATGATGATGAAGTAAAATAAGGTAAAACTGTAGTGGAAACCATTAAATTTGATATTAAGTAGCAAAAAATTATACTCGGGGGCGTAAAAATATAAGGTTCGTTCCAACAGAAAATTTACACGAGCTCATAACTTCTTAAAAGAAATTCTTTTTGACCCATAAATCACTTTCCACAACAGCGGCAAAATTACAGGAAATAATCCGTGGAATGGAGTGGATATGGGCATAACTAGAGTTTGTACATTATATTTTATAAATTTGGTATCAATTCCTTTCAGTGGCGTCACCGACTAGTTTTGTATTGTCTTATATTTTGTAAATTTTTTATATTTTTGTAACTTAAACTATGGCCTTTTAGAGACCATGTTAGAGAGTTATCTCCAGGATTCAGCTTAGGTAAATGCCCCTCTTCTATCCAATAATTTCCTAGGATTCTGAATTTCTCTGCAATTCGCAAGTATGTGGATGGAGGTTTCTTCTCCCTTACCACAGAATCTATATTTTTCTTCCTCCACTATTTTGAGCTTTTTCAGGTGCTAGTTCAAGCGGCAATATCCCGTTATGATCCCTATTCTTAGTGCAGTTTTCTTTTGCATTCACTATGATATTATTCTTTATATTCACACAAATTGTCGACCAAGACATACCAGCAGTGATAAACAACAATAAAACCTTTGTATTGTTATATCTTTAATTTCAATCCGTTAAATTCACAGTACTAAATAATATGAGTTGAAAGCATATTTAAAAATAAATGTATGTTTATACCGGTACACTATGTTAAGAAAAACAGTTGTCGAGGAATATTATGGAATGTTAAAAATTATCTGAGAGGTAGACGACCTTGGGCAGTTACGAAATTACACCTCATAGACATTTAAACGTACATTTAAAGCCAGTTACTAAGGTTGTATGCACATTCTCCTATTTATTATAAACTAAACGTCTTGAATAATATTTTGAGCAAGAATACCACAGATTGTATACCAGAAACTGCATGAATCTAAATCATATATGCGCACTTGCACCCTATATTAATACTAGAAGGAACCTTGAAATGAAATTATTTGAGTTTGGTGTTCCTTTGTGTTGGAATCCTGCTCTTTCATCCAGATTCTGATCCAGTTTCGTGTCATACAGACTTTGATTAAATCAAGCTATTTTTGACCACATAATATGTGGTATATCAATCTTTTCGGAACACCCTGTATATTTTCGACCGCTTAATTACCGGATGCTCATTTAGAATGCATTAAGTTTATGATAAAAAAATGTCACACTAATATTGAGGTTAATGGGGCGTTAATTATTTAGTACGCATAAATTAATATTAATTAACGTACTAGTTCACCAAAAATGACGGAATATATTCTCACATTTAGAACTGTCTATTCACTGAATTAAACTTCCCTTAATGTTATAGCAAATATGCTACAAAACATTATTGTGTATATTCAAGGGCGTACCCAGGATCAAAACTAAGGGGGTGCAAACCATGGTTGTTTAGGTTGTAACATTTTACCACGGAAAAGGCGAATGAAATGTATAAATATAGCAGTGCTTTATCAACTAATTTATTACAATTATTTGCTTGGAATAAAAATTTAAGTTATACAGTGTGACCCATTTTGTTTGGAAGCACCCCTATAAAATCCGCATTTTTCAACCGATTTTGATTTAGTCTTTTTTGTTAGATTCAGTATCAAAAACAGTATTTGAGCACAAATTTTCATACCATAATAGCTATTTTCAAGGCACTCTACGTTAATTTTTCTTTGCCAAAAAAGACGAAAGTATATTAGGCATTTTTTTTTCCTCAAATATGACTACACCACTGGATTCAGAATCATCACAAATGTAAACTATCAAAATTTTATAAAAAAAGTTTTATTAACAACAAAGTTATCACTACATGAATTTGGAAAAAGTTGTTTTTTAATTAATTTTTTACTAAGAATGTAGACACATTTTAAAAATGGCAACATGGTTAACAAAAACTAGGACTCAAACATATTGCACTGTAAAAATTCGAAGCCGAAATTTTAAAAGACAGGATAATAGGTCCATTTTTTTGAGGGTAACATGAATGCCAATAACTTCATGGAATTCTTGGAAGGTGAGTTATCCGCAGTGATTGACGAACTGCCACTAGCAGAAAGAAGAAATTTGATATTTCAGTTAGATGGTTGTTCTGTACACTATTCTAGGATTGCCAGGCAGTGGCTTAACGAAAAATGTCCAAATGCAAATGGTTGGATAGGTCGCGGTAGCGAGTTAATCGAATGGCCTTGAAAATAGCTATTATGGTATGAAAATTTGTGCTCAAATACTGTTTTTGATACTGAATCTAACAAAAAAGACTAAATCAAAATCGGTTGAAAAATGCGGATTTTATAGGAGTGCTTCCAAACAAAATGGGTCACACTGTATGTATTATAATATTATCTTTTTTCTTGGATTTGTAGAAAACTTGTTCAAAATTCTCGATTCAATTCACTCCTGATTTTCCTCATCAAACTCAACCTAGCCAATCTACCCTCTCCCATTTTACTTCTCAGCCAGGTCTTTACACTTCGAAGAGTACTGAAAGATCATTCAACAAAAGCCGTTGTGGATGGGAAAGCACTTAATATGAGGAGTGCATGCCTTGTAGCAGGGACAAAAATATTAGCCTCCTCCAAAAGTGCACCTACTTCAATATCCTTTAATTTGTCTCCTGCTAAATCTTTTTTTTTCCACAGATTATACCACAAATATAATTCTGCAGATATACCACCCAACGCATAAAACTACATGAAAGATTGTGCACTTTTTTTCCATATCTTTTCATGTAATTTATTTAGCAACAAAAGCAGCAGCAGCGCCCCCCCCCCCCCTACCCATCGGGTACGCCCTTGTGTATTTTCGCTCGTTTTTGGCTGTATTTGAGTGATAGAGAATGAAATATGACCCAATTGCTTATTGATGGAAGGCATTGAAACTGATAAATCCAAAAAAAAAATGATAATGTTATCAAGACTGAAAAACCTTGCAATCACTTTTATCTCCTAAAAGTTAAGAAACCTGTTGTAGATAATAGTGATCATGAAATCAATGTTCCTGGATACTATCCTACTGCTTATCCCGAAGCGACGTTAATTGTTGTGCGAAATATTTAAGTGTACCAATGGTATCCATTCAAGAGGTTTCATCCCTACTCCTCTAAACCTAAACCTAAAACCATCATTTGTATCTCCGAATTGACAAACCTTACTTAATGAATATATTTTTGAATAAAATTCTTGTCTTAATATTTCCAACAACCTTAAAGAATAAATCTAAATAATTATTAAACAAAACGTTTCTACTTACGAATTCCACTAATTTCAAAATCCCAGGGGTAGTTTTGAAATATTCAATATTAATTTTAATCCATCCTACTGGAGTCTCGGCAGTTCCTTGCCTCGGTACTCCACCAGGCTGCGGTTTTGTTGCGTTGTTGTTTGGTGCTTCTTGCACATTTACCACCGTTTCCGTCATCATTAGACAAAATTTCCACTAAATACTCGAAACGTATTTAATTTTTCCGATATTTTATATAGAAAATTCTCGCTTTTTCGATTTATACACTAACACCTGAAAATAGCCCGAGTCGCGTTGTCACAGCGAGATGCGAGATCTTAAACTTGTTAAAAAGAACAACTATAAACAATTCAAAAGGTAGCGGGTCGACCGCGCTAGTGGATAGTTGGAACTTGATAACGATGTTGCCACGTCTGTTAGAATATAAAATAAACATAGGAAATTTTAAAAGCATAAAATAATGTACAATAAAAATCACGAATGTTTCTAGTTACGTCTTACTTCCATGAATGTATCAAAGACAATTGTAACGTACATATGCCTTTTGTGCCTGAATAAAGCTACGCCTCTACGTCTTTATCGGTTTGTCACTCTGTCTTGTGTTATGACAACGATTGTACTAATTCTGTCACCATTGAAGTTCGTCGTCATTGTCATTTCTTTAAAAAGGTGAAGTTCATTTACATTTATTGTGATATTTTTCGACAAAATGCCTGGTAAACGTTTGGACTAAAGTAAACGTGACTGTATTAGAAACTTACATGACCACTTCTGTCGTTAAATGCCATTCAAGAGGTAAGTTTTGTAACAATTCATTTGCAGAATTTCATATTTGTCGTCTAACTATTTGGTTTTCATTATACAAGCCGAACCCTCTAAAAATGATGCGCCGCTGGTGAAAACTGTCTTATTGATTTCATTCGGATGTTTATGAGCTATGACGTAACGAGAAACATTCGTGACTTTTACTATAGTACACGAATATACACGTTTTTCAAGGCGAGTCGCTACTATCCAATATCACAGTAAAGGTTTAACTTGGCGACATAGAAAATCCATGTTTAATCCTGCTGATTTGCTATCCAGGTTTCATTTTCCTGCTAATAGCCGCCCCTCCCGGTTTGAAGGCTCTAAAGTCTTGTGCGAAGGAATAGACTTTGATTCCCTCGATTCCTTTTAGATCGTTGACCAGTTACCTGAATATAAACGGATCATTATATCCTTAATGTCAAATTTTTTGGATACCTCCTTTCTAGGTTCTCGAAGTTTCGAACGCTACAAGGCTTTTATATTTAAGAGAAGGTTTCTCCAAGTAGGACCTAGTGAGCCTGATAAGGGTCACTGGTCTCCTCACATAAACGGCACAACCTAAAGGCTGAGGTGCCGAGGACTCTTAGCCTTAGTTACAATCCGATCTTCACATTCAAAAAAAAAACTCCAATTTGGAAAGTTTATGTTTATTGTTATGGCCACCAAAGCCATACACCTCGAATTGGTGTCAGATTTATCCTCCGAGGCTTTCGTTGCCATTTTAAAGATATTCGTGAGCCGACGAAGTAATCCGGAAATTATATTTTCTGACAATGGGTCTAACTTCGTCAGTGCCGGAAATCAGTTGAAGGATCTCTCTGCATTTTTTTTTTAAATAATAATAATTTTCAACAAATTAATTCGTGCCTAGCTCCCACGGAAATACGGTGGACGTTCATCCTCCCTCGGTCCCCACATTGGGGCAATTTATGGGAAGCTAAATAAAAAGAGTTAAATCCCATTTACGAGGATATATTGAAAAATTCTTAGCCTACTATAGAACCAAACAAAATTTCAATGTCAAAATATTTTATTACCCAACATATTCCTCTCTTAATTGGATACATTTATTACAGCGAACCTGCAACGTTTCTAGACCTTTCAAAAAAAATGTTTCTTCTTGCTCTGCAAATCAGACCTCCACAGCTTTTATTACCTCCTCGTTGGAAGAGAATTTACGACCTTTTCAACTTTTTTTCAGTTGAGGAAAGAGATGATAGTCGGACGGAGCCAAATCTGGTGAATAAGGGGGGTGTTCTAGTAATCCCTAAATCACGAATTTTTTGTATGGCAACATGAGATTTGTGTGCAGGGGCGTTGTCCTGCAAAAACAAAACACCTTTGGATAGCTTTCCGCGTCTTTTCTCTTTAATTTTTTCCCGTAGAGTGGTCAGTAATGTCGAATAGTAATCTCCAGTTATTGTCCTACCCTTATCCAAAAAATCAATCATGATTACTCCTTGGCAATCCCAAAAAACTGAAGCAAGAACTTTTCCAGCAGATTTTTGGACACGAAACTTCTTAGGTCTTGGAGAATCAGAGTGTCGCCAATCCATCGATTATTGCTTTGTTTCTGGATCGTAGAAATGTACCCAAGTCTATTCCATAGTAACAATTCGGTTTAAGAAGTCTACATGTGCCCTGAACTGGAACACCTCAGAAAGACAGCGAGAACGACCTTTAACAAGGCAAAACGAACAACACTCGAAGAGGACTGGGGAATATACAAAGCCAACCTCAAGGAGTTCAAAAAAGTCTGCAGACAAAAGCAAAGAGAGGCCTGGAGAGCCTATTGTGAGGCAGTCGAAGACTTCCCACAGGTTTCTAGGCTACAGAAGGCGCTCTCAAACGACCAACATAAGAGTATCGGCATCCTTACAAGGGAAAATGGCGACAAGGCAGCCAACCTTCAAGAGAGCGCTGAGATTCTTATGGAAACTCACTTCCCAGGTTCTGTCTTTCCTGGAACGTCAAACTGGATGGAAGTACCAACAACACCCTCACAATACGACTGGCAATTTGCTAGTTCAGTAATTGACGAGGACAAGATAAGGTGGGCCATATCGGGCTTTTCCCCCTTCAAGTCACCAGGACCTGACGGAATAAGACCAGCCCTACTTCAATGGGGGATGGATATTCTTATGCCGCACCTGGTTGGAATTTTCAGAGCCTCTTTGGCTCTGAGATATATTCCCCGTAAGTGGAGAGAAGTACGAGTGGTATTCATACCAAAACCAGGTAGGATGGATTACACCTTACCAAAAGCATTCCGACCAATTAGTCTCACATCGTTCTTTTTAAAAACAATGGAGAGGTTATGCGAGCGGTACATAAGAGATGAAGTGCTAGTTCACCACCCACTTCATCCAAATCAGCATGCATATACTCCGGGAAGGTCCACTGATTCGGCCCTTCACCAAGTGGTTGGCAGAATCGAAAGATCATTGGACAACAAAGAATCCACCCTGGGTATATTCATAGACATAGAGGGAGCGTTTGATAAAACAACCTTTCCAACAATTACCCAGCAACTCAACTCCAGGAATGTACCTCTGGTAGTAGGAGAATGGATACTCAAGATGCTCTCTAGTAGAGCAATAAGTATCAATGTAGAAGACATCACAGTAAGAGGACTGGTCATGAGGGGATGTCCGCAAGGAGGGGTCTTATCACCCCTTCTGTGGAACATAGTCCTGGACACCCTGATTAATCACCTCAACAACAATGGAATCTACACAATTGCATACGCAGATGACATAGTTATTTTGCAGACAGGCAAATTTGTGAACACACTGTGCGATAGAGCGCAGGATGGGCTCAAATTAATTGAAACATGGTGTAAGGAACACTCACTTTCGATCAATCCCAGGAAGACTGAGATGGTCCTTTTTACCAGGAAAAGGAGTTTATCGGGTTTAAAATCCCCCGAAATCTTCAAAAGCAAACTAAACTTTTCGGAAGAGGTGAAATACCTTGGTATTACCCTCGACAGGAAACTAACATGGAACTCTCATCTACACAGCAGAGCAAAAAGAGCATATGTGGCTTATGAACAGTGTCGGAGAACAGTGGGACGCACATGGGGGCTGTCACCCCGAGTGGTCTCCTGGATCTACACTGCAATAATAAGACCTATGTTAACGTATGGAGCAATTGCATGGGGACCGAAGGTTCTACAAGCAACGGCCATTCAAAAACTATATCAAATACAGCGAATGGCCTGTTTAAACATAACAGGAGCCATGAGAACAACACCAACCGCAGCAATGGAGCTTATTACTGGTCTGACCCCTCTGGACCTGTATGTCAAGGAGGTTGCGTTGATGGCCATGGTACGATTGCGCATGGCTGGTGTAAACCCCGAAGTAGGAGTGGGCAATTTGCGGTTAAGCCTATGGCAGGAAGCGCTTACTGCGCTACCTCTGCTGCAGGCAGCCAATGATGCAATTAAACCCAGATTTTTGTTTAATAAACCCTACAAAATACAAATAAAACACAACACAGAGCCAGATGCTGCAGATGCAATACGCATTTATACAGATGGTTCAAAAATAAATGAAGGCTCAGGATGTGGAGTTTACTCGAGAGCACTAAGCCTAAGGATCAAGTGGGGAATGGGAAATAATACCAGCGTAGTTCAAACAGAACTGGCTGGTATCTCAATTGCCACAAAAGAACTAATCAGAAAAGGAATTTCTGACAAAAACATAATAATCTGCACTGATAGTAGACAAGCCCTATTAGCCTTGAACAGACAACGTGTTATATCAAGACTAGTACTAGAGTGCCACCAAGATTTAGCTAACGCCTCGGCAGATAACAATATTATCCTGAGGTGGGTTAAAGGGCACGACAGGAGTAAAGGAAATCGCATTGCTGATTCTCTAGCCAGGGAAGCCGCTGGACTGAAAATTCTTGGACCCAGTGACACCTACGGCCTGACGAATTCGACAATTGCGGATCTAGCCAAACGTTACACCCATGCTCAATCCCTTGAGAGATGGGAGGCAATCAAAGGATGCAGTTTTGCCAGGATCACCCTGGGCGACCCTGGGAAGATGGCGCCGAAAAAATACTTGGCGATGACCAGAAGAAACCTACGTATAACAGTGGGATTCCTGACTGGCCACTGTCAACTAAGGAAACACCTCCATACTATGGGGCTAGTGGACACATCTCTATGCAGGATGTGTGAACAGGAAGATGAGACTGTCAGGCATGTCCTATGCGAGTGTCCGGAGTTATCGTCAATAAGAGAGTGTGTGTTCGGTGAGTCTTGGCCTACACCTGCCGATATAAAGGAGATGTCTCCTGGTGACCTGTTCACCTTCCTGAGAAGGACAGGATGGACAATGACCTAGGAGGACAACTCCTCGGGAGGATGTACAATGGGTCATATGTGGCCTAAGTGCTGTGAGCCTACACTCACCCTCCCTACTCTACAGATACAGACAGACAGAAGAAGTCTACATCGTTTTCAAATCGAGCACAGATCGAACGCGATGCTTCTACCCTTGCACGCTTTTGGTCAACATTCAAACATTTGGGGATCCATTTTGCAGCAATTTTTCTCATGTCCAAATTGACGTGAACTATATGATGAACGCGTTCGTATGAAATATTCAGTGCTTCAAATATCCGTTTTAGTCCAATTCGACGTTCTTATAAAATCATG
The DNA here is from genome assembly GCA_949126875.1 of Lochmaea capreae. NCBI lineage: Eukaryota > Metazoa > Arthropoda > Insecta > Coleoptera > Chrysomelidae > Lochmaea > Lochmaea capreae. The sequence goes on along the minus strand of OX421411.1, from coordinate 2,581,611 downwards.
TCATGAACTGCATCGATATTTTCGGGGACTGACACAGAAACTGCCCTTCCCGATCGGTCATCATCTTCAATGGAAAATTTACCTCTTTTGAAGCTTGCAGTCCAATTTTTCACGGTCGCATACGAAGGACATTGATCACCAAGGGTATTAAGCATATATATGCTTACCTCTTAACCCTTTTAAATACAGGTACTTGATGTTGGCTCGATACTCCAATTTTTCGATTTTCACAATTTCGGTGGACATATTTTTTCTTTTAATTTATTGCGTAACTCTGGTTTACTTTTTTGACGTCAAACTTCACACTGACACTTCTAATAAGTTATTGTTCGTTGCTATGGTAACGCAATATTTTGTTTATGCACGGAACTGGTCTAGGATAACTTACATCCTCGTATAATAATAATCGCGACGATCTTGACTCTTAACCCAGATAGAGGCGATTCGAAATTTTCTCTGTTAAACGACCCCAATGACCTCCTACCCCTCACTCCTGATCGGAGCCCCTCTGTTTTTCCAAATTGTGACGTTATAGCGGATTTATTAAATACAGATTTGACAACATCGCTTTTAAAAGATGTTTACGTTAAGGTGGGACTATTACTATTGGAAGACCGTTGTCCGTTAGGTAGTAAGTAGCTTGTTGGAGACTTAGTGGTAATTGGTAACGTGAGGAATGTTGGCTTGACATATATATGCGTCTTGTATTTGTAGGTTCGTTCAAGGAAAACATAAGAAAGTTAACTACAGAGTGTTCTTATTAAGTTTGATTCCAATAAAAAACGTTTCTATCCTCCACGGTATCTAACTTTCCTGAACCAATGACTTTTATTTTCTTTATTTGTTTTACCTTCGTCTCCAACAGTTTCAAAGTTTAATTTTTTCAAGTTCTCCCATGGGATTTTTTATATATTTGTTGTACTATGTCCTATTCTACTATTTTAAATAGACATCTAATAAAATTAAATATCTTTGTTGACCTAAAACATAATTACGTTTGCAAATTTATTTCAACAGCGTAACTGAGGAAGTGTGTTGATGAAAAAATGGGCACATACACATGTGTATCTAAATTTGGATTAATATCGGTCACTACTGGTGTAGAATTTAGAAAAGTCTTGGCACGATTGTAAATCCGCAACTGCAAGATACAGAAATAACGGCATTTTTGGTTGCCTACCTAGTAGTGTCGTTAAAGAAATTAAAATTTAATATTAATATAAAGATCATGGAAAAAATATCAAAAAGGAAATGTTACAAGCAAGAAATGATATTCTTGTATTAAATAATTTATATACTTTTATTTTATTAAAGTTCAAAGCGGTGTTGTCAAATAATTTACTCTTCTTGGTATTTATTTGCATTTCAAAACTGGTCCGCATATTTTCGTAGCCTTTTGTATCGTTAAAATATTTTATCTCATGTAATATTATGGTAAATAAAAACAAAAAATCCCATAAAAATGATAAAAACAACAAATGTTACAGTATATTGTAAATATATTTACACACGCCGGCAACGTTGTTCCAAAAGAATTTCTTGTGGGTCAGATTGCAACATCAACATCAATTCTCACTTCTCAGTCGATTCCATCAGGTATTGTTACTTTGCAAAAAATCCTGTTTTGTTTCATTTTGTCCGCGAATAAGAAATGTTTTAATCTTACTGTTGTTTAATGATTTGACAACCACATGAAATGTGTTTGAAGAAAATACTGTCTGATTAATGGTAAGTGAAGGTTTTAAGGTTAGAATTTTGTATATTTTAACAAGTTTTTGATTGCAAAGGCAATGTCATGGATTAATATTTGTTTTTTATTAATTGACAAACAATAATGATTTCCAAAAACTTAGTATCTGGCTTTGGTTGTGGTTATTTTGTTTCTGTTTATTTACATTTTTTAATTTTTTCCTTAGTAACTTGTCAGTACATAATATGTATAGAAATAACATTTTTTATTCAGAAAATATGTATTCAATAATAAAGAACAATATTTTCAAACAATAAAAAAAATTTATATTCAATTTAAAATTGTTTCTTGAATATTTTGTGAAGGGAACAAAACTAATTTTCCTTTAATGTATTCCATGAATTTTCATTTTCATGTTTTGCAAGCTATTTTTTCTAGCTGTTTTTGGATTGGTATTTGAAATACTATTTAGAAAAAAAAAAAAAATTACTGTATAGTATTGGCCTAAAGTAGTACGTGTGTGTAGTTCTTGTGTTAAATTTTTTAAATGTTGCAATCAAAAAAGTCCAGCAAGATATTTTTAATGATCTGAATGTGATATAAAAAAAAAACCTTTTGTGGTCTCCTTGTTATTAGAGTCTTTAACTCCAAGCTTGGGAAAAATCCCATGTATCTTTCAAGTGGAATGTGCATCCAGTACAGTATTGTTAAAAGATATATCGGATAGTCGAGGATCTCCAAAAGCTCGAAACTACTGGAGAAGAATGTAGATTCTGTGGAGTGCATAGTAATACAGAATACATAGACATAAAATCACATCTAGTATCTGTAACTGTAACACATCTAGTATCTGTAACTAACGTGGGAGAGTCACCTGACTAGAACAACCAACAAGGCCATCAAAACACTGTGGTCGTGCCGCCAAATGGTAGGCAAAACGTGGGGTTTGAACCCCAGAGCTATGAACTGGATCTACAGGCAGATCGTTAGACCTGCCATCCTCTATGCGTCAGCAGTTTGGTGGAAGAAGGTAGACCAAAGAACAGCCCAAATAAAGCTGGCCAAAGTACAAAGACTAGCGTGTCTGAGTACTATAGGAGCCATGAAAACTACACCTACTGCCGCGATGGAGATCCTGCTTGATCTGGATCCCCTACCGGTAGTGATTAAGGAGGAAGCTATGAAGCAAATCCTCAAACTACATGAGGAACACCATTTTAAAGAAGGTAACCTCAAGGGGCATCTGGAAATCCTCAAGGTCACTCCCTTGATGGACATGGCTTCAGTGAGTGACCCGATGCAACTAAAAATGATATTTGATCATAAATACAAGGTTCGGATCCCCAAAAGGGAAGACTGGACGGGAGACACAGTATGCATACTGGAGCACTCCCAAAAGTGGTACACAGATGCATCAAAAATGGAAAATGGAGTGGGGGCAGGAGTGGTGGGACCAAGGTTCAACAGACATGTGTCCCTCAGTGCTGACACCACCATTTTTCAAGCAGAGGTCTATGCCATCCTCATGGTGGCTGAACACCTGATCAACAAAGACCGATGCAAACAACACATAAGTATCATGTCGGACAGCCAAGCGGCATTAAAAGCACTCCAAAGTAACAGCTTGAGATCAAAAATGATTCATGAGTGCCATCTGGCTCTAAACCAGCTGGCGGACAAGAATAAAGTTGAACTTGTCTGGGTGCCAGGGCATGTGGGTATAGCAGGCAACGAGGAGGCAGATCAGCAAGCGAAACAGGGTGCACAAAAGTCCTTTATAGGACCAGCTCCCATGTTTGCTTTTGGACAAAGAGACTACCAGAAAGTCATTACCAACTGGATCAACAAAGAAATCAACAGAACCTGGAATGCTATTACAGGTCTCAAACATTCAAAGAAATTCCTCAACCCTAACAAAAAGAGGGGAAGGGAAGTGTTAAAACTAAGCAGAAGGGAGCTAAGACTACTTTGCGGCATACTAACAGGACATATCCACTGCAGGCATCACCTGAGAAAGATGGGACTGGTGGATGATGACACTTGTAGGTACTGTGGTGAAGAGGTGGAAACTATGGAACACATTATCACGAGCTGCCCGGCGTTATGCCGCAAAAGACAGAAATTCTTAGAATTTATTTTCATCCTGGAAGAAGAATTACTAAACCTACCGATCAGGGGCTTGATCGACTTTGTCAATGACATAGCTCTCTCCTGAATCCAACAAGAGGGGGGCACAAAAGATCTTATTTGGTCGCAGTGCAGGAGGTTGCGAAAACACTCACCCTGTTCTTAATAATAATAATAATCTGTAACACATGGGCTGAAAAGTCCCGGGCCTAACACACATGCCCGGGACTTTTCAGCCCATGTGTTTGATTGCGTTTGGTAGTAGAGTTTCTGGACACACTATTTACAAAGAAACACCATTTCTCACATCCAATCAATTATGGAATATAAAAAAAAGATTTCTCGTGGTTTAAATCCAAGTTTGAATAAGAGTTGGATAGTTAAAGTCGTGATAATTCCTACCTATATAACTAAACCGAACTATTTTCTTTTCATCTTTGTTTTTAATAAGATTCGATAAAATCAACCTTGTTCAGTTTTTTACACTTTAACATTTACCATGATTCCTCAAAGGTAGGGCGTTCTAACCTGTTTCAGCGTTTGTTTTATAGTCGTAATATGGTGAATTGTTATGTATTTAATGGTTTGTTGAACCATGAGTCTTTAGAAATTTTCTTACACGGTTATTTTGTGTTTCAAATCGACTACACGGATTAGAAACTTAATAGGAGACTACTTAGCAGTAGAACCTTATACAATATTTTACGATATTATAAGAAATACTTAAATTTAGAACAAGTTAAAAAACACGTGCACCGTTTTTACAGGGGTAGCGCGATTAACTACCTTCTCTTAAGAATAATAAGCAAAAGTAAGGTAGAAATAATAGGAATGTATTTTTTTTTGTTTGTATTTTTGTATATCATTACTTTAACGTTTCGGTATCGCTACAACTACCGTTATCAAGGAAAATTAAAAAAATGTTTATCCCTATTTTTTGCTATTTTCAATTTTATTTCCACCATCAATAACGTACATTCAGATTAATCCTTTTTTACATAACAACCTGTCACTATATTTAATATCTTCATCTTTTAAACATTCCTGCTTAGTTCTATTATAGTATTCGGAATTTTCGTCCAATCTAATATCACCCTTTGTCATTTCAGTGAAGTATTTATCGAAAGATTTCAAATGGGGAAAATGTCGTCTTGCCAAAACGTGCTTATTCGTTACGTGATTTATGAATTCCTCTTCGTAAACGTACAACAAATTAATTACTTTTAGATGAGCCTTAGCTTCTTCGGCCGTTAACAGAATGCAATTCCAAGGCGCCCATTCTTTGTGTATGTCCCAACGAACCAATCTAAAAAAAACTGTTTCATTTTTGTTGGTATTTAAGATCGTCGTATAAATTACCAAAAGGTTCACTCCGCGGAACCACTTTAGAGTACGATACTGACTTTTTAATCTTCTGTTTTGTAACCCTTTAAAAAAATTTATCGTCGGCCAATTACATAGAAATGTTTACCAATAAATTAACCCCTTTTGAAAATTTTATCGTACGTCCATGGTATATTTTCACCAATAAATTAACCCCTTATAAACAAATTTATCGTACGCCAATTATATAGAAATTTTTACCAATAAATTAACCCCTTTTGAAAATGTCATCGTGCGCCCATGGTATAGACATTTTTATCCATAAACTAACCCCTTAAAATTTTATCGTACCTACGCCAATTATATAGAAATTTTCACCAACAAATTAACCCCTTTTGAAAATTTCATCGTGCGCCAATGGTATAGACATTTTTATCCATAAATTAACCCCTTATAAAAATTTTATCGTACGCTAAGCATATAGAAACGTTTACCAATAAATTATGTCCTTTTGAAAATTTTATCGTGCGCCCATGGTATAGACATTTTTACCCATAAATTAACCCCTTAAAATTTTATCGTACGCCAATTATATAGAAATTTTTACCAAAAAATTAACCCCTTTTAAACATTTCATTATAAGCCCATGATAGATGGGTATTTCTACAATTAAATCAACTTCTTTTAAAAATTCTATCGTACGCCCATGATATAAAATTTTTTACCAATAAATTAACCCGTTATAAAATTTTTATCGTACGCATATGATATAGTCGAGGCGCAAAACATGTCGATAACTAAATGAAATATGAATTCTGGCGACGACTTAGTCTTCTCTTACCTTAACTGATAAATATCATTACATTCCGACAACGCCGAATGCCCGTGCCAAATCTGCATAATAATATGATGTATATCGTTGTCTTGTAGAATAAACGAGACCGAAGTTACGGCTTGGTGCAATCTTTCGTAATTTCGTATTTGTTTCAAGATAAATCCATAAGGTGATAGATCTATCCAAGGTTCTTCCGCTTTGTCTAGCCATTTGCAACTGCGACATATTCTTAGTTTGTCCGTCCTAGCTGTCAATTTGAAACCGTCGATCGTTTTGAATTTTTGACATCTCGGACAGTATTGGAGATTCTTTTCCATCTTACGTTCTTCTACTGTCAACGTGTGCCTGAAAACATCAAAATAAAGAATACAATTCAACTAAAGAATAAAACTTATTCGCTAATGATGTGCACGAGTCTCGTTTTTCAGAGTTTCACTTGATCTCGTCTCGTTTCCGAGAGTCTCGCAAGATCTAGTCCTGTTTTCGAAAGTTTCATGTGATTTCTTTTCCGACAGTCTCACACGGTCTCGTTTCTATAGTGAGACTCTCACTTAGTCTTGTCTCGTTTCTAAGGATCCCGTCTCTTTTTAAAGAATGTCGCACGGTCTCGTATCTTTTTTGAGAGTCTCGAATGATCTTGACTCGTTTTCGAGACTCGCATGATCTGGTCTCGTTCTCGATAGTTTCGCAATTTGTACTTTGAAGTATTGACCTCGACTCGAGACTGGTACGAGTCTCGTAGTAAACTTTGATATTACTTACAAATACATAAATGATTTTATCTATCAACGGTTGTAATTTTCTCGAGAGACGAGACTTTTGCAATTTTAATTTTACCTAGTGACATCTTCATTGCACTCGATTAATTTGAAGTGATGCAAGACACAAGCTTCTATCCTTTTTTCCAATCCTTCGAGATTCTTACGACCCACGCCTCTGACAAGAAGCTGACACATCCTATCTATGAGATTATTCAACACCCCGCTATCTTGGCATTCGTGATCCTGGATATATTCCTTGACTTCCATATAAACGTTTAATTTTTGTTCTAGATTTAGATCCTTTTCGATCAATTTCTTGTACAATTCGAAATATTTTCGACCTTTTTGAGTTTCTAAAGTGTCCATGAAAATGTGTAAGCTCTTGTAAGTGCTGTACCAATCCACTGGCTCCCCTAAAAATATAAATTTTGATGCTTTCAAATTTGAAAACTATTTTTGAGGTATTACATTGTTTCTCTAAATACTTAAGTTGTACACCCGATGCTAGGGGCGTCGAGAATATTTTTTCTAGGGGGGGGCTTTTTGCCCGCAGTCTGCCGTTCGAACAAACGCGAATAAGAGACTCTCACCTCCCACTATGATAGTTTTGAGAACAGTATTGTCTTGTGTGATGCAGCTATTGTTATTAAATATAATAGTTTGCTATTTATTTATAATTTTTGGGGGAGGGCTAATTACCCTCATTGCCCCCCACATATCGAAGGCCCTTCCTCGATACCATTAGAGCAAAAAATGACGATAGAACTTAAAATTATGATGTGGGTTTCAATTCAATGATATTTTTTGGCTTCGTTCTTATTTCTAAAATAATTTGGACATATACAGGTAATGAAGTAGTTTGTACCTATTTTTTTGAAAAATTCTTGAATTCTCTTATATTCCAAATCTTTGTAAACTTTGTTTCGTAGTTTTTCGATTGATCTCAACATTTCAATCTCTTTTTCCAAAAGTAGATAGAGTTCGGCAATTTTAGAAGCACCACAATGCATAGAAGTTATTTTCGATATTTCACTCTTCTTCCATCTGTCCACCTAAAATGTATCCGGTTTATTATCGCCCGTTTGCATTCACTTTTTTTTAATATTTCGGTAAAATTGGAAAAATATAAATTTTTTGTTTTCAACCCTACATTAAAGTTATAAATATTGTCGGTCACTTTCGAGTGCTAGGACTTTTTATAGGAAATATCCTGGTTTTTGAGGATATTTTTTCAAATTTTGGATATCTCAAATAGTTTTCGAGATATTTGCAAAAAACTACATTAAAGTTGTAAATATTGTCGTCATTTTCGAGAGCTGGGACATTTTATAGGAAATATCCTGGTTTTTGAGGATAGTTTTTCAAATTTTGGATATCTCAAATAGTTTTCGAGATATTTGCAAAAAACTACATTAAAGTTGTAAATATTGTCGGTTATTTTCGAGAGCTAGGACTTTTTATAGGAAATTTCCTGGTTTTTGAGGATATTTTTTCAAATTTTTGATATCTCAAATAGTTTTCGAGATATTCGCAAAAAATTACATTAAAGATATAAATATGTCGGTCATTTTCGAGAGCTGGGACATTTTATAGGAAATATCCTGGTTTTTGAGGATATTTTTTCAAATTTTCGATATCTCAAATAGTTTCCGAGATATTTTCAAAAAACTACATTAAAGTTATAAACATTGTCGGCCACTTTCGAGAGCTGGGCCTTTTTATAGAAAATTTCCTGGTTTTTGAGGATATCTTTTCAAACTTTCGATATCTCAAATAGTTTTAGAGATATTTGCAAAAAACTGAACCATATAATTTTCCTATTTATTTGCTTACATCTTTAAAAATGCCAGTCCAGTCAATAATCAAAACATTATAAAACTTACCATTGCGTAAAGCATAGCAAAATCAGCCAAATTCATAGGAAAAACTTTACTGATAATATCTTGCCTTTTCCTTTCTTCATCTTCAAGTCTTTCTTTTTCGTCTTGCTCGTTTTCTAACCTCATACGTTTTTTATATTCTGCACTCAACTCTTTTAGAGCTTTCCGCATTTTCCAAGCTCGAAAATATCTAAAAAATACTTTATATACTGCCGCATTAATTATTTTAAAAAAGTACTGATAGGGCTTGATTTGGTATGAGGACAAACTTACTAACTCCTGATGATATTTTGTTTAGACAACAAATCTCTTGTACAAATTATCCCTTTTTGATACCAATATGATGGTAAATTCATAAGTAAGACAGATATATGTTTTTTGTCATAAAATATTTACAAGAATATTATAGAAGAACCTAAGAAGGTCCATTAAAAAATAAAAATGGGTAAAATGAACTTTTGAAAATTGTTGATGCTTTCATGTTCACATCTTAAGACTACCGCTTTATCATACCAGTACCTTTGTATCGTTCTAACTTTCCCTTCAACGTCCAATCGTTTTTCACGTTCATCCGCAGTTTCGTAAGGCCCGGGTGTTAAAATTTTATCACTTACGCTCGGTATATAGATTTCCGGGTTCGTCATTTGTGTGGCATGCGCATATGCCATTTGAGTTTTTCTATTGCGAGTAATATACGTCTGAGTGTCTCGGTGATTTTTATGGTCCGGCGGAACTTTCGACGGAACCGGACCGGTTTGAGTGTAGCCATGAAAATAACGTACGCCTATGGAAACAAAAGGATACATTTCATGCAAAAAAAGTTATAATGTAAATAAAAATTTGATTGCAATTCAATTCAACAAAGAAATTTAAGTTTTCTTATCTAAACGCACGTGTATGTTATGAGATTTTCATTACGTGCATGTTATTGTTAAATGTCACTTAGAAGGAATGTCTAAAGTGCGATTTTACGGCGTAGAAAAAAATGTAAATATTGTTACCTGTTTGAATATGTTTATAACCTCCAAGCATAGGTTTCTGTATAGCTTTGTTTTGCACTTCCACCACGATTTGCCGATGCCTGTCTTCACCTTCATTAACGGTTATAGTTATTATATCAGGAACGACAAGATCCTATAAAAATTAGATAAGGTCTCACAAACTACAAGATTTGCATTATCAGGATTGTAAATTGTTGTGTTTTTTTTTATATCAACTAATTTTTCTGGTTTACCTCGTAGATTTTTGTAATATCAATCACCCAATTACAAGGATCGTCAGTAGATAATTTGAGATCTAAAATTTTGGGTTCTTCTTTATCGATATCTTTTAATAATTTATCGAAATCTTCTAAATTAACATCCTTGTAGGTTAGTATTAAATGTTCTTTGGGGATACCGAAGATGCTTTCCAAATTCTCCAAAATCTGTAAAACGTAATACTACCTTAAGATACACATTCATGAAGGGGAAGGGTAAATGAAATTATTATTTTTCTTTTTGAAAAATCCTATTAATTTTTTAAGCAGAAGGTCTACCTGTAAAATGGTTTGTCTTGAAGTATACGTCTGTGTAAAAACATTAGAATTTGCTGTAGTGAATTTTAATATAATTTGCGTTTCTGTATACATATTGGAAAATGACGGCCATTCCAGGACGACTCCTTCCATCCATGTGGGAGTTGGCACGTGCGTGCATTTACAGTCGCACTCACATTTTGCACCGCACACACACTTACATATCGCACATGACATTTTATTTTTTTAAACAACAAAAATTCCTTCACTTTCCTAAACTAAGAAATATACAGAATTTAGTTTATTTACTTATTGACTGGCACGTCACTTTTAACCTTATGTTTATCAGTTGACATGGAAACGAATTTCAGTTTTACTTGAATATCGTGAAGTTTGTAGTTATGTAAGTCATTTCATTTTTCATATTTTGGTGAAAATACAATTTTTGTTATAAACATGATAATAACAGTACTTTTTTGTAGTTTTTGTGAAATATTGTTGTGATGACATATTTTTAAAGTTAAATTGCGAATAATCCCAATTATCCAAAGAAAAATCCTTAAAAAGTAAGTTTTTGAATAATATCATTAATAGACACTTCATACGTTTTTGAAAAATGATATTTTTCAAAAAATTAAAGGTGGGGGTTGAAAGTGTCCTTATTGGCTTCGAGAAAAGGAAGACGTCCTTCCAGATATGCAATCATCGACATGTCAACAAATAAAACCACAATATTTTATAGTCCGGTAACTAACAACGTTTTTGACAATCAATTAGGGTTTATTATATCCTGTTCCTTACCCCAGTTAGAAAGGGACAACGTGTGTCTGGCACCTGGGAGCAATTGCGTTTACTAGTGCGCATCCGGATTGTTACAAGTAAAATTGTTTGTTCTCACATTAAAAGTCAATTTTTTCAAGTGTATTTTTTGTAAGCTCCCACCTATACTAAAATCTATACATTAAAAATAATAATAGGTACCCACCTCTGAAATGAACAGTTCCGATTGCGATTTTACTATAGAAAATATACCTGAATTCATAAAATCAATGGTTTAATACGTTTCGATTATATTTTACCAATTGAAAACAAACAATTTTTACGTAACAAAGAGAGAGAACAATTTTGAAACGTATCAATTGTCTTGTGAGAAATTTGTAAATCTGAAGTGTGATTGGTGCGTATCATTTTCTACATTGTCGCCGATAGAATCAATCTCGATTTGAAAGCGTAATGATTCTATCAAATTACGGATGGATGAGTTGTGAAAATTAAGATGACATCACAATAATGTAAATTATAGAGTTCGTTGAACAATATCTCATTAAAGTTATCAATAGTTGAATCGGGTCGTTTGCCTCCTAAATGAAAGTGAACGGATTGTTATAAATAAGCTCAATATACAGGGTGTGTCACGACTCACGACGAGCTTACACTATCTCTTTATATTGGAAATTTTATTCATGTAATAGTAGTCAAAGCTATTCTAGTTTATATCTTATAATTATATGTTCCTAAGGGGCATTTTTACCTACCCCCCCCCCATGTGGCTTACCGTACGTATTTAGTAGTCATATTGTACCCCCATCTCTAGTCACTTAGGTATGTACCGAAATTTTGTGAGTGTTGAGTTGTCATGGCATGTTATTTAAATGCAGAAGCGTGAATTATGAGTTCATAATTCACTCTAATAGATATAGGGTACCATATACCTTTTGTTAGGAGGTAAAAATTGACTTATTATTAAGTGGTCGTGGACAAAAGTTATTATTATTATTATTATTACACTTGTATTACATACTTTCAACTTGTTATAACATACACCGTCTGGTTGTTTGTTATTCACTGTTACATCAGATAGGAATGCTCAGGTATTAATTAGCATCACATTATTCTTTTAATTTACAGTTAAATAGAACGCAGAACCGACTCAAGGGTCTCAAACTATCTAAAAAAACATGAAAAATAATTGGAAACATTTTTAACTTTGTTATTATAATATTAAAAATAAATTTTTTTACTTTTGATATTTGTACAAGTCAAATCACGAAATGTTATATCTTTTGCGAGGATTACCGGTTTTCGGACGATCCTTTTTGGGTCAGGGACACATTTGCAATAAAATATTTACTAGTCATGAGTCATTTATATAAACAACTGACTTATCTACCTTACAAAATATTAAAATATTTCCCCCACTCGAATAAAATAATAATAATAACTTTGCATCCTTTTTATGTTTATAAAACAATTTTTTTTTCAGTTATGGTAGAATTTGTTTGCTTCAGTCATGCCCAGGATGCTTCAATGTATCTTCTATGAACATCCTTCTCATCAATCTCATTTATTGGAAGGACTCAATTCCTTACGACTAAAAGGAGAGCTACTTGATATTACTCTAGTCATCGGTAAGTTTTTAGATTCATGTGAAATTTCGATTAACAGATATACAGAGAAAACTGTCTTGTCAAACGCAAACTACAGATAATAGATTTTATTTTAAGCCCATTTGACCTAATTTACCTTTATTCAGAAGAATCTCATCGTGACGCTTAATCTCTGCCGCGCTATAGTTTCATTGCTCCTTTTGTACACTTGCAGTGGTACAACGAAAATGAATTTATTATTAATATTACATTTCCTCATATTAACACCTTGATTTTGACATTTTCATTTTACTTTTCGCTTAAATAAACAAGATAAAAAGTTTTACTTTTATCGTGTGATATCCTACAATTTTAATATCTACAATGGGAAAGACCACTACTTTTCAAAAACAGTATAATCATTATCTCTAAGCATATGAAGAATAGTTTGGCAAGTTTATGTGAAGCCGTGAAAGGAATGCAGTCGAAAACATTAGGTATATCCAAGTTTAACTATGAAAAAGCTAAAGTGCTAAGTATGTAGTGATAATAATTAGAAAATGGACTTTTTTATTAACAATATGATTAAACGTGGATTCTTTAATGTACTTGTTTCCTTGGATTTTGTCTATTAACATTATTTTTTTTAATTTATGAATATTAAAAGATGAAGACTTCCAAATTTGTTATGGGCTTCTTCAAGCTCTGGCAGCGTTGTGCGAAAACCATAATTTCATCTTTTAGTGGACTCCAATTATTTCGAGTGCTGTACGTTGTGCTTGCAATCTGCGTCGTAAGATCCTGCGGAATTTATTCGACAATTATTTTAGAAACATATTCCATCTTGGAAATATTTGTTGTTTTATTTCACATTTTTGTTATTGCAGAAGGTTGTGCTTTCCAGGCACACAAAGCAGTATTAGCCGCATGTAGCGATTATTTTAGAGCCATGTTTACAGACAATATGTTAGAAGCTACCCAAAATGAAATTTGTCTAAATGGCATCACGGCAAAAGGTAACTAAATTAAAAATAAATTATAGAAAGTTATTGCGGGAAAATTTAATTTTGGTTCTCCCTGTATAAGAATATCAGAATATTTTTTTGTTTATCTTACTTATGGCCCTTTACTAATATATCTAAACATAAACAGTTGGAAATTGTTTTTTTCTTTTACTATATACAGTGTGTTAATTTTAAAACTTACAATGGTTGAAATGTCATTTTAATTTTTGTAGGTATGGCATAAAAGATTGATGGGAGTGCATTTTATTGCCCTCTCTATGCCATAATATAAAACTTTTTGACATTGTAAGTTTTAAAATTGACATACTGTACAGTTTTCGGTACAAAATTCATTTTTATCTAGGTTTTCACCAACTTCTAGATTATGCTTATACCACACGCCTATCTTTAAACTTAGCCAACGTTCAAGATGTTTTGGAAGCAGCTTCTCATGTACAAATGGTTGCCGTCATACAAGCTTGTTCGTCATATTTACAGACTCAAATAGATATAGAAAATTGTGTTGATATTGCTACAATAGGTAATGTATTAATTTTCTAAATTGTTGATTTTTTACTACTACTAGAGTCCGTTTCAATAAGGAAGAAGTCACCACCTGAAGTTGCAGTCGATGCGCGACCTTGATGTCAAAACCAGCGTCATATTTAAAAATTGATATTTTAATCTAAATCAGTAGCGTAACGTTTTCACATTTTGTAGGGTAACACAAAATTAGGAGTATTAGAGCCATATAAATAACTGCTAAGTGCAACAGACTATATGAATTATTAACAGAATTCAATTATTTTTGAAGTAATCTTCCATATATTTTACAACAATCTGAATGCCATGAGTAATATATTGGATTATTATACTTTCTTATTTGACTTACCGATGATTTTTTAAAGGAATTTGGATTCCATGTTCAGCTTCAGACTCCATAAAAGTTGCAACGTTTTCAAGAATCTGTCGGCCTTTACTGTGGATAACTTTTCTTTTAACACCAACCAGTTTTGTAGGAGGCATGGTTTTAGATCAAATAAAACACACAGCACTCACAAATAAACTAGCAGAACGTCTTAAAATATTCAAAAATGAAAAATATTCGACAGTAAATGATTGTTTCAAACACAACCTCAAATGTCAACAATTTAATTGCTGCCGGCATGAAACATCGCTTGTAACGCCAATGGCATGGAACAATCGCTCGACAGATTTTGACTTATGCGCAGGTCGGTGGCTTCTTCCTTATTGAAACGGATTCTACCTTTGAATTTATTGTTTTTGAAAACTCACTAACATATGACAGGATTGGCCCTGTCAAATTTCTATCATGGAGATTAGATTCTCCTGTTTAATGCTTGTGATAACTTTTTTTCTCCAAGAAATTATTTCTTTCAGCCGAAACATACTCTCTTACCAAGTTAAGAAGGAAAGTGTACAGATACATGAGCGGCCATCTACTGGAATTTTCTAATAGCTCAGAATTTTATAGACTGACACCTCAACAATTGGAACATTTGCTAGCCTGTGATTACCCCGTCGATTGTTCAGAAGCAGACGTACTTAGGATAGTTTTGGCGTGGTTCTTCCACGTCGACACCAATGAGTTGGGCGTTCGATTAACTCACGCAGTGCGTATAATTCGTTATATCCATTTTATCGAAATTTCCCGAAGGAAACTGGATAATATCTTGGATAAAGTGTTCGAAGATCGCAAGTGCGAATGGCAACTGTACAAAATTATCCTTCAGGAAGTTTATCGACAAACTACCAACGAAGAATCTCGTTTCGTTTCGAGTCTGCTAAATTCGCGGGGAATGGAAATGGCGGTGCTTAAAATCGGCGGGTTCGGGATGAGCGGTATAACGAATGAAATTACTTACTGTTTCGCATCGGAACGGAAGTGGAAACATTTGACATCGATACCGCACGTCGAACAATGTAATTTCGGTACTGCTGTTTTTAATAATGAACTATATATTGTGGGGGGGTGTTTTAATCAAAGTTTACAGGAAAATATTCATCCTTTCGGATTCAAATACACTCCGAGGTAAGTGTAAAATTGTAGAATTTATATAAAAATAACCCTTTTTAAAAATTTTATCGTACGCCTATGATAGAAGAAATTTTTTTACAATTATATTAACCCCCTTGAATTTTTCATCGTACGCCCACGATGGATGAAATTTTTTGGGAAATGAATGATCGGACGCCTATGATAGAAGGAAATTTTTGTAATTAAAGTGATCCCTTTTCAAATATTTTACAGTACGCCCATGGTAAATGGATATTTTTATTAAAAAATTAATTAAGATGATAGAAGTGAAATTTTACAATTAAATTAACCCCCCTTGAAAAATTGTATCATACGCCTATGATACAAGAGACATTTTTACACTTCAATGAACCCCCTTCAAATTTTTATCATACGCTCATGCTAGGTGACAATTTTGGGAAAAAAAGAATGACCCCTTTTGAATAATTTTATCTTACGCCTATGATAGGACAATTTTTCCAAATATTTGAATCCCTTTTAAAAAAAAGAAATTTTTGAAAATAAATTATTCCTTTATAAAAATGCTATCGTACGCCTATGATTACAGGAATTATTTACATATACATTAATACCTTATAAAACATTTATCGTACGTCTATGATAGATGGAATTTTTTTATAAATTAAACAACTCCTTTTAAACATTTTATCGTACGCTAATGGTATATGAAAATTTTGTGAAATGGATGAACCCTTTTGGAAAATTGTATCGTACGTCTAAGAATTTTCAAAAAAAAAAAATGAATGAATATTTTTTCAGGTACAACAAATGGTCGACGATGTCTCCGATGAAAATCGAAAGATGTCGCTTCAGCCTCAACGTAGTCGGTGATCTCTTATACGCCATTGGCGGTGCCAGCGAAGCGGACGAGTACGACGTTAGTACTTGCGAATGCTACAATCCCCTATAGTCGCGTCAACCCTTGCGAACAGTTCCTAAATTGGCTCCACAGGTCGGATCGGGATGCGGTTTTCTGCATTCTCTTCCAAAACGATTATCTCGGAATGTGCCTGGATAGATTTTTCCCGGAGACCGAAAATTGCATCGCTGCAGGGAGGCCTTTTGGAAGATTTTCAAATTTGATAAATAAGGGTCAGAACTCGCCCGGATCGGGTACTCGGGGGTTTTCGAGGCCGCTGATCACGAATATAATGTTCAAATTGACCTCCGAACACCTGGTGCACCTGAACCTGACCCTAAACGTCATCTCCGGGAGTTTTCCTGACACAATCAAACAAGGGCAACCAAAAATAATTTCGGGGGGTTTTTTGGCCCGCCGAATCCAAATCTGGCATCGGCGAGCACCCCAATCGCACCTGGTGCACCGAAACCCGGGCTAGAACGTCGTCTCCGAGAGTTTTCTTGAGAGGACTGCCAAAACCCACCCGAAAATCATAAGAGGGCGGTTTTCTGGGGCGGTGGTTCCGAATTTCACGTCGAAAACAACTCCCCGAACACCCGGTGCACCTGAACCTGACGATAAACGTCATCTCCGGGAGTTTTCCTGATACAATCAAACAAGGTCAATCAAAAATCATTCTGGGGGGTTTTTTGGCCCGCTGAATCCAAATCTGGCATCGGCGAGCACCCCACTGGCACCTGGTGCACCGAAACCCGGGCTAGAACGTCATCTCCCAGAGTTGTACAGACACGACCCCAACAAACTGACCAAAAACCGTCTCATAATTTCACACATTTATTAATGTGTAACTCTCGCGTAAGGCCCTCGAAAGAGTTGTTCCAGTGCTGCAGGAACAACGAGAATAATTCTCACCCCCTCCCCGCCCTCCACCCAAAGATCTCCAAAGCATGCCGAGCGGGCCTTTCACTTTCTAACGGAGCGTAGATCGAGCAGCTGCCGGCATCCACAGTCAGGAGAAACACGTGTTCGTTTTTGGAGCAAAAAGTTTTTAATCAAAAATTGTATATATACTGACTTCTTTATTTACTTTACACTAATTTTTCTACTCCTCGCCTTATGTAAGTAGAATCAATAATGCCACAGTGTCTAAAGATCCAAATCCCAGCGCGTCAGGGGCCGAGAAGGTTGATTTAGACGTGAAATTCGGAACCACCGCCCGACAGAACCGCCCTCATATGATTTTCGGGTGGGTTTTGGCAGTCCTCTCAAGAAAACTCTCGGAGACGACGTTCTAGCCCGGGTTTCGGTGCACCAGGTGCGATTGGGGTGCTCGCCGATGCCAGATTTGGATTCGGCGGGCCAAAAAACCCCCCGAAATTATTTTTGGTTGCCCTTGTTTGATTGTGTCAGGAAAACTCCCGGAGATGACGTTTAGGGTCAGGTTCAGGTGCACCAGGTGTTCGGAGGTCAATTTGAACATTATATTCGTGATCAGCGGCCTCGAAAACCCCCGAGTACCCGATCCGGGCGAGTTCTGACCCTTATTTATCAAATTTGAAAATCTTCCAAAAGGCCTCCCTGCAGCGATGCAATTTTCGGTCTCCGGGAAAAATCTATCCAGGCACATTCCGAGATAATCGTTTTGGAAGAGAATGCAGAAAACCGCATCCCGATCCGACCTGTGGAGCCAATTTAGGAACTTGGTATCCATTTCCGCAAGGGTTGACGCGACTACTATTAGATTCCTGGTATATGATCCAACCCTTACCGATTTACGTTACTCAACATGCAGGGGCAGGTTACGAAAATAATTACGATTTAAAGTTATTTATATGCGGTGGTATCGACAGAGACAATGTACAGGTTCGTATAAAAAACTATCAATAAAAAGAAGGGTTAATTTTGTAAATAATCACTTTTTAGACCCTCAAGTATCCCTATAGTATTATTTAGGCTGAGAGTTCAGTGTTGTCAGGTATATACAGTGTGTTTTAATCGGCAGGACTTTGCGCTGTGTTGCCGTTTCTTTTTCTAGCAGATTTACTTACCGAAACTAATTGAGTTTAACATTTTATACTCACCATTTTTTTTTATTTTCAGAGCAACAATCTTTATTGCTACAACGTAAATTTAGAAAAGTGGCAACTGTGTGCGCCGATGTTGATATCTCGCGCCGATCACGTGATGTTGAACCTTGGTAAATTTTTATACGTATGCGGAGGATGGACGGAGGATAGTGACACAAGAGCTAGAACGTTAGTTGATACAATAGACGCTTATGATGTGGAGAAGGATAGTTGGAAGGTAATTTAAAAATAAAAAAATAGGTATTATTTTATTTGTTCATTTCCTTTTTATCCATATTTTTTTACGTTTCGTAGACGTTGAGGGAACCGAACCAAACTTGTATTATTTTCTAATTTATTTCCATTGAAAGATTTTGCTACAATGAATTGTGTCCAAAAAAAAAAACATTAAAAATGGGGAGAACCATGTCCCAACGGAAAAAGGGAGAGAACAATGTGCAAAAACCATAAGAAATAGAGAGAATTACTCTCAAGAATGAATAGAGGGAATCAAGCTCATAAAATCATAAGAAAATGGATGAAACGTGTCCAAAAATCCATCAAAAATGGGGGAACTATTTCCAACAAAAAGGAGAGGAAAGTGTACAAAAAACATAAGAAATAGAGATAATTATGTTAAAAAAAACATGAGAAAATAATTTAAACGTGTCCTAAAATCCATCAAAAATGAGGGGAGCTATGTCCAACGAAAAAAAGGAGAGGAAAGTATTCACAAAAACATAAGAAATACAGAGAATTATTCTCAAAACTTAATAGAGGAAATCGTGCTCAAAAAATCATAAGAAAATGGATGGAACGTGTCCAAAAATCCATCAAAAATGGGGAGAACCATGTCCAATGAAAAGGAGAGGAAAGTGTACAAAAAAACATAAAAAATCGAGAGAATTATGCTAAAAAAACATGAGAAAATAGATTAAATGTGTCGAAAAATCCATCAAAAATGGGGGGAACCATGTCCATCGAAAAAAAGGAGAGGAAAGTGTTCACAAAAACAAGAAATACAGAGAGTTATTCTCAAAACTTAATAGAGTAAATCATGTTCAAAAAATCATAAGAAAATGGATGGAACGTGTCCAAAAATGGGGAGAGCCATGTCTAATGAAAAACTGCACAAAAAACATGAAAATGGGGAGATTCATGTCCAAATCAGGAAAAAAGGGAGAGAAAAGTGTACAAAAAATCGTTATAAATGGAGAAATTGTGGTCAAAAACGAATCGTGCTAAAAAACAAGAAACTATTTTTTACATTTTTGAACACGTCTAAGGAACTTCAAAAACCAATTTATTTACCTGGTTGTAATTCCCAACTTATTTAAACCTGAACTGCTATAACTGAGATTTCACCTTAATTAAAGTATCTATTATTATTATTATTACATATACTAGTAATCAAACAATTACTTTTTTTCCAGATAGTAACAGTAGTCCCCACTCCTCGCTACCACGCAGGCATAGTGTGCGTCGACAAAAAAATTTACTTCGTGGGCGGCTTCAGCAGCGACGACGTCTTCGATAAAAACACCGCAGCCATAGAAGTCTACGACTTGGATACCGGTATATGGACCATCGAAGATAAGTATCCTCAAAATATTTGGGAACACACTTCCGCCACTCTCTACATTCCGAAATGTCGAGACGACATGGAGGTCTTAGACGCTAGCGAAGTGACGACGTGATCCAATTTGGTTTTGTCCGTAATATATTTATTTTGTACGGAATTGTTTGATTTACCCGCACCGTAAATTGAGAAAAAAAAAACCAAAATGTATGTCGGAAGATTTTTATTGTGTTTTTTTAAAATGTTTCGTTTTTTTCTTATTATTACAGTCGCATCGGAACGGAAGTGGAAACATTTCGGTACTGCTGTCTTTAATAATGAATTGTACATTGTCGGTGGATGTTCTAATCAAAGTTTATAGGGAAATATTCGTCTTTTCGGCTTCAAATACACTCCGAGGTAAGTGCTTTGTTTGAAATTGTTGAATTTATGTAAAAATATAAATAAAGTAACCCTTTTTAAAATTTTAACCGTACGCCTATGGTAAATGGAAATTTTTACAAATAAATTAACCCTCTTTAAAATTTTAACCGTACGCCTATGGTAAATGGAAATTTTTACAAATAAATCAACCCTCTTTAAAATTTTAACCGTACGCCTATGGTATATTTACATCTCAATCAACAATCTTGAAATTTTTATCGTACGCTCATGGTAGATAAAATTTTTTGGAAATTACTCTTGAATAATTTCAACTTACGCCTATGATAGGACATTTTTCCAAATTAATTAATCCTTTATAAAAATAAATTTTTATGAATAAATTAATGCCTTATAGAATTTTTACCGTACGCCCATGGTGGATGAAAATTTTTGGAAATTAATTAACCCCTTTGAATAATTTAATCTTACGCCTATGATAGAACATTTTTCCAAATTAATTAATCCTTTTTAAAAATGCTATCGTACACCTATGATATAATAGGACATTTTTACGAATAAAGTAAAAATTTAACCGTACGCCTATGGTAAATAAAAATTTTTGCAAATAACTTAGTCCTTTATAAAAATGATATCGTACGTTTGTGTTGGATGAAAAGTTTGGGAAATGAATGGAAATTTTGGAAAATTGTACGTCTAAGAAAAGACATTTTTCGAAATAAATGAATTAATTTTTTTTCAGGTACATTAATTGAAAAAAAAAACAAAATATCGGAAGATTTTTATTGTGATTTTTTTTTTAAAATGATTCGTTTTTTATTATTACAGTCAACATCACTAAAAAATAAAAGAAACAATGTATCACAAGTATACCGTTCAACTCGTATAATATAAATAAAAATAATACTCTGAGTATATATTAAAATCTAAATCTAGCTAGCTAATCGGTATAAAAACTCTATTAGAATAAATTAAAAAAAAAAATTAAAATACACAATTTACAAAAAG
This sequence comes from Lochmaea capreae, assembly GCA_949126875.1. Taxonomy (NCBI): domain Eukaryota; kingdom Metazoa; phylum Arthropoda; class Insecta; order Coleoptera; family Chrysomelidae; genus Lochmaea; species Lochmaea capreae. The sequence goes on along the minus strand of OX421411.1, from coordinate 2,560,154 downwards.
GTAAGCTCTCAAAATCCATATAAACGTTTTGCTAAAATAGAGGGCTTATTTATTAAAAAAAAAAACAAGAGGAGAATAAAAAACGTAAGGCTTAGTTATATACTACAATATCGATAAAAAAAAAAATTAATCTGAACCAATTTTCCACAAAAAAATAAACTAAAAACCGATATATGGTCACTTTTTAAGATCTGGAACAATCACCGCTAATATGTTCTCCAATTGAAGCTACTCGCAATTGTGTTCTAAAATTTCTTTTGAATAGAAGAGTTTTTCTTGGTTTTGCCCTATTGCTCTTTTTGAATTAAACAACTTTGGGAATGACATTTTGTATTTTTAAACTACACAGTCTTACTTAACTATATAAATATTAAGATATTAACCAACCCTTTTTGGCGCTGTTTAAAATAAAAAGCCCAGATCTTAAATAGACGATTCCATTTCTTAAATTTGGAAAAATCGGTCCAAATATGATAGTCTAAATTTTTTTGTAGTTAACAGCAAAATTAAAAAGTCTAAGAAACTCTCTAATGATTTTTTTTTATATTAAATTTGAATTATTATGAAAAGAAGTACCGTTTTCCTTGAAATTAATAGAATTTAAGTACGTACTGTACATAGATTGGAGTGGCACGTGAAGTAGTTCTACCACTTTCAAATAATCTTTATCTGAAAGCAAAAAGAATATATTAAAAATAATGTTACTACAGTCAATAAAATATGAATCTAGTCGAAAGTCACTTCGGTAACTATTGAACTAGGTACGTGAGTAAAATATTTTTGCTTGTTCTAAAAGTAAAGATGTCAAATCATTGGTAACTAAACGTCAAATTTGATCCCAAAAAACCATTCCAGAATGGTTACATGACTTTGACAAGTCGGTTTGGAGGACAACTAACTGATCAGTTGGAGTTTGAACCTTGCGTGTTTTGGCATGTGCTGTGTTAGGACTAAAATCCACATAAGCTTAGGAATCTGCCAGTGTTCCAGACGGAAGTAACGACCATTGAACACTGTGCAAGAGAAATAGCAAGGCAGGGAGTGATTAACAAAACAATTGTTATTTACTCGGACAGCCAGACTGCAGGTCAATTCACGACTGGTATGGGACTGTGTGCGTGCCTTACTATTTCTGACTTGGGTACCAGGTCACAAGGGCAATGAAGAAGCTGACGAACTGGCTCGAAAAAGAACAAATGCTCCCTGCTTTGGCCCCGAACCCTTTTGCGGTGTAGCTAACACATACAAAAAGGTAGCCATTGAAAAATGGGAGCAAACTAAGTTTCTGGAATGGTGGAGAACAACCCCTGAACAGAGACAGGCCAAAGAGTTCATCAAACGATCATCAGCCAAAGTAACAAGAGGACCTACTGCTAAAAAGCCGAAAGGTTTACTGACAGGACACTGCAGATTCAACAGAGTGTTATACAATTTGCAGAAACAGACCTTTGCAGGTTCTGTCAAGAGGAAGAGGAATCGACAGAACATGTGTTGTGCCACTGTGAAGGCCTCTCAAGACTGCGTTTACTAGAGTTATCTATCTATCTATTATAGCGTTTCTAATGTGAATGTAACGACGATCAAATGAAGCAATGTAGTCAGATTTATTTTCTAAAATTGTCAGGATCACTATACAAATGTTCCCCTTACTTCAGTAAACCGTTAGTTCGTGATGTTCTTAGAAAGCTAGTTTGGAAATATTGAAAAAAAAAATACCTAATATGAATTTATTAGTAAGCATTAAAATAAGCCGCTTGAAATTGCCGAAAAAAGAAAGATTAATTAAAACCCCTTTATGTATGCTACTATTTTTAAGAAAATTTTGAATAGCTGGCAACGTAGCAGCAGGTGGATTGGAAATCGAATAGTCCAACTCCAGTAATTGGCATAATATAACGAAGTAACTGGTCAGTTATTAACGCGGTCCACTGTTTCATAAAAAATTTCAACGACCTAAAGAAGTTGGGGTTACTTAGCATTAATTTCATCCAGGGGCGTGTGCGAATTGTGCTGTTTACCATTGAATGGACGGCCATATTAGATCACGTGATCTGGATAGTCTAATAAACCATTTCAACAGCGCGCATTTTTTCCAACATTTCGCACGACTGACCTTAGTCTCAACTCGTGACGTAGGAAGGGATTTATATCGTATGAACTATACATAAACTGTCTAAAATATTACTGCAAAAATCTAGTACTCACCATTCTCCGGAGTAACGACTCCATGCCTAATTAAAAAGTCCAAAGCTACTGGAGCACTAGTTGTTTTAAAATCAGCAGTCATTATTTTGTCCAGGCACTGATGGGCGGTAAGTAGTTCAAAGGTTTCTACTTCACCGTCCGCGTTTACTGGTACAAAATCTACCGGTAGTTCCAAGTCGAAGACGAATTCCGTGTTGGGGAAAAGACCTCTTTCTGATTCGAAATAAAATCTGGAAAAAGAATAATAATAACCTATATAGCAAAGAAGGGACTTGTGCTGGAGTGTACAGTGAGAGCAGAAAATGTGCACAGACAGCTAGACATGCTGAAGGCTTTTATTAACCCAAAAGATCTAGGTTTGACTCTAGACAGCAAACTCCTGTGGAACAAACACGAGGAGATTACATACAAAGCAAAAATGGCTCTAATGGTGTGCAGGAATCTGGCAGGGAGAAACTGGGGTTGTAACCCAAAAATCCTGAGCTGGATGTACACTGCCATAGTGAGACCAATTATCACTTATGGAACCATTGCGTGGAGTAGTAGAACTAGCCTCTTGACGACGAGAGAAAACCTCTCCAAAATTCAAAGACTAGCCTGTATATGCATAACAGGAGGAATGAGTACATGCCCAACGGCAGCAATGGAAGTGATTCTCAACCTCACACCATTACATATGGTGGTGGAGAGTGTTGCAGACTAAGTAGAGAGGGAATCATTAAAAACAAAACCACCTCTTCACTTCTTAGAAATCAGACAACCTGGGACATGCCACAAGATGGTATGATGAAAAAGTATAACTTTTTAAAGAAATTCGTTACGGAATTAAGCAACAAGAAGGAAGTATACGGGCCCGGAACCAAACACTCTGAAAGCTTGGGAAAAACCCCAAGTATCTTTCAAGCGGAAATTCACGCAATAAGAAAGTGTGTCCAGTTCAATATTGACAAAGGATATAGAAGGCAAAGGATTATCATAATGTCTGATAGTCAAGCAGCCATTAAAGCGCTGAGTTCTTGTATAATCAGTTCCAAAATGGTGTGGGAATGCCTAGGCAAACTAAATGAACTAGGCGAGAACAATATAGTCACCTTACTGTGGATTCCAGGACACACTGGAATATAAGGAAACGAAATAGCAGATGAACTAGCGAAGAGGGGGACTGAAATACCCTTTTGGGGGCCGGAACCCTTTTGCGGAATCAGCTCCAATGTAATATTGGAAGAAATAGGTAAAGCCGAAGAAAAGAGAAGATCTGACAATTGGAAAGATCTAGTAGGGCTTAGGCAATCAAAGATTCTTCTGGGTGACTACAACCTGTTGAGATCAAATGAATGCATAAGTCAAAGCAAAACTGCACTAAGAGTTTTAACAGGAATCCTAACGGGACATTGTCGCCTGAATGGGCACCTTAAAAAGCTCAAAATAGTGGAGGAAGAAGATTGTCGGTTTTGTGGAATGGAAGAAGAATCCTCCAACCACATACTTGCGAACTGCACAGCAATTCAGAATCCTAGGGCACAGCACCTGGGAGACTACTGGATAGAAGAGGGACAGTTACCTAAGTTGAAGCCTGCAGATATCCTAAAATTCCTCGGGGAAATAGGACTAAAGGAGCTACTAGTCTCTGAGACTTTCCTCAGGAACTAAGTAGAAGTAAGGGGGCACAATAGATCTTTTAGGTCTCAGTGAATGTTACCCCAAAATACATACATACATACATACAACCCAAAAGATACATCAAAACTGGTATCCGCTCAGAACACGATGACATAGCTTTGACGTGGGTTCCAAGACAATGTGGCATCGATAACAAGGCAATCAACTCCATATATTGACCCATAACTAGCATTAGTAGTTGATGAATCTGATATCTGAGGATGCATACGGGACTAGGTCAAGCGGAATGAAGACCTTCTCCCACACCAGGAGAAACTATTACTTAAAGAACCGCCAAAGTACAAAACTGACGAACTACTCAAGGAATTAAAGCAAGATAGGACCGATCCTATTTAAGTTAGTTCTAAATTCATTTCTTGGTATATACATGTTAAAATAGTAGTTGTAGCACAACAGAGGGTTTAACAGGAAGCGGTAAGATCGGCTCTAACATTGAGGTACCTGCACAAAATGCTGCTATACCCGGAAAACAGAAAAAGCTGAAGACTTCCCCGTTATCAATTTTTTGAAAGTAGACAGATTGTAATATCGTTAATCGATTACCATTTAATGGCAACAATGGCGTCTATGTCTTACACCTTACTTTATTTTAATAATTACTTCCTGTTTTTGTAATTGTAGTTTAATTTTAGTCAAAATATTGATATCATTTTGACCTAGGGTATGGGTCAAAGGAAGTGATGTTTGTTATCCTGCGGAAACTGTTCGAATCGCTTGGATTTTATTAGCAATATATCGAATCGAAAAATGGCGAAAGGAAAAAAATAATTTGTCAAGTTATATTACGAGGGCAATGCAAAAAGTAGATATATAATTTAAAGAGAGAAACCTTTATATTGTTAGGGGAGCAAATAAAAAAAAATAAACTTGAGTTTAATACTTACGAGACACAGCCAGCACTAACTACATTTTTTAATAATTCTACAGGTACAGATGCTTCTTCCATCGCTTCTTTATGGGCAGTCTCCAAAATTCCATGGCCTACTGACAAACCACCTCCTACCATATTGTCCCATTTCCCTTAAAAATGAGTCTAGGTGAAAACGGTTTTCAAATAATTTGTTAAAAATCAAAACTAGAACAAAAAAAATCTCAATTCACAACTACGTTTGAATGAAAAGAAATGATTTTGAAAAAAGATTTACCTGGCCATGTTTCTTTGGTAGGAGATCGTTTTTGGAACCAAAGACACAGACCTGAAAAATAATTTTAGCAATTATCAAATTGCTTGTGTTTAATCAACAAAAATTTATAATAAATTAGTACCGGGTGTCCCAAAGATACAAGTTTTGTTTGGGCACTGCTTTATCACACCCTATAGATTTTCTGATGAAAGAAAATCTCTTGAAATACCGGAAAATATAATGGGATGCCCGGAATATTACATTACGAGTGCGGAAACTGTTGTTTGGATTCAGTTTCCAGTTAATCAAAAAGGCAGAATGGTGATTTTTTAAAATGCTTTTTTTAATGTAACACCCTGTATATCTTCTGACTAAAGGGAAGCTCTTGAAATACCCTAAAATATAATCGGCCTCCCGGTATATTGAATTATAAGTGCGGAAACTGACATTGTTTACATGATGACTAAATATTGCAGCGCGAGAGTTAAAAATCATTTTCGTACAAGTTATTTACACTAATTTTCCTACGACTACAGGATAGTTTTAAAAAATAATAATAAATTGACGTTTTTATATAATTTTGAAAGCTCTTATGTTATTCACTTGAAACTATGTGATGTACAATATTTTTTCTACAACCTTACACAGGAAAATTATATAAATTGTTAAAATGACTCACCTAAAACTGGATGCCTAACATATCCATTGATGTCGACACCATAATTTGCAATTCCAAATAAACAAGTTGCAGATCTATCCATTTTTAACAAACTTCTAGAAGTAAAATCAGTTCTAACTTCGTAACACTGAAAATATAAAAAAAAGGTACAATTTTAGCTGTTAGGATTTCAAAACTAATGTTGCAGGGTGATTCAATTTTGCACATTTTTAACCAACTTCTGAAAAATTAGTACCTAACTATGATCAGGGACGTACTAGATCTACCCATTACTCAAATATTTTTAAAAATTAAAGAAGAAACCGCTCAGTTAACCATTATCATAGACAAAGTGTTTAAAAGTTTGGAAAATACTATAATCGAGATATACACAATATTTTCAATACGACTGTTAATGATTTTTGTTTTTATAAGATTAAATAAATATCGTTGAACCGAGAATTTCATTTGTTTAAATAGTTTTTATCGAAACCTTCCAAACGGTTCGTAGATAAATATTAAATTATTGAATAAATTTGAAGTATAAAACAACAAAAGATGATAAGCCTGATCAAATAACTTGGTACAGAGTAAATATTTGAACGAAACAGATACCGAAATTGTGAAAACGTACCTAAAGTCTTAAGCGATTGCTCTGAAAAGATCAATATTTAAGAATTATAAGAAAATAATAATAATTTGTAACTGTACAAATGTAGAATTACAAATAATATGATGTAATATATTTTGTCTCTACTACAATCCCATACAACTGACAGATAAGATAGAAATGAGAGAGAATAGGTAGACGAGATGCTGGGGAGATGAGAGGAACTAGAGAGATGATCGAGACTAGGAAGATAAGTCTAGGGAGATGAGAAACAAAGGAGATAAGAGAGAAACTAAGGAGATGAGAGGCAATGGAGAGATGAGAGGCAATGGAGAGATGAGAGGGAGTAGAGAGATGAGCGAGACAAGGAAGGTAAGACTAATGAGAAACAAAGGAGATAAGATTATAAAAAATGGGAGATAAGACAGACAAGGGAGAGAAGAGTCTAGGGTGATCAGAGACAAGGGAAAGCAGGGTCTAGGGAGATGAGAGACAAGGGAAAGGAGAGTCTAGGGAGATGAGAGACAATTAAGAGAAGAGAGAAATTAAGGAGATGAGAGGCAATGGATAGATGAGAGGGAGTAGAGAGATGAGCGAGACAAGGAAGGTAAAACTAATGAGAAACAAAGGAGATAAGACATACAAGGGAGAGGAGAGTCTAGGGTGATCAGAGACAAGGGAAAGGTGGGTCTAGGAAGATGAGAGACAAGGGAAAGGAGAGTCTAGGGAGATGAGGGACAATTAAGAGAAGAGAGAAACTAAGGAAATGAGAGGGAGTAGAGAGATGAGCGAGACAAGGAAGGTAAAACTAATGAGAAACAAAGGAGATAAGACATACAAGGGAGAGGAGAGTCTAGGGTGATCAGAGACAAGGGAAAGGTGGGTCTAGGAAGATGAGAGACAAGGGAAAGAAGAGTCTAGGGAGATGAGAGACAATTAAGAGAAGAGAGAAACTAAGGAGATGAGAGGCAATGGAGAGGAGAGAGACTAGGAAGATGAAACAGACAAGAGAGATGAGTGGCAATGGAGAAGAGAGACAAGAAACTAAGAGGGTGCGAAAGAGGAGCGAATGAGAGAACACGAAACAGAATGGAGATGAAAGCGGGAGAGATAAGCTTGACATGAGAGAGATGATCGAGACTAGGGAAATGAGAAACAAAGGAGATAAGATGAGAAAAACATGTGAGATAAGAGAGACGAGGGAGATAAGACGGACAAGGGAAAGAAGAGTCTAGGGAGATGAGAGACAATTAAGAGAAGAGAGAAACTAAGGAGATGAGAGGCAATGGAGAGGAGAGAGACTAGGAAGATGAAACAGACAAGGGAGATGAGTGACAATGGAGAGGAGAGACAAGGAAAATGAGAGGGTGCGAAAGAGGAGCGGATGAGAGAACACGAAACAGAAGGGAGATGAAAGCAGGAGAGATAAGCATAACATGAGAGAGATGATCGAGGCTAGGGAAATGAGAAACAAAGGAGATAAGATGAGAAAAACATCTGAGATAAGAGAGACAATGGAGATAAGACGGACAAGGGAAAGGAGAGTCTAGGGAGATGAGAGACAATTAATAGAAGAGAGAAACAAAGGAAATGAGAGGCAATGGAGAGGAGAGACACTAGGAAGATGAAACATACAAGGGAGATGAGTGACAATGGAGAGGAGAGGAGAGACAAGGAAAATAAGAGGGTGCGAAAGAGGAGCGGATGAGAGAACACGAAACAGAAGGGAGATGAAAGCGGGAGAGATAAGCATGACATGAGAGAGATGATCGAGACTAGGGAAATGAGAAACAAAGGAGATAAGATGAGAAAAACATGTGAGATAAGAGAGACGAGGGAGATAAGACAGACAAGGGAAAGGAGACTCTAGGGAGATGAGAGACAATTAAGAGAAGAGAGAAACTAAGGAGATGAGAGGCAATTGATAGGGGAGAGACTAGGAAGATGAAACAGACAAGGGAGATGACTGACAATGGAGAGGAGAGACAAGGAAAATAAGAGGGTGCGAAAGAGAAGCGGATGAGAGTACCTGAAACAGAAGGGAGATGAAAGCGGGAGAGATAAGCATAACATATTAATATTTTCCCTTTTTCCAATGACTAGACACACCTTGTGTTTATGCACTGGTCAGTCCTTTTCAAAATGGTAGTCTACTTGACGTCATATTTTTTCATAAAATACTACCAAATAAAACAAAAAAAAACAATGTTATTTAAAAGACATATTTTTTAATAACCAGATAACTAACTATTTATGAATAACGCATAAAATTTGATACTATAATTAATAAGTAAAAGGAAACTGTACGGAAATATAATTTAGATATTTTATCTTGTATGTCAAGGTTTTGCAATAACATTTCTATCTCTTTCACACTATCATATTATGATAAAACGTTGGTAAATACTAGAAGTTATTATTATAAAGATACACATCGATCAGTTTCACTACCTGTACTTATTTGTTTCATTGAAATCAGTTTATGTTTATTCTAGTACTGGTTAATTTATGGGGAGGCATTAAATAAAAATAGATACATTACGAAGAAATATACAGAGTGTTTGTAAAAAAAACTTATAAAATTCTCTCTTAATGTTATTGAAATGTCACAACAAAGTGTCTGGTACGGTCTCCTGTGACACCCTGTATAAATTATATGACAAATTATTATGCAATGATATTCATATTTCATAATGTATGTTATTTCATAGCTCGACTCGAAACTGTCTAATTGATACCCACAATTCATGTTTGCGATTAATCAGATGGATGAGTCAGAGTTTAGTTTTTATAATATTTCGAATTTTAATGGTCGCCCACTACTAAAACCATCGTGGAATAGAAGTTATAAGTGATTTTTTCCACTACAATGCCCGAAATTAAAAATTAACAGGGTGTTTTAGCAGTCTGACCTTCCTAACGACATACTTAGATAAAAACGTTTATAAATATTGAGTAATTGGTAGTTCTAGTACGTCCCTGATAATGGTTAAGTACAAACCTTATTTGGAATCATAAACATCATCATAAACCTAACAATCCCCCAAATGCAACCAAATAAGTTTCTTAATGTACCTCTGTACTTGATTTGCATGTAGAATAAAAACTTGTCCCTCTGTCTTTAGTTACATGTAATATTAATAATAATATAAAGTTTATTTAACATGAAATAACAATACTATAGATAATTATCTGCACCTAGTTTACTGCTCCACCCTGTATGTATGTTAAATAAAATATGACCTTGATTATAAACAAATTGCTTTTATGGGTCTTGGTTATTGAGACGTGCCTAAAATTCTTTGTTATCCAACATACTTTTGTTATTAATAACGTTAATAACTGATAACTGCAGTCAATCTTATTAAAAAAATATTTTTGTAAATAGCTTATTTGAATTAATCTCTTTTTATTACTCAATAATGTTATTAAATGCAATATTTTGGTTAGAACAACTGAATATTTAAATTGCTGGATATAATTTTAAGTTTATTTTCAAATTTCTACTCCACAGATGAGTATTTTTTTGTATATAAATTGGCAAACACGTTAACCTTGACAAAATGTTGCTGTTTTTTAAATAAATGCACAAACCCACTTTTTGAAATCCACTAATTAATACATTCAGTCTCACAATGAATAAGTTTATTGATTATATTTATAGCAAGCTAGTATATTAACATACTTATACATTTAATAAACGAGGACGCCAGCCAATTAATACTTTCACCATGATTTAAACTTGTATTTTTGACAATCTTTGAAGCCCCCAATAGTATAACATTAAAATGCTTACCTCGTCTCTCCAACCCTTCAAGGTTATAAAAACATTTTCTGCTCTTAGCTCTTTAAGAACTTTTTCAATGTGGTTACTTCGTTCTTCATAGTCTCTAAAAGCAGGATTCAATTCCACACATCCTGAAGATACTGAGAATACCTAAAATGAAGCAAAATTGAAAATATAATAAATATGTAAATAGTATTATATTCAAGTATGTACCTTATTCAGTAGCATTGATAACAAAAACATAAATACTTATATATTTTGATAAGAAATAATCATACTACTAGTATTTAAATATTTTAAAATAAATGTAGGTAATTTATAAAATTGATTTGATTTCAATGTTTATTACCTCTGGATATTTCAAAAGCTGTTTCATAACCTCAGGTCTAACCAAACCAACCTGATAGCCTTCGACGACAAAAGGTTTGCATTCTGCTGATTTCAACCCTAAAAGTTTTAAAACAAGTTTGAAAAAAGTGTGTATGGGTGTATCTTGCATAGATCAATAGCACAGCCATAGCTGGTCTAATACTAGGATTTTACAGACTGTTTCACTTAAATAAGCATTAAAATTTATTACAAAATGGAGAAATATGGTTAAACTTACCTGACAAATAAAAGCAATTAAATTTTTGGGCTAATCTTAACGTGCGAGACATTTCTGTTTTCTCTCCCAATGACATAATGAATGTTGTGCTTTTATCCTGTGCGTGACAGGTGCGTAATTGATTATGTAGTTATTTTTAGTAATACATTTTATGTTGGCAACATGAAAGCTAATTGATAGGCAGTTTTCTTAAATGAAAAGTTAACCGCAAGACTTTTCAATAAATATGTAATTGATAAAGTTATATAAACCCATAGAATCAAATACAATTTCAATTGTACAAGTTACGTAATTTACATATCTTTCAGTATATTACAAATTAGTAGTTAATTATATTAACGAGTTGAATATTAAAATTTATTATTATTGTATGTAACAGAAAGGTGAAAATAATGTGAGACTTGGGGACGAATAATAGTGTAATTATTCGTTATCAAAAGTTTCCTCGTTACTGATTTTATTTTCGAATGTTGCTTCAAATGAACTGTAATTGACATTCGAAGAGAGTTTATTTTCCGAATGTTGTCTTCTTGTATCTGCTGCCACACATTTATTTTGACAACCAGGTGACGTGTAAAGAAATTTGGTGAAAATATTCAAAGTTGCAGTTTTTCATCAAAAATGGGCACGTTTAAACGGGATCAGGATGAAGGTGATGGATGGCAAATGCCAAAAAAGTAAATCTCAATTAAGTTCAATTTATTTTACAGGGGGTTCCGGTAATTTCCAAAATCTTGAGAAAACTACTGTTTTACAAGAAGCTAGAATATTTAATGAAACAAGTATAAACCCTAGAAAATGCACACCTATACTCACAAAACTATTATATATATTGAACCAGGTATCTACTTTTATCAATTTTATATTATCCATTTATATACTTGAAGGGTTCCTTTTAGGGTGAAGCTTTGAGTGTCAAAGAAGCTACAGATGTATTCTTTGCTATGACAAAGCTATTCCAATCTAAAGATGTAATCTTACGAAGAATGGTTTATTTAGGAATCAAGGAACTAAGTTCAATTGCAGACGATGTTATAATCGTAACATCAAGTCTAACAAAAGATATGACTGGCAAAGAAGGTAAATAATTTATTTATTATAATTGTTATTCTAAAATATCTTTGTTACTAGATATGTATAGAGCAGCAGCTATTAGAGCACTTTGCAGTATTACAGACGCTACTATGTTACAAGCTATTGAGAGATACATGAAACAAGCTATTGTTGATAAAAATTCATCAGTTAGTTCAGCTGCATTAGTTAGTTCGCTACACATGAGTAAGATGGCACCAGAAGTTGTAAAAAGATGGGTGAATGAAGCACAAGAGTCGGTCAATAGTGAGAAGTAAATATTATTCAGCATAATTTTTTGTAAAGCAATTCATCACTATCACTTTTTTCAGTGTAATGGTACAGTACCATGCGTTGGGTCTTTTATATCACATCAGGAAAATTGATAGATTGGCAGTAACAAAGTTGATTGCAAAATTAACAAAGTCTACTTTAAAGAGTCCTTATGCAATGTGCATGCTGGTAAGCAAATATTAAAATGTTTTATTTATGATCCTAATCTAAGTACTGGTCTTTTTAGATCAGAATTACAGCTAAACTACTAGAAGAAGAAGATTCCAGCAACGATTCCCCATATTTCAACTACCTATTAGCCTGTCTAAGACATAAATCAGAAATGGTAGTATATGAAGCAGCACATGCTCTTGTTAACCTAAAACATACAACCAGTCGCGAATTAGCACCAGCTGTCAGCGTTCTGCAATTGTTCTGTGGCTCTCCTAGGCCAACACTAAGATTTGCTGCAGTTCGCACTTTGAATCAAGTAGCAACTTCTCATCCCACCGCAGTTACAGCTTGTAACATAGATCTGGAAATTATGATTAACGATAATAATAGATCAATTGCTACTTTGGCTATTACTACTCTTTTAAAAACAGGCAAGTTTAATAAGATTCAAATTTTCCGTTTGCTTATTTAATTCTCGTGTTTTTTAGGAGCTGAATCTTCTGTAGAAAGGCTGATGAAGCAGATCGCCACTTTTCTTTCTGAAATCAGTGATGAATTTAAGGTGGTCGTAGTACATGCAATTAAAGCTCTAGCTTTGAAATTCCCTAGGAAGCACAGTTCGCTAATGAACTTCCTTTCAGCTATGTTAAGGGATGAAGGAGGTTTAGAGTACAAAGCTTCTATTGCAGGTAAATATGTGTCTAGAGATTTAATTTACGAAAAGTAGTTCAAATGTTCCAACTATTTTTTTAATATTGAATTATTTGTAGTATAATGAAAGTACCCAAATTTTTTTTGGATAAACAGTAGTTCAAATGTTCCAACTACTTCCATATTGAAATTTGTTGTACAACAGAAAATTTCATTATTTTTTTTTTCTTAGAAACGATTATTACTATCATCGAAGATAATCCAGATGCTAAAGAAGCCGGGTTGGCTCATTTGTGTGAATTTATCGAAGATTGCGAACATGTTTCTTTGGCTGTAAGAATTTTGCACTTATTGGGAAAAGAAGGACCAAAAACTAAACAACCTTCAAGGTAAGATCATCCAATACTAATACATTTCGTTAAATTATATCCTAATAGTGTTTATTTTGGGCATTTTTCAATTTCGTCTTAGTTTATATTTTAATTATTGTAACTTCCAGATTGAATGAAAGTATTTCATTGTTCCAGATACATTCGTTTTATTTATAACCGTGTTATCCTTGAATGTCCTTCAATAAGAGCTGCAGCAGTTTCTGCTATGGCACAATTCGGAGCATCCTGTCCGGATTTATTGGAAAACATTCAAGTATTACTGGCTAGATGTCAAATGGATTCAGACGATGAAGTTAGGGACAGAGCTACTTATTACAGCAACATATTAAACAAAAATGACAAGAGTCTTTACAATAATTACATTTTAGATACGTTACAAGTAAGAATTTCAAATTCATCATAATTTTTATTAATTAATTGTACAGTTACTACTGATTTAAAAAGGGAACTTTTAATTCTAAAGTTGGCTCTTCTGTTTGTTGTCAAAATCACTATATGTATGTCTTCTATCAAATTTTGAGTAAACAGTAGTTCAAATGTACCAATATTGGCAATAACTTTATGCAGAATAATAGGTTAATGACATATGTCAAGAAATACTGGTCTGTTTGGATTTTTTATTGATTTTATTCCTTTTCAATGATTTTCTAATTGTTTAAATAATATCTGCTCACCTGAATTAATATATCAATTGGTTGTTGTTAGGTTTCGATTCCAGCTTTAGAACGTTCTTTAAGGGAATACATACAAAATCCAATCATTATATGTGTGTCTTCTATCAAATTTTGAGTAAACAGTAGTTCAAATGTACCAACATTAGCAATAACTTTATGCAGAATAATAGGTTAATGACATATGTCAAGAAATACTGGTTAGTTTGGATTTTTTATTGATTTTATTCCTTTTCCATGATTTTATAATTGTTTAAATAATATCTGCTCACCTGAATTAATATATCAATTGGTTGCTGTTAGGTTTCGATCCCAGCTTTAGAACGTTCTTTAAGGGAATACATACAAAATCCAATCATTATTTGTATGTCTTCTATCAAATTTTGAGTAAACAGTAGTTCAAATGTACCAACATTAGCAATAACTTTATGCAGAATAATAGGTTAATGACATATGTCAAGAAATACTGGTCTGTTTGGATTTTTTATTGATTCTATTCCTTTTCCATGATTTTATAATTGTTTAAATAATATCTGCTCACCTGAATTAATTTATCAATTGGTTGTTGTTAGGTTTCGATCCCAGCTTTAGAACGTTCTTTAAGGGATTACATACAAAATCCAATCGATCAACCATTCGATATCAAATCAGTACCATTAGCACCAGTTACAACAACAGAAGAAAGAGAAGTCAAACAAAAACCCGAAGGAATACTTGCAGGTAACAGTTCTTGGTGGTTTCTTTGTTTGTTGGTTTTAAAAAAAATTAATAATAAACAGGTCCCATCCGCCCAGCTCCAGTGTCCAGAGAAGAAAACTTTGCTGAAAAACTTTCCGCTGTTCCTGGCATACAACAACTTGGTCCCTTATTTAGAAGCTCCGATGTTGTCGAACTTACGGAATCCGAAACGGAGTATTACGTTCGATGTATTAAGCATTGTTTTGCGCATCATGTGGTTCTTCAGTTCGATTGCCTTAACACTTTAGCAGATCAACTTTTAGAAAATGTCAGAGTAAGTATTACTCGACAAAAAAATATTACAAATGTTTTTCTATTTATATTGAATCGATTTTTCAGGTGGAATTAGAACCAAGTGAAGGTTTCGAACTACTGGCCCAAATTCCCTGCGAAAAGCTACATTACAACGAAATGGGTACTACATATATAGTTCTCAAATTCCCCCACGACGATCTACCTAGTTGTGTTGGAACTTTCGGAGTGGTACTTAAATTCATCGTTAAAGATTGTGACCCTGCAACTGGAGTACCAGACTCCGAAGAAGGTAAGAATTGAATATACAGTGCGTTTAAGTTAAACTAATTAATTAATTGCGGCGTTTAGTATACGGGGGGTATGGGAAATGTTATTGTCAGCATTATTTTGTTCGACAGGATACGATGACGAATACATATTAGAAGATTTGGAAGTAACATTAGGCGATCAAATTCAGAAAATAACCAAAGTCAATTGGGCGGCGGCTTGGGAAGAAGCTGCGACTACTGCTATAGAAAAAGAAGATACCTATTCGTTGAGTTCGATTAATACGTTGAATGATGCCGTTAAAAATATTGTTCAGTTCCTTGGGTTGCAGCCGGCTGAGAGGACGGATAAAGTGCCGGAAGGGAAGTCTACGCATACGCTGTTGCTTGCTGGTGAGTAAATAATTATCTAGGTTTGAATTATTGTGAAATATATTCATTTTGGTGGTGGAATAGTCTTCAATGTCACTTTGCGCTCGAATTATACACAAGATTTTTTCAATAAATGTTCTTCCTGATTGTTTCTATGCTGTGTAAGTAACAGATAATTTTTGAAACAAAAAAAAATAATAGTAGGATGAAACCCATTGGAAAAGGAGGAGAATATTATGAAAATGAAAGGGGAAATAATTTACGGGCGATCTGAGGTCGGAAAGGGGAAGGGGGTGGGTTTTTAAGGGAAAAAACGGTTTATCTCGATTTCCGGCAAAACTACAAGTGCTATGGGAAAAAGTCGAAGGGTAAAGTTGTAGGTAATAAAAATATCTACAACTTTTGTATTTACGTTTTTTTCACATAACCTCGAAATTTATGTGGAAAATTCAAAAAACCAAGTTTTTGGTTTTTTATTTTTATCAGCTACAAAATTTTTTTTTTTTTACACGAAATTTGGTGAAAACTTATCTTTTTATGTCCCAACTACACTGTAATTTATTTGATTTGAAATATTTATTTTTTCACCTTATTTTGTCTTAATATCGAAAATTCACCCGTCAAAATATCAGCTTTTTTCAAAAAGTTGGTGTGCTTTCTGTTCGTTGATTTTTCTACTTTCCGATGGTGTGACAAAAAAATATATTACTGTAGTAAATCTTCTCAGAAAATGCAAAATATGGAACAAAACTCGAATTCGGAAATTTTTTAATGCCATTTTTATACAATTTCATTTAAAAAATGTGACTGCTGCAATTTTTTTCAATTAAAAATTTGATTTATTAAATTCTAATTACATTTATGTCATAGAAAATCTCATAATATATAAAAATAAATTTAAATCGTACTATTGAATTTAGATACTTCATTCATTACAATATTTTTTGCATTTTCTGAGAAGATTTACTAACGTAATATATTTTTTTTCACACCATCGGAAAGTAGAGATTTCAACGGACAGAAAGCACACCAACTTTTTGAAAAAAGCTGATATTTTGACGGGTGAATTTTCGATTGAAAATTAGGGTGCCTTTTTCGATATTAAGTCAAAATAAGGTGAAAAAATAAATATTTCAAATCAAATAAATTACAGTGTATTTGGGACATTAGAAGGTAAGTTTTCACCAAATTTCGTTAAAAAAAAAATTTTGTAAAAGATAAAAATAAAAAACCAAAATGTTGGTTTTTTTTAAATTTTCCACATAAATTTTGAGGTTATGTGAAAAAAGTGTAGGCACAAAAGTTGTAGATCTTTTTATTACCTACAACTTTACCTTTTGACTTTTTTCCATAGGACCTGTAGTTTTGCCGGAAACCGAGATAAACCGTTTTTTACCCTTAAAAACTCTCCCTCTTCCCCTTCCCGACCTCAGATCCCCGTATATTATTTTTCCTTCCATTTTTATAATATACTCCTCCTTTTCCAATATTTTTTTCACTTTTTATCATTTTTAAAGGCTTCTACCCTGGTCTACAAACTAAAATGAGATGTTTTTTTAAAACAAATCAACTGTTTTTTTTTCAGGGGTATTTAGAGGTGGTATAGATATTTTAGTTCGATCAAAGCTCGCTTTATCAGATGGCGTAACTATGCAACTAACCGTTAGATCACCAGATCCGGATGTAGCGGAATTGATAACTTCGTCAGTAGGTTAAATTATTACTTACTAGTATTTCTCATCATTCGTTATTCATAAAAAAAAATGTATATGTACTTTTGATTTATTAGATTTTTATTATTAAAACATATTTTAAGAAATCGCGATATTTTTTTTATTTATCCTTAGCTGGAAATGCATATAAATGAACCCGTTTCAATCAAATGTATCGTACGTCCATGGAAAATGGGTTTAAATTTCGATCAGAGACTGTTTTTCTAGACAACGCACATATTCCTGTATTTACCGATTTCATGTCTACATGACGTTGTCATTTGTCAACGATTGAAATGTATTATAGGGTAAGTCTACGTCACATCATCCGACAGTCGCCCCGGGATAAAGAATTAGTGAACATGTCCCATACGCCTTCTAAAAGATAGTTTCAGTTCTGTGGTTAAC